>BPTQ01000006.1:101275210-101330322 GCA_019973895.1 Chrysanthemum seticuspe
GATCGTAACGGGATTGGTTGGTTCTAATTTTAAAGATAGTATCGGGAATGGTTTCGGGATTGTCGAGAAGAGTGTTGTAAAGAGGCTTAGGATCAAGTGCAAGGTTTTGAGCGTTAATTGCCCAATCTTGAGAGTACATACAAATTCCTTCACAAGGAATGCGAAGAATTTGAGCAAAAGTGTTGAGAGGAAGAGTAAAGTTTTGTGTGTTGATGATGAAGGAAATTGAGATGCTATTATCGGTGTTTCTAATGATCCTAAAGCTTTTGTAAAACTCAAAAATAAAAACCGGACAAATTTGTTCATCAATGTCAAGAAGACAATCAAAGTTGATTGTCGAGAAAACTTGACGAATGTCGGTATCTTCAAGGAAACATTCCTTGACTACACGACCTTCGTGAATAAGTCGTTTTGTGAGGCTTTTGAAAATTTTACGGTTAGTTTTGGTCAGGCCCCTTTTACGATAGTAGTGAGTAAGATAGTGGACGGTGTCATGATGATCTTGTTGAGTGGCTTTGGGCATGGTTGGTCCTAGAAATACAAATTTTCCAATTAGGTAAAATTAGTTGGAAATGGGTTTATGGTTTTTGATTTGTATTAACAATGTTGTGAACACAATGTGATTTAGTTAAAAAGCCCCTTTTCATGATTAATTTGAAAAACCCTAATTAAATTAATTTGATTATAATTTAAGAAACCATACACCCTAGAATGAAGATGATGAAAATTAGAACAAGTTAATGTAATTACTTACAATGGTGTTCTAGGAAGGAATACTTTGAGGTTATGGAAGCCAATGAGGATGGATTCAGTAGCTTGGTCGTTTTTGTGTTATGAGAATAGAGGGAAAAAGATCAGTGGTGATTTTTGAAAGCGTATAGCTGAGTTCTGTTCCACGGTTCCCCCGGATCCTTTGTATTTGGGATCCGGCTAGTACAACTAGAGGGATCCGGCTACTATGAACATAAAAGAGGTTGTTTGACATTATTTTTTTTTTTGTAGTATGCTTATGGAATAGCTTACCAAAAAAAAAATAGTTCGGAGGTTTTAGATGACGATTGTTTTTGGATGACGGCTTTTGATGAATCTCATATCGAGGATGTGATGACGGCGTTAAAAAAATATTATTCCCGATGATGAGAAAGGTGGAAGAGTGACGAAAGAGACTTCTAACGCTCTTAGTGTTTTAATAATCAAAGTAGTACTTGTGAAAATAAGTAGAACTCAAGTATCCTATCTAATGAAAAGTAGAACATACCTTTATGCTTCTTGATTTGGTATAAAACCAAAAATACTTCATGAGCTTTTAAAGTAATCCTTTGTACTTGATGTACTTAAGTTGTGATTACTTTAAGAATCCTTCCTTGAATGTTGACTTCATCTTTGAATGAAGATTTTGGAAAATTCTAGCATGAAAATTACTCGAGAACGGAATATTGTTAGAATCATCTATCAATGTCCAACAAAATGATTTAACAGAAAATATGATCCCAAAAAAAATCATTCTTTGTAGTTTTCAAACATACACGGATCGTATCAAGTCTTTAAAGTACAATATACTTTAAGAAACTTGGTTACGAAGCTCTGATGCCAATTGTGGAAAACTAGAAGGGGGGGGGGGTTGAATAGTTCTACCAATTTAAAACTCCTTTTTAAATATTTAGATCGACTTATGTCAATCTATTTGGTTATTTATGTTGGACGTTGATAGATAGATATATAAACGTAAAATGAAAGATAAAGAGTAGGAAGCACATCACCACGACACAAGTTATTTATAGTGGTTCGGCTACAAGGACACCATCCTTGCCCTACTCCACTCCCCGAGTCACCTACTCGAGAGTTCGTAAGCACTACACCAAATCTCCTTATGGCGGAGAAGCCTTCACAACGTCGCTTAACCTTTTTCCGGTACAAAGCTAAATACCGAGTTCTTTCACACCAAGGCGAACCACACCTAACACTACGTCGCCTACCCTTTATACGGTGCTAGGCTAACCACCGAGTTCTTTCACACCTTAGGAGAACTAATCCTATCACAACGTCGCCTACCCTTTATTAGGTACTAGGCTAAGCACCTAGTTCCATTATGGAGGAACTACTACCCTTCACGACACAACACCTATTATCAAGGAGATCTACTCCTTGTTACAACACCATCAAGGATATCACCATCCTTGTGAATAAATAAACACTTATATGTATAACGATGCACCTCATCGATTATACGACCTAAGCATTCTTCCCAAATGCTACTTGATTTGATTCTTCGGCATCCTTCACTAATGCCTTTGACACAACGCTTGGTACCCTTCACTAATGCCTTCGTCTTGACACCTTAAGCATTCTTCACTAATGCTTTGATGCGGATGATGAGCACCTTTCACTAATGCTTTCATCTTGACACTTTCGGCATTCTTCACTAATGCCTTCAACCCAACATCTATGGAGAAAGGAAGAACTATCAACAAGAGAACCTTCGTTGTCTTGATGATGACGAAGCATGGCAACTCATGGACTTGAGCTTGCACGTCTTCAAGATGCGGTGATCTTTCCTTTAAGAGGAACCTACAAGATCACACAAAAACAAAAGAGAAAAGCTACATAGATCTCTTGGATTTGAGGTTAGAGGGTTAGAATACTTGGGGGAAGTATGTGTGTAAAAGGATAACAAGTAAGGAAGAAATGGCTCTCTATTTATAGATAAAATTCTCTACTGTTTCCCCGGATCCCACGGATCCCTTCCACTTGGGATCCGGCTAGCACAAAGCTAGGGATCCGTGGAACGCTCCTCTTTGCCCATGGGTATTTTTGGTTATGGGTCATGGGTCATGGGTTATGGGTTGATCCATGGTTTTCTTTCTAGATACAATGAACTTAGATAAGTGGTATATATAAAACCATGGGTTATGGTTCAATACCATTTGCTAGTTTCTACCCATTTTAGTATTTACATGTTTTTACCTTATTTTAGTATTTACATGCTTTTACCCATTTTAGTATACTTAGTTCAAGTATATGCTAACCCAATACGTAAACACTAGTTGTTGTACATATATATATCTAGATCATAAAATCACTTATACTTGTTTTAGTGTTTTATGTGAAAATGTGAATATGTTAGAAAACTATTAGTTCAAACCATTTACGTATTTTATTTGTTTCGTTAATATGATTTTACTTTTGTTATCGACAAAACATTAGAAGATCGTAAAATATAAATAAACGTTTTTACGGCTTATTTGTATTAACAGATTGCATCTAGGCCGTCTGAGTTGCGATGGCCTACTCTTTTATAACTTGACGTCGTCACTTGAAAATAGGAGTTTTGGCTTCTGTCTCGTCACAAAATCCTCCGACGGCGTCACGTATAAGCTGTGACGCCATCACCTTATGTTTTCAGCAGCTTTGAGTGTCTCGATTATGACTTTGGCCATTTTCTTCATATATTCGCGCCTTTTCATCCAAATAAGTGCCATTCCAGCATTTTGCCTTCAAGAGACCTAAAAAGTGAAAAGGAACGATATTAAGCAATAACGGATACAAAAGTGATCAAATAAAGGCTTAAACGACCCCTCAAAAAGGTACCTTTTAAAACCTTATCAACCACCTAGTGCATTCACTAAGACTAAAGCAAATACTAGTTGGAGATGGCAGAAATGGATATATAACACACTAGGATTTAAATGGATGCCTAAAGTTATTGATGTGTGTATGTCTACTATAACTGCTCCGGAACCCTCTAACATTTCGGGTTCCACATCTACTTCTATTCCATCTGTGTCGTCTGTGTGTAATGCAGGTGATACAGATCATTCTCTGGATTGTTGATAGCGGATGTTCCCGACACATGACAAGCAATCTTAAACTATTATCAAACTTTATTGCAAAGTTCATTGGCACTATCAGATTCAGGAATGATCACTTCGCAGCTATCATGGGCTATGGAGACTATATCAATGGCAACATCGAAATTAGCAGGGTTTATTATGTGGAAGGCCTCGGTCACAATCTGTTTTCAGTAGGTCAGTTCTGTGATGGAGATTTGGAGGTTGCTTTCAGGGAGAAATCTTGTTTCATTCGTGATCTACAAGGAAACGACCTTATGTCTGGCTCGCGTAACTCAAGTCTTTACACTATCTCTATGCAAGACATGGTTGCTTCATCTCCCATCTGCTTACTTTCAAAGGCAACATCAACAAAATCCTGGCTATGGCACCGTCGTCTCTCACATTTAAACTTTCAAACTATAACCAATCTTGCTCGACACAAACTAGTTGAAGGTCTCCCATGATTCCGGTATTCTAAAGATCACCTTTGCTCAACTTGTGAACAAGGGAAAAGCATTCGTGCTCTTTTTCCTTCAAAGGTGGAACACAGCTCTCAGCATGTGCTTCATCTTCTTCACATGGATTTGTGTGGCCCGATGCACGTGCAAACGATCAATGGAAAATGCTACATCTTAGTAATTGTTGATGACTATTCACGCTGGACTTGGGTCTACTTTCTTCGAAGCAAAGACCAAGCTCCACAGATGATCATCACCTTTCTCACGAAAATCCAGGTTCAGCTTCGCAACACCGTCAGACAAATCAGAACAGACAAAGGAACTGAATTTGTTAATCAAACTCTTCGTGAATTTTATGAGAAAGTGGGAATTCAGCATCAGACATCTATTGCACCTACACCAGAACAAAACGGAGTTGTTGAAAGACGAAACCGAACGTTAGTGGAAGCTGCAAGAACAATGTTAATCAATGCTAAACTCCCATATTACTTGTGGGCAGAAGCTGTATCTACTGCATGCTATACTCAAAACCATTCTATGATTACAAAACGCCACAACAAAACACCTTTCGAGCTTGTCCACAACAGAAAACCGAATCTCAAACACTTTCATGTATTTGGTTCTCTTTGCTATCCGAATAATGATCGTGATGACTTTGGAAAGCTCAAAGCCAAAGCTGACATTGGAGTCTTTATTGGATATTGTGATAATTCTAAAGGTTTCCGAATCTGGAATCGTCGAACAAAGGAGGTTATGGAAACGATTCATGCTCATTTTGATGAACTTACGGAGATGGCTTCTGAGCATAACAGCTTGGAACCTGGTCACAACCGCTTAAACTTCCCTCAAACCCCATCATTAGCTGAACAAAGCCCTCAGCTTACTCGTCAACAAATGGAAAGACTCTTTGCTCCACTGTTCAGTGACGATATTGATGAACGTGCTCCAGGTGTATCCGCTGTTTCCGCTACTCAACCTGATACTACTCTTATACCTGATACACCTGCTACAACAACTACTATTGAAGAAGCACCACCAGTTGACTCCAACACAACAGTTGAACAAACCGCTTCCAACAATGATGATCCAGCTGATGATGTTCTTAATGAAGTACCCCCACCTGCAGATTTTGATCCAAATGCGTTCTTTAACCCGTTTGCTAATGAGACTGCTGCACCAGATGTCGCGGAATCTTCAACAAACCATTTGAATCCTCAAAATCTGCACAATGTATACCAACATCAACCCTCTACACATCGATGGACAAAAGACCATCCTCTGGAAAATATTATTGGCAACCCGAATCAACCAGTCGTTACGAGACAACGTCTTCACACAGATGGTGAACATTGCAATTATGCACTCACTGTCTGCCAATCTGAGCCTAAAAACATTAAAGACGCAATGACAAAAGACAACTGGATTGAATCCATGCAAGAAGAACTCAACCAATTCAAACGTCTTGAAGTATGGGAATTGGTTGAAAGACCAACAGGGGTCTACGTCATTGGTCTCAAATGGATTTGGAAGAACAAATTGGATGCTGAAGGGAACGTAATCAGAAACAAGTCACGTCTGGTGGCTAAGGGTTATCGACAGGAAGAGGGTATTGACTTTGAAGAATCATTTGCTCCGGTTGCTCGTCTTGAGGCTGTTCGGATATTTCTCGCGTTCGCGGCTCATATGAATATGACGGTCTTTCAGATGGATGTCAAAACTGCGTTTCTCAATGGACAACTTAAAGAAACGGTTTATGTCAGCCAACCAGAAGGATTCGTTGATCCCGAGTTCCCGAACCATGTCTACAAACTGAACAAAGCTCTTTATGGTCTCAAACAAGCTCCTCGGGCATGGTACGATAAGCTATCATCTTTCCTCATTGCCAATAATTTCATCAAAGGTTCGGTTGACCCTACTCTTTTCATACAATATCACGGGGCACATATCTTAATTGTTCAAATTTACGTGGATGACATCATTTTTGGGTCTACACATAAAAAGTACTCAATCGCTTTTGCAAAACTAATGAAGAAAAATTTTGAAATGTCCATGATGGGTGAACTTACGTTCTTTCTAGGACTGCAAGTTCATCAATCACCCCGTGGTATTTTCTTGAGTCAGTCCAAATATGCCCTTGAACTGTTAAACAAATTTGGAATGAAAACCTGTGACACTTATGCCACACCAATGACTCATACCAAGAAGCTAGACGCTGATTTACATGGGAAATTGGTGGACCCTACCAAATACCGTAGTATTATTGGGTCTCTCATGTATCTAACAGCTAGCAGGCCTGATATTGTATTTGCCGTTTATCTCTGCTCCCGTTATCAGTCGAGACCAACTGAAACTCATCTCTCAGAGGCTAAAAGAATCCTCTGATACATCAAGGGAACCATTAACTTGGGGATCTGGTATCTGAAGGATTCTGGTTTTGAACTAATCGCTTTTTTCAGATGCTGATCATGCAGGATGTTTAGATTCACGGAAAAGTACTTTAGGAGCACTACAATTTCTTGGTGATAAACTGGTGTCCTGGTAATCGAAGAAGCAGGATTGTACATCGCTGTCATCAACCGAAGCAGAATATGTAGCCATGTCGGCGTGTTGTGCTCAAGTCATCTGGATGAGAACACAACTCAAAGACTATGGTTACGTATTTGACAGAATCCCGATGTACTGCAACAATCGGAGTGCCATTGCCATCTCGTGCAACTCAGTTCAGCATTCGAAATCACAGCACATCGATCTTCGCTATCATTTCATCAAGGACCACGTGGAACAGGGTACAGTTGAATTATACTTCGTGGGTACATAATACCAATTGGCAGATCTTCTCACCAAAGCCTTGCCTCCCGCTAGGTTTAATGAGTTGGTCCACCGGATTGGTATGCGGTGTTTGACTCAAGAGGAACTCGATGAACTCTTAAAACAGTCTTTAAAACCAGTCAAACACTAAAATCTCTTTTGTAAATATTTTTTAAAAATAAAATACAAAAATATAAAACCTGATAAAACAACAAAAATATTCTTCTATCTATCTTTCTTCAAACATGGCAAGTACATCTCTTCCGTCAACACTCAATCTTTCAAAATTCAGTATTTTTTTGATCAAGTGTTGAGGGGGAGAAAATAAATACTTAACTGTTTCAAAAAATCACTGTACTTGCATGTTACCTTATCCCGATTGTTTCTTTAATAATGGTGGTCACATTTCTGGTTCATTGACACTCCTCGGACTAAAATTTATAACCTTTCATTATTTTCTTAAGTCGAGGGGGAGTGTCGTCAAAGTTATTTCCAAATATTCTTCGTATGGTAACTAAAATGGAAGTTAAAGGCTTTAGATGTAAATGGTAAAGGAGAAAGTGTCAAAAGGTCAAAGTATTTTTTAACAAAAACACTTCACCTAACAACATTTACTCATCACATTTATTATTTCACCTACTCATCCTACGCTTAAAAATCGTTCAACAAATCCGTGTTTTGGATCATCAATTTCTAAGTTGTTTCATAATCTTAACGTGTTTACAAACAATGGTTTTGAATCTTTTACAAATCCAACGGCTAAAACGTGAGATATGAGTGATTATGTGTTCTAAGCATAAGCGTATGAACACACAATCATTGGTGTGTGATTGTGGTTAAAATAAGTGTGTCAAAACGTTTCAATAACATCAATGATACTATGTTTATCCTCAAAACTTACCCAGAAACACGAATTGATTGATTCTGGAAAACTAGGGTTCATGCGTTAATTTGGGTATTTTCAAATGAGAACGTTTTTGGTTAAAAAGATTGTTGTGTGATGTTGTTTACATGATGAATTGAACATATCCATGTTTAGAATCAACCCAGAAACACTAATTGATTGATAATTATAAATTAGGGTTTATGTTCTTCATAATTGGGTATTTTTGATTCGTTGAGAATTTGGTGTTAAAACTTAGATATATCAACTCACTTGACTTCTTAGAACTACCAGAATCATTTAGTGCATTTCCTATGGATAATTCTCTTACCTGTAATTCTTGAAACTAGGGTTTAAGTTCTACGCATAAGGTTTTTACGCATAAACTGTTTGATAAGTATTCATGCCATGATCTGTTATAGAATGAATGTATGTGTTAATATTGATGCTATGATGATTTTATTTCAGGTTTGCTACACGTAAAAAATCAGAATCAAGGTTGTTAGACATATACGCATAAGGATCACCTTACGCGTAGCATGTTATGGGTAAGAGAAATCTTACGCGTAGCGTTTACGCGTAAGGTTCTACATAAGGGACTACGCATATCCTGTGAAGGATATACGTAAACAGTGACCTCTACGCATAAGGTCTACTTTTACGAGTAAGCCTTACGTGTAAGGTTTTATATGCGCTTACGCGTAAGCTCTACGCATAAGGTCCCCTTTTTCCTACGCGTAATATTTCTTACGCGTAAGACAAGGTCCTACACATAAGCTTGCGCCTTTACGCGTATAACTCTTGTTTACGCATAAGCTACCATTTCTACGCCTAAGCCTTGATTAAGCCTTCATTATGAATTGTTACGCGTGCAAACTTGTAAATAAATAAATCATGACGTCACGAAACCAATAATGTCACTAAATAAGCTTAAACGTTTAATATGTTGTGAAAAATAAGTGATAACATAAACTTTAAAACTTAAAGTTAACTAACTCACGAAACTTATTACGACTTCATTAGACCATTGGACAAACAAGTGACATTGGACTCGTAACAATCATTAACATATCACATTCAATAATTAGACAATAAAACCATCTGTTGACTAACATAATGTCTTTCGATATGTTGGTTCTTTTGGCTAAATGTGTTTCAGATCTAGACATGGACGCTCAAATGAATGTGGATGCACCAAATGTTCTCACCATTGCTGATATCTTCCCAAATGGTTATCCGATGAAGATTGTGAAGAATAACCTTCGTGTTGACTTTGAAACTCTCACCTGCTCAGAGTCTTCTTGCTTAATTGTTGTGGATATTCTGAAGAACCATCCTTATCAGAAGATGCTCTCCCACTCTGCTACTGTTCCAGAGATCTACATTCAACAGTTTTGGACTACAATGCAAAAGATCAAAGGACAGAATGCTGTGATGGTGACGCTCAATCACAAGCAACTCACCATCACTCATGCTGATTTAAGGGCTGTCCTCCTAATTCCTGACATCATACCAACTGAATACTCTGCTGCACCAACTGAAGAGACTGTACTGCAATTTTTGATTGATATAGGGTATGACGAAGCTTCAGGAGTTATCACTAAGCATTCACACGTGGATCTTAAAAACATTCCTCAGCCTTGGAGAACCCTCTATATCATCATCACAAAATCTGTTTCTGGTCGTAACAGTGGCTATGAGCATCTTAAGCTCATGGAACTGCAAATCTTTTGGGCTTTGATCAACATGAAGCACATCGAAGTTGAAGCTCTGATATGGGATGACATGATGACATTCCTCAAAAAGCTTGGCTCAAAGATTCCTTATATCAGATATACAAAACTGTTGATTCAAAGAGCACTTGGGTACCACCCAGATATCCCCAAGAGAATCAATGACCCCGATAATCACGACATGTTGTCTGAACCCACTCTAACAGTCAGATTTAAGGAGTCAACAACTAAGAAACAAGGTGTTGTGTTGCCGGATCTCCTTCTCTCAAATGAACTCAAACAGCTCTACTCTTATAAAAGATATTTGGTTGCTGTGAAAGAGAACAAAGTTGGTTTTCTCGATGAAAAATCTTCTGGTACACCTACAAGGAAAACCAGAAGAGGGAGTGCAGGAAGTGCTGCAAGCATTGAGAGTCAGAGGAAGTTCCCCAAGAGGAATCCTCCACGAAAAAGGATTGTTCCTTCTAAGGAAGCTATTCCCATTCCCGTGCCAAAGCCTGAACCGCCAAGAAAGCTAGTGGACGAAAGCTCTGAAGATACACAATCAGACGAAGAGGTCTTCTACTCTGAATCTGCAACCGAAACACCTCCTTCAGTAGCAAAACCTCCCAGTGCACCAGCAGATAAAAGCAAAGGGAAGATCTAGTAATTGAGCCTGAAGATGAAAGCTCAGATGAAGAGCCATTGGATACAACATACAGGAAGAAGTTCAAAATCATTAGGCTCCAACACATTGCGAAAGAATTTACTAAGGATCAAATGGGTGGCCCCGGAGGGTCAAGTGGTGGAGTTCTACCTACACCAAATCCTGATGCGGTTAATCAACCCGATAAGGGATCTGGTGCCACCACTTTAGAGCAACAACAAACGCGCGTGGAAGATACTATTGAGTATGACATTGAAGAACCAGAAACTGAAAAGTCCGAGAAAGATAAAGATGTTGATTATGATACGTTTCTTCTAGATAGTCCTGCACGATCAAAGAATGAAACTTCTGAACCACCAAAGGACCCGGAGTCTCCTCACATCTCATCATCATCGGATTCATCTTCTCACTCCTCACCACCACCATCAAAAAGATCAACCAAATCATCATCCAAATCAGCAAAGAAGCCAACTGCATCTTGGATCTCTCAAGCTAAGACACGAATCGCTAAAGCTGTCAAACAGGTCAGAAAGAAAGACGTGCTCTACAAGAAGATGAATTTCTTCGCTGATCAGATACAGTATCTTCATGATGAGAACGACAAGATGCAAGTTGAAAGGGAATACGTCCAAAAGTTCATGAAACGTGATCTTCAAGGGGAAATGAACGAGATGATCAAAGGTTACACTCATAAGTACCTTCTTGACATCGTTCCTGGAATTACAAAGGAGCTGTTTACCAAACAATTTTATCCGAATCTCTTACATCTGGCCAAGCAGACTATGAAATCAACTCCAATGCATGTGAACATCAATCCAGTTGATCCCATAATCTTCTCAGATGCTGAATTGGTTAACCGGTTGGTAGCTCAAATGTCGAAATGCTCTGCAACATTTGCCTCCTACGAAGGTAAATTGTTTGAAGCATTGCTGGAATACCAACTCAAGTCAGCATGCAGAGAAGAAGCTGAAAGGCCAAAACGTCCAAGAGACGATGAAGATAAAGATAAGGATAAGCATAACGAGCCTAAACGCCCGAAGAAGTCTGGTGAACTATCTTCTATGCAACCTTCACCCCAATGGACTCCAGCTCAACAAAGGTCTCCTCCTCGCTCTTCTACTAAAAAACCTCAGGATTCTTCTGAGTTACCACCCCAGACTCAGAAAACCAGTGATCACTTTGAGTATACGGGTGGTGACGATGAGGAATTCCATGAGCGTCAACAACAACCCGCCTCTCCCGACAAAGTTAAGAAACCAGAATCCTCATCTAGGCCTAAGAAAAAGAAGAAGAAGGCGCCTAAGGCTGACGTCGTATCATGGCTAGATGAAGATGATACTGATGAATATGACTGGTTTTCTACACTTGTTAATTCTACTCCCTACCCACCTGAAGGTCAAGATCTGGAAGACGGTAGTACATTGGAGCATGCAAAGATACTGCAAGAAAAATTCCGTGTAAAGAAGATGACGAAATCAGAGTTGAAACGAATCAAGAATGAAGTTGTTCAACTGCTAAAAGACAGCTCCAAAAGTGTCATCGAGGTTGAGTATCACCTTGAAAACATTGCTCGAGCCATGTCCAACAACATTGATTGGCTCAACCCTGAAGCAAACATCGACTTTACCAGAAGAGATAATGCTCCTTACTACACCGATTGGTCTAAACCGCTACCAACAATTGGCCAACCAGATCAGCCTAAGATTCCATTTCGCTACTTCTTCAAACACGACTTGGAATTTCTTCTACACGGTGGTGATAGTTCAAGGAAATACGCTACATCACTTACGATTCCGTTCCCGGCAGCCATATACTCAAACTGCATAGCCATCGAAGAAAAGGCTACTCACTTGTTTTCTAACAGGGTGGAACAGTATGACGTCGATGCATTGTATGGGATTCACCATTGGCCAGAACGCCGACGAATCTACTACAAGAGCTGCCAGGTTCGCAAGTCTAAAGATGCAGTGTATAGTACTAAAGGGATTGTTGCCATTAAACATGTTGATCTTTCATCTAAATGGGACTACACTTTCCTAAGGAATATCGTGGTCAAACGACAAGACGAAAGGGATTATGCCTTCTGTGAAGCGGACTTTGAGAATTTGTCTCTCAACGACATTGAAGATATGTATCTTGCAAAAGTACAGGGACGCATGAGACAATTCTCGACTGAAGTACAACGTGAATTCATCAAGTCCTTGCTTATATTCATCTGAAGCACAGTAATCAAAGAACGTGTAGAAGATCTACAACTAGCTGTTGAGTCATATCAGACCCGTGTCAACTTCACCAAACCTCAGCTAGAACTTCCCGACATCAACCAGCTTCCACAATACACACTCGTCAGCAAACCATTCAGCGTCGTTTATCGCAGTGAACTTCAACGAAATTGCTTGATGGTGTGTAGAGATCTTCACAAGTTTGGGGATCATAAATTGAAGAAGGTTAGGGACGGATTGGCTTATAGGTTAAAGGATATACATGAAGACATTAGGAACAAAAAGCGATGGAACTCTCAGGATCGAAGGGATGTGAAGAGGATCATCACTATGATTGATGAACGGTTGTATCGAAGGGATCAGTTCAGAACATTAGAGAGCTTTGTTGGTGGTCTTCCCAGGATTAATCTCACTGGCTATCAACGCCCGGTTCGCACTCCTGGCAACATCACTGGACTACCTGGTACCCCTTGAACTGCTTCTATTTAAATATACATTTGGATGTGTGATTTATAATGACTATGGCTTGTGCACACATATCAGCGTACAACCCGTTCTTGTCAAGAAAGGACCCTGTGGTACGCTTCAGTGCCACAATCCTTATAAAAGGAGCGAAAGCTTCTTACTTTTGAGTAAAACCTATCAAACCTTTCAAATTTCAAAGGTTTTGCTCAAAAGAACAAGTACTTCCCCTTATGATTTTCAAAACCTCAACCGTTTATATCACTTGTTGAGGGGGAGTATTTGAATTAAAACTTTGTTCACAAAATGTTCTTTGTGTAATCTTCCCACAAAACTCAAAATGGTCATATTTATTCTCAACATTTCTTCAAAAACAACATGTATATGCCATTTTTGAGGGGGAGAAAATATGTGATAATAAATATGTTGTGTTTTGCTAGTTGAATCCTCGTGCAAAAAGACTTCAACCCGTGAATTGACGGGAACTAAACAGTCTTACATTGAAAAGAGTTGTCTTCCAAGACTTATCCAAGTAAATTGTACCCATTCGAGAAGCTCTTGATAGACATGAACTGTGACAGGTTTGACAACCTTTCGGGGTTGTCCACATCTTCAAGGTAGTTATTAGAGCTAGTTGTCACCTAAAAGCTGACAATGTATCTCTTTAACTATGCAACGTAATCGTGTCTCGCAAGGAAAATTCTATCTTGAGTCGATCAATTCAAAAAGTGCGAACTCTTTCCTCACTGTGCAGATTTCTGTAAAAACTCTTAAGCACATGTGAAGGGGGAGTATTTCTGAAAATCTAAAACTCTTGAAGTGTTCAAACATGTTTTTCATTCACAAACACTTTGAGAGATTTTCATGAAAAATAGTTTTATGGCAATGGAGTTATAAGGTGATTAAGGTTAGGAATAACCGTCCTATGATCCGCCAGAGCCGGAGGGATATACCCAAGGACACTACCAATAGTTAGAACTAGAAGTCCTTAGGTATGATTGAAAAAAGGAGAAAATGAGAATCGGAGAAAGAAGGAGTTGAAGAATCAAAAAGAAATGCAAAGAAAAGGGTGAAAAGAAATAGCCCTCCAGATTATTCAACTTAGGACAGACACCAGGTTCAATTCATATGCTACTGGTTGTCACTTGATGACGCCGGTATTGAAGATTAAAAGTTGTCATGGACCCAGTGACGCATGCACTAAACCTTCTTAGCCACTCAAGTTTCTCCCAACAGAAGCTTGTTTCATTCTCACAGGGAACCCTACGTAATCTATTGGCTTTCTATTAGAGATTGCTAATATTGAAGAAGGAGACCCTCTCCCTAGTCTCCGCTCAGGAAAACCAAAACGCACTATTGAGTCTAGAGCCACGAGATTCATCAAAAGATCTCTTAGGTACACTTGACATTTCATCACTTGTTGTTCAACAATAAGAACATCAGTGATACGTTATCGAGTCCTTCACAGATCTTAGCAATCTGTCGAGAACATTTATGAGAGGTTCACAATTGTAATCCTCAGTGATTGAATGGAAACTCCTGCCAGGGTCAACATCAAACAGCCCTGACAGCAGGTCACTTCGGTAACTCCCCATGGATTACGCTTAGTGTGTCTCAAACGGTCTACAGTCGTGAGGTGATACTTCGGTGTACCTCAGTGACTCATCTGAACTGTAGGTGTACTTCGGTACATCGCGTTATCTCACTTGTGGGACTCCAATTCAGGAAAGGCCTTTGTGAGAATTAGAGTTGTGTTTTCACGCTATGCTGTTAACACTCTCGAGGTTCAAACTTGTAAGTGCCGGAATCTACTTATTACTAACCGTTTTCATGTTTTCTTCTTATGGAAGCTCTGGAGCAGAATGATCGTGCAGATTCTTCACATGCTCATGCCAACATCATCACTAATGGAAGTTCTATCTAAAGGCAACACAAAAGTCAGAATGATTCTACGTCAAATCAAAGAATCTACAAAGTTTAAAGACTTAAAGAACTTCATCAGTACTGAAATCCAACGTCAAAGAACGTGTGAGCATGTTGAAGAATGACGTGGAGATACTGGTGCAGCGAAGCAGACCTGAGGCAGACTTGATGCAGACAACAACAACATATTATCACTACCATCACAAAGAACAATGATTAAAGAACAAAGATAAAGATGACGTCAAAGCATAACTGTTTAAAGAAAACAATTTCTCTACACTGGGGAGATTGTTCAAATCAAGGCAATTCTTCTCACAAGAAAGAAGAATGTCAGAAGACGTCAAAGCTACTATTACATCAGCACCTTAACCGTTCATATTTATTCATCACCAACACTTAGGGGGAGATTGTTGGAATCACTCCTAAACCTAAATCAAGTGTTAGTGATTCATATGTAATAGTTAGCTTAATTATGGCCTTTATGTTTGTTATTAGCTTAAGCTTATGTAGAATGTTGGGAATTGCCGATTTGAAGATTACAAAACTACGAACAAGAATGAAGAAAGAAGAAACAATGAGGGACTTATATGTTATTTAGGTAGCTTTGTTAGTAAGCTACAATTAGGGTTTGTTAGTTACCTCCCTCTACTATATAAAGAGGGTAGGTGTAGTAGTTTTGATTCATCCCTTTCATTAATCCCTTTCATTTTAATTCATAGAAGACATCTCTAATGAGAGTCTAGACACACGATTATAGCGTGTGTATATTAGTAGTTGTAGTAGTTTCTTTATTTTAATTAATAAAGAAAACCTTATTAGTGATGTTGATTGTGTTAATTATTATCCGTTGTGCATTCAATCAATCAATATTGCTTATACCCTAGTTGAGTCCGGATCTTGGTTTCAACAATTGGTATCAGAGCCTCGTGGCTCTCGATCTATGGTTTATAAGGTTTTTCCTCTAATTAGGGTTTATACCCTTGTTATGTAGCAGCAGATTTAAAAAAAAAAGGTAGCAGTGAAAAAGCGGATCCAGGGTTTTATGTTGCCGACAGAAGCAGTTTTATGAGAAATGGATTTGCTGCTGGTTCCAATACACGTGATCGTTGACTAGAAATTTAATTGGCTATTCTTTGATGCGCACATCGAATGGCAGACTATAATATTCGATGTGGAGCAACAGTTGGTAAGAATATTATTTTCGTACACAATGATTTCATTCCTTTTATTTGACCAAGATTTGATTCGTATGAATATTATATTGGTCACTTTGCTCCAAGATTTAATTTTGGTTTGGATATTGGTCTCGAAAAAGCCATATGCTACTATCACTGATTTCATATGTTATGTCATGTGATACTGATTTTCGTACACATATGGGTGATCAATTTTATTGAATGGATGGTGCTGGTGGTCCCCATACGGTCGGTGGCATACGGTATAAATTGCAAAATTGGTTGATTCTGCTGACATTGAATCAATAGTCAATATATGGATGCATTTTATTGAGACGGTGCATGTCATCCACATGGGCATGATATTTTTTTTGGCTAATAATGTTTTTCATTCTGGTATCACGTCATTGATTGGTCGGTGGGGTTTATGTTGTGTGATAAAATTCACTTGTCTGGTCATTTATTCGAGATGGGGCCAGGTGGATAATTTCACAATTAGTATTGATTTTGTTTCTGCTATCACGTGGACCTACTAGCTATCAGTATTCAATTGGTACAGTATTATTGTCGTGCACATATGGCTAGTGGGATGAATTTAATGCGGAGTGGTGTATGGTTGTTTCGGTGGACATGTATTTGATTGGTCCAATTTGTAATTCGTATTTGAATGGTGCGTATAATTGGATGAAATACTGTTGCTGCTGATCACATGGACCAGATTTGGAGCAGACTGTTGGTACCATTGATTTGTATGGATATGCATTTTCCTTTTTTTTCTTGTACTGTTGTGTATTTTAATTCATATGGGGCTGACATGTTTGATTGGTTGAGTAGTGTTTCAAGTCTGCATGTTCACTGTTCGGTTATAATTGATACTGAGATTGGATCCTGTTGTTAACTTATCGGTTCCTGCTGGTATCTTCGGTTCCTGCTGATTATTCTTTGATTCCTACTGGTCGGTTCCTGCTGGTTGCTTATTTGGTTTCCGCTGGTAGTATCGATTACTGCTAATCAGTTCCTACTGGTTGATCAGGTGCGTGTCTTATCATATCTCAAAGTGAGTTTAGGCACTTTTGAGATAACTTGTTCGTACATTAATGGTGTGACAAAGACTTGATAAATATAGCGAAGGGGTGAGATCTACAGATTAAAGGTACTTAATGCGCATATTTGCAAACACTTTAAGGACTTACGTTGTTGTGCTCAGTGTTAGTGAAGGGGTGTGATCTATAGAAAGTGCTTAATGCTCACATTTTCTATCACTTTAAGGAGTCACGTTGTTGTGCTCAGTGTCTCGTATTACTTGAGGGTTTATCAAGATTTGGAGTCACGTGGATAGTGCAAGATATAAGACGCCTACTTTGATGTTTCTACTGGTTCTCCATTCCTGCTGGTAGATTTTTTTGATGATCCTGCTGATTTGATTTCTCTGCTGTTAAGCTTTATTAATTTTGTTTAGTTGTTAAAAAAAATAAAAAATAAAAAAAATAAAATAATTTGAGATGGTTAGTATAATTTTGAGGGGAAGCTTATGGTTTATATACTTACCATCTACATGCATCACTTGAGGAAAAATGTTTACGAGTTGCACAAGACCCCTATTAGATGAAGGGGAAGAAGATTCATGGTGTGCATCTTATAATTTGTGATGACATGTTTTGGCATTGTTTCTTCATACAGGTTGTTTTATAATATCAAGAAACTGGAACTTAACCTAGTCAAATTCCAGTTTTGGGGAAGATTGTTGGGAATTGCCGATTTGAAGATTACAAAACCACGAGCAAGAATGAAGAAAGAAGAAACAATGAGGGACTTATATGTTATTTAGGTAGCTTTGTTAGTAAGCTACAATTAGGGTTTGTTAGTTACCTCCCTCTACTATATAAAGAGGGTAGGTGTAGTAGTTTTGATTCATCCCTTTCATTAATCCCTGTCATTTTAATTCATAGAAGACATCTCTAATGAGAGTCTAGACACACGATTATAGCGTGTGTATATTAGTAGTTGTAGTAGTTTCTTTATTTTAATTAATAAAGAAAACCTTAATAGTGATGTTGATTGTGTTAATTATTATCCGTTGTGCATTCAATCAATCAATATTGCTTATACCCTAGTTGAGTCCGGATCTTGGTTTCAACATAGAAGGCCCATAAGCTTAGGCCCATGTCCATTAAGGAAAAGAAGGGAGTAGGAGTGTTGCCCTAGCTCCCCTTCCTATAAATACCTTGTAATAACCCTCACTTGAGGGTTGGTTGTTTAATTTACTCTTTCATTATCTATGCCTAACTCTTCTCTCATTTATACGTGTGATGTTTGAGTGATTATTCATCCGATCTTCTCTCTATCTCTTTCTATTGTGCTTGTGTTGTAAACTTAGTGACCTAACAAGATGCATGTTATGGTTTTTAATGTGTACAAAGAAAATAAGAAAGTGTGTTTAGTCGTATCTAATGTGAACTCCAAACTAAAGAGCTTTTCTAAAAGGGTTAATTATACTCATTGGCTATGAACTTTCAAAAATTTCCAATATTAGGTAACAAACTTTCAAAAATATTATTATCACCTATCAAACTTGTTAAATGTGTTCCAATGTTACTCATATGGTCTATCTTTGCAACTTGTAACTGGTGTAATTTTTCTCTCAAATCCACTTTTTCTCCCTCATTCTCAATAATATCCGACAATATTGTGGTCAAAAAGGCGGGGTGTTACAAGTGGTCACTGATTTTTTGACAGATAGAAAAAAGTGGGTGTGTTTGTAGTGAGTTGGTGTGTGTGATAAATAGGAGGAAAAGGAGCTTTTACACAATGGTTACTTGTGTTTCTTAGTGGATATTTGTGTTTGTTTGGAGGTGATCTTGGCCTTACATTTTGGTTGAATCCGAGTGAAACAAATTAAAGGGGTGAGATCCAATGTAATATGTGTTTGCTGTTGAGATGCATGTTATGGTTTTTAATGTGTAAAAAGAGAATAAGAAAGTGTGTTTAGTCGTATCTAATGTGAACTCCAAACTAAAATACTTTTCTAAAAGGATTAATTATACACATTGGCTATGAACTTTCAAAAATTTCCAATATTAGTTAACAAACTTTCAAAAATATTATTATCACCTATCAAACTTGTTAAATGTGTTCCAATGTTACTCATATGGTCTATCTTTGCACCTTGTAACTGGTGTAATTTTTCTCTCCAATACACGTTTTCTCCCTCATTCTCAATAATATCCGACAATATTGTGGTCAATAAGGCGGGGTGTTACAAGTGGTCACTGATTTTTTGACAGATAGAGAAAAGTGGGTGTGTTTGTAGTGAGTTGGTGTGTGTAATAAATAGGAGGAAAAGGAGCTTTTACACAATGGTTACTTGTGTTTCTTTGTGGATATTTGTGTTTGTTTGGAGGTGATCTTGGCCTTACATTTTGGTTGAATCCGAGTGAAAAAAATTAAAGTGGTGAGATCCAATGTAATATGTGTTTGAAGTTGAGATGCATGTTAAGGTTTTTAATGTGTACAAAGAGAATAAGAAAGTGTGTTTAGTCGTATCTAATGTGAACTCCAAACTAAAGTGCTTTTCTAAAAGGGTTAATTATACTCATTGGCTATAAACTTTCAAAAATTTCTAATATTAGGTAACAAACTTTCAAAAATATTAATATCACCTATCAAACTTGTTAAATGTGTTCCAATGTTACTCATATATTCTATCTTTGCAACTTGTAACTGGTGTAATTTTTCTCTTCAATACACTTTTTCTACCTCATTCTCAATAATATCCGACAATATTGTGGTCAATAAGGCGTGGTGTTACAAGTGGTCACTGATTTTTTGACAGATAGAGAAAAGTGGGTGTGTTTGTAGTGAGTTGGTGTGTGTGATAAATAGGAGGAAAAGGAGCTTTTACACAATGGTTACTTGTGTTTCTTTGTGGATATTTGTGTTTGTTTGGAGGTGATCTTGGCCTTACATTTTGGTTGAATCCGAGTGAAACAAATTAAAGGGGTGAGATCCAATGTAATATGTGTTTGCTGTTGGGATGCATGTTATGGTTTTTAATATGTACAAAGAGAATAAGAAAGTGTGTTTAGTCGTATCTAATGTGAACTCCAAACTAAAGTGCTTTTCTAAAAGGGTTAATTATACTCATTGGCTATGAACTTTCAAAAATTTCCAATATTAGGTAAAAACTTTCAAAAATATTATTATCACCTATCAAACTTGTTAAATGTGTTCCAATGTTACTCATATAGTCTATCTTTGCAACTTGTAACTGGTGTTATTTTTCTCTCCAATACACTTTTTCTCCCTCATTCTCAATAATATCTGACAATATTGTGGTCAATAAGGCGGGGTGTTACAAGTGGTCACTGATTTTTTGACAGATAGAGAAAAGTGGGTGTGTTTGTAGTGAGTTGGTGTGTGTAATAAATAGGAGGAAAAGGAGCTTTTACACAAGGGTTACTTGTGTTTCTTTGTGGATATTTGTGTTTGTTTGGAGGTGATATTGGCCTTACATTTTGGTTGAATCCGAGTGAAACAAATTAAAGGGGTGAGATCCAATGTAATATGTGTTTGCTGTTGAGATGCATGTTATGGTTTTTAATGTGTACAAAGAGAATAAGAAAGTGTGTTTAGTCGTATCTAATGTGAACTCAAAACTAAAGTGCTTTTCTAAAAGGGTTAGTTATACTCATTGGCTATAAACTTTCAAAAATTTCTAATATTAGGTAACAAACTTTCAAAAATAGTATTATCACCTATCAAACTTGTTAAATGTGTTCCAAAGTTACTCATATATTCTATCTTTGCAACTTGTAACGGGTGTAATTTTTCTCTCCAATCCACTTTTTCTCCCTCATTCTCAATAATATCCGACAATATTGTGGTCAATAAGGCGGGGTGTTACAAGTGGTCACTGATTTTTTGACAGATAGAGAAAAGTGGGTGTGTTTGTAGTGAGTTGGTGTGTGTAATAAATAGGAGGAAAAGGAGCTTTTACACAATGGTTACTTGTGTTTCTTTGTGGATATTTGTGTTTGTTTGGAGGTGATCTTGGCCTTACATTTTGGTTGAATCCGAAGGAAACAAATTAAAGGGGTGAGATCCAATGTAATATGTGTTTGCTGTTGAGATGCATGTTATGGTTTATAATGTGTATAAAGAGAATAAGAAAGTGTGTTTAGTCGTATCTAATGTGAACTCCAAACTAAAGTGCTTTTCTAAAAGGGTTAATTATACTCATTGGCTATAAACTTTCAAAAATTTCTAATATTAGGTAACAAACTTTCAAAATTATTATTATCAGCTATCAAACTTGTTAAATGTGTTCCAATGTTACTCATATATTCTATCTTTGAAACTTGTAACTGGTGTAATTTTTCTCTCCAATCCACTTTTTCTCCTTCATTCTCAATAATATCCGACAATATTGTGGTCAATAAGGCGGGGTGTTACAAGTGGTCACTGATTTTTTGACAGATAGAAAAAAGTGGGTATGTTTGTAGTGAGTTGGTGTGTGTGATAAATAGGAGGAAAAGGAGCTTTTACACGATGGTTACTTGTGTTTCTTTGTGGATATTTGTGTTTGTTTGGAGGTGATCTTGGCCTTACATTTTGGTTGAATCCGAGTGAAACAAATTAAAGGGGTGAGATCCAATGTAATATGTGTTTGCTGTTGAGATGCATGTTATGGTTTTTAATGTGTACAAAGAGAATAAGAAAGTGTGTTTAGTCGTATCTAATGTGAACTAAAAACTAAAGTGCTTTTCTAAAAGGATTAATTATACTCATTGGCAATGAACTTTCAAAAATTTCCAATATTAGGTAACAAACTTTCAAAAATATTATTATCACCTATCAAACTTGTTAAATGTGTTCCAATGTTACTCATATATATGGTCTATCTTTGCAACTTGTAACTGGTGTAATTTTTCTCTCCAATACACTTTTTCTACCTCATTCTCAATAATATCCGACAATATTATGGTCAATAAGGCGGGGTGTTACAAGTGGTCACTGATTTTTTGACAGATAGAGAAAAGTGGGTGTGTTTGTAGTGAGTTGGTGTGTGTGATAAATAGGAGGAAAAGGAGCTTTTACACAATGGTTACATGTGTTTCTTTGTGGATATTTGTGTTTGTTTGGAGGTGATCTTGGCCTTACATTTTGGTTGAATCCGAGTGAAACAAATTAAAGGGGTGAGATCCAATGTAATATGTGTTTGCTGTTGAGATGCATGTTATGGTTTTTAATATGTACAAAGAGAATAAGAAAGTGTGTTTAGTCGTATCTAATGTGAACTCCAAACTAAAGTGCTTTTCTAAAAGGGTTAATTATACTCATTGGCTATAAACTTTCAAAAATTTCTAATATTAGGTAACAAACTTTCAAAAATATTATTATCACCTATCAAACTTGTTAAATGTGTTCCAAAGTTACTCATATATTCTATCTTTGCAACTTGTAACGGGTGTAATTTTTCTCTCCAATCCACTTTTTCTCCCTCATTCTCAATAATATCCGACAATATTGTGGTCAATAAGGCGGGGTGTTACAAGTGGTCACTGATTTTTTGACAGATAGAGAAAAGTGGGTGTGTTTGTAGTGAGTTGGTGTGTGTAATAAATAGGAGGAAAATGAGCTTTTACACAATGGTTACTTGTGTTTCTTTGTGGATATTTGTGTTTGTTTGGAGGTGATCTTGGCCTTACATTTTGGTTGAATCCGAAGGAAACAAATTAAAGGGGTGAGATCCAATGTAATATGTGTTTGCTGTTGAGATGCATGTTATGGTTTATAATATGTATAAAGAGAATAAGAAAGTGTGTTTAGT
Organism: Chrysanthemum seticuspe; assembly: GCA_019973895.1. Taxonomy (NCBI): domain Eukaryota; kingdom Viridiplantae; phylum Streptophyta; class Magnoliopsida; order Asterales; family Asteraceae; genus Chrysanthemum; species Chrysanthemum seticuspe. The sequence goes on from BPTQ01000006.1 coordinate 101,298,180, forward strand.
CGTATCTAATGTGAACTCCAAACTAAAGTGCTTTTCTAAAAGGGTTAAGTATACTCATTGGCTATAAACTTTCAAAAATTTCTAATATTAGGTTACAAACTTTCAAAATTATTATTATCAGCTATCAAACTTGTTAAATGTGTTCCAATGTTACTCATATATTCTATCTTTGCAACTTGTAACTGGTGTAATTTTTCTCTCCAATCCACTTTTTCTCCTTCATTCTCAATAATATCCGACAATATTGTGGTCAATAAGGCGGGGTGTTACAAGTGGTCACTGATTTTTTGACAGATAGAAAAAAGTGGGTGTGTTTGTAGTGAGTTGGTGTGTGTGATAAATAGGAGGAAAAGGAGCTTTTACACGATGGTTACTTGTGTTTCTTTGTGGATATTTGTGTTAGTTTGGAGGTGATCTTGGCCTTACATTTTGGTTGAATCCGAGTGAAACAAATTAAAGGGGTGAGATCCAATGTAATATGTATTTGCTGTTGAGATGCTGATAAGGTTTTTAATGTGTACAAAGAGAATAAGAAAGTGTGTTTAGTCGTATCTAATGTGAACTCCAAACTAAAGTGCTTTTCTAAAAGGGTTAATTATACTCATTGGCTATGAACTTTCAAAAATTTCCAATATTAGGTAACAAACTTTCAAAAATATTATTATCACCTATCAAACTTGTTAAATGTGTTCCAATGTTACTCATATGGTCTATCTTTGCAACTTGTAACTGGTGTAATTTTTCTCTCCAATCCACTTTTTCTCCCTCATTCTCAATAATATCCGACAATATTGTGGTCAATAAGGCGGGGTGTTACAAGTGGTCACTGATTTTTTGACAGATAGAGAAAAGTGGGTGTGTTTGTAGTGAGTTGGTGTGTGTGATAAATAGGAGGAAAATGAGCTTTTACACAATGGTTACTTGTGTTTCTTTGTGGATATTTGTGTTTGTTTGGAGGTGATCTTGGCCTTACATTTTGGTTGAATCCGAGTGAAACAAATTAAAGGGGTGAGATCCAATGTAATATGTGTTTGCTGTTGAGATGCATGTTATGGTTTTTAATGTGTACAAAGAGAATAAGAAAGTGTGTTTAGTCGTATCTAATGTGAACTCCAAACTAAAGTGCTTTTCTAAAAGGGTTAATTATACTCATTGGCTATGAACTTTCAAAAATTTCCAATATTAGGTAACAAACTTTCAAAAATATTATTATCACCTATCAAACTTGTTAAATGTGTTCCAATGTTACTCATATGGTCTATCTTTGCAACTTGTAACTGGTGTAATTTTTCTCTCCAATCCACTTTTTCTCCCTCATTCTCAATAATATCCGACAATATTGTGGTCAATAAGGCGGGGTGTTACAAGTGGTCACTGATTTTTTGACAGATAGAGAAAAGTGGGTGTGTTTGTAGTGAGTTGGTGTGTGTGATAAATAGGAGGAAAATGAGCTTTTACACAATGGTTACTTGTGTTTCTTTGTGGATATTTGTGTTTGTTTGGAGGTGATCTTGGCCTTACATTTTGGTTGAATCCGAGTGAAACAAATTAAAGGGGTGAGATCCAATGTAATATGTGTTTGCTGTTGAGATGCATGTTATGGTTTTTAATGTGTACAAAGAGAATAAGAAAGTGTGTTTAGTCGTATCTAATGTGAACTCCAAACTAAAGTGCTTTTCTAAAAGGGTTAATTATACTCATTGGCTATGAACTTTCAAAAATTTCCAATATTAGGTAACAAACTTTCAAAAATATTATTATCACCTATCAAACTTGTTAAATGTGTTCCAATGTTACTCATATGGTCTATCTTTGCAACTTGTAACTGGTGTAATTTTTCTCTCCAATCCACTTTTTCTCCCTCATTCTCAATAATATCCGACAATATTGTGGTCAATAAGGCGGGGTGTTACAAGTGGTCACTGATTTTTTGACAGATAGAGAAAAGTGGGTGTGTTTGTAGTGAGTTGGTGTGTGTGATAAATAGGAGGAAAAGAGCTTTTACACAATGGTTACTTGTGTTTCTTTGTGGATATTTGTGTTTGTTTGGAGGTGATCTTGGCCTTACATTTTGGTTGAATCCGAGTGAAACAAATTAAAGGGGTGAGATCCAATGTAATATGTGTTTGCTGTTGAGATGCATGTTATGGTTTTTAATGTGTACAAAGAGAATAAGAAAGTGTGTTTAGTCGTATCTAATGTGAACTCCAAACTAAAGTGCTTTTCTAAAAGGGTTAATTATACTCATTGGCTATGAACTTTCAAAAATTTCCAATATTAGGTAACAAACTTTCAAAAATATTATTATCACCTATCAAACTTGTTAAATGTGTTCCAATGTTACTCATATGGTCTATCTTTGCAACTTGTAACTGGTGTAATTTTTCTCTCCAATCCACTTTTTCTCCCTCATTCTCAATAATATCCGACAATATTGTGGTCAATAAGGCGGGGTGTTACAAGTGGTCACTGATTTTTTGACAGATAGAGAAAAGTGGGTGTGTTTGTAGTGAGTTGGTGTGTGTGATAAATAGGAGGAAAATGAGCTTTTACACAATGGTTACTTGTGTTTCTTTGTGGATATTTGTGTTTTTTGGAGGTGATCTTGGCCTTACATTTTGGTTGAATCCGAGTGAAACAAATTAAAGGGGTGAGATCCAATGTAATATGTGTTTGCTGTTGAGATGCATGTTATGGTTTTTAATGTGTACAAAGAGAATAAGAAAGTGTGTTTAGTCGTATCTAATGTGAACTCCAAACTAAAGTGCTTTTCTAAAAGGGTTAATTATACTCATTGGCTATGAACTTTCAAAAATTTCCAATATTAGGTAACAAACTTTCAAAAATATTATTATCACCTATCAAACTTGTTAAATGTGTTCCAATGTTACTCATATGGTCTATCTTTGCAACTTGTAACTGGTGTAATTTTTCTCTCCAATCCACTTTTTCTCCCTCATTCTCAATAATATCCGACAATATTGTGGTCAATAAGGCGGGGTGTTACAAGTGGTCACTGATTTTTTGACAGATAGAAAAAGGTGGGTGTGTTTGTAGTGAGTTGGTGTGTGTGATAAATAGGAGGAAAATGAGCTTTTACACAATGGTTACTTGTGTTTCTTTGTGGATATTTGTGTTTGTTTGGAGGTGATCTTGGCCTTACATTTTGGTTGAATCCGAGTGAAACAAATTAAAGGGGTGAGATCCAATGTAATATGTGTTTGCTGTTGAGATGCATGTTATGGTTTTTAATGTGTACAAAGAGAATAAGAAAGTGTGTTTAGTCGTATCTAATGTGAACTCCAAACTAAAGTGCTTTTCTAAAAGGGTTAATTATACTCATTGGCTATGAACTTTCAAAAATTTCCAATATTAGGTAACAAACTTTCAAAAATATTATTATCACCTATCAAACTTGTTAAATGTGTTCCAATGTTACTCATATGGTCTATCTTTGCAACTTGTAACTGGTGTAATTTTTCTCTCCAATCCACTTTTTCTCCCTCATTCTCAATAATATCCGACAATATTGTGGTCAATAAGGCGGGGTGTTACAAGTGGTCACTGATTTTTTGACAGATAGAGAAAAGTGGGTGTGTTTGTAGTGAGTTGGTGTGTGTGATAAATAGGAGGAAAAGGAGCTTTTACACAATGGTTACTTGTGTTTCTTTGTGGATATTTGTGTTTGTTTAGAGGTGATCTTGGCCTTACATTTTGGTTGAATCCGAGTGAAACAAATTAAAGGGGTGAGATCCAATGTAATATGTGTTTGCTGTTGAGATGCATGTTATGGTTTTTAATGTGTACAAAGAGAATAAGAAAGTGTGTTTAGTCGTATCTAATGTGAACTCCAAACTAAAGTGCTTTCCTAAAAGGGTTAATTATACTCATTGGCTAAGAACTTTCAAAATTTTTCAATATTAGGTAACAAACTTTAAAAAATATTATTATCACCTATCAAACTTGTTAAATGTGTTCCAATGTTACTCATATGGTCTATCTTTGCAACTTGTAACTGGTGTAATTTTTCTCTCTAATCCACTTTTTCTCCCTCATTGACAATAATATCTGACCATAACACAACCCAAAATTAACCACATAAAATAACATATGCTTATCTCATAAATTAATTTTTTCATATCAGTTTCAACAGATCTCATAAATTAACCTCTGCTTATCTCCTGTTTGAAATACTGCCGGCCAACGGCATCACGAGTTATGTTGCACGTAACAAGATATTTCGATACTGTTGTGGTTTTTTTGGGGTAGAGATGTGTTATGGAGATGGAATTATTACGATGTTGTCGTTCTTTTGTTTTGGATCTGATGTAAAACAACGGCTTCAAGTTGTGCACACGATCGAATTCGTAGATCTTTTGTTGTGTATCAAGATTTGTTGAATAATATTGGATTTGTAATTCTATAACCCTTTACTTTGTATTTTTTATATTTATTTTATTATAACGTGCGAGGGTTTATTCATAGTGCGCTTTAAGTGTTTTTAGGATGATCTGGTTTTTGTTGGTGCTAGACGAGACAAGAAGATATTAGTCTTGGGGATATGGGTTTACCATAGTTTTGATGTTGGAGGACCCATGTTGACAGACTCTATTAGTATGCTAATATAATTCTTGGGGATATGGGTTTAGCATAGTGTTGGGGATACGGGTTATGTTTTGTGAAACAATTATATAGCCTATAATAGAAGGTAACATCAATGTTTTATGGGTGATAATAATATTTTTGAAAATTCTTTACCTAACATTAAAATTTTTTAAAAGTTCATAGCGAATCCGTAGAATTAACCCTTTCTAAAAAGGTAAACTAGCAAATGTCACAAGCCCCGTATGTTTGCCAAAGCTACAGATCCCTTTTTAGAGTAGTTTATTCATTACTCATACTTTCAATCATCATATTTAATTCTTACCGTTCTAACATGCATCATTATTAGAGCAAAATGTGACACTTCATTGAACCATTATTATTAACATGCCAAATACAGGCGGCTCACACTGCAACCCCATCATGTATCAATACAATATAGTCCAAACAAGCGCTAAAGGTGCGTGAAATGGGCAACAAGCCAGGACATATAAACTAAAATATTATGGAGACTAAATCGTTTATTTCACGCAAACAAAAGGACATATCTCATAAACAACCATGAACAGATCCTTTATGCCACTAAATGGAATCCTACAACAACCCATTTTACACAATAGCTTATGTGGCTTTTGATTTATAGAGAACCAAGATGTTAAACATGACTACAAAACTATTCATTACAATACTGACATAGATTCTTAAATAACACGATTAGGTTTTTGTATACTACGAAATTATACTTTGGACGAAGTTAACCCTGTTCAACCCATTTGAACGGTCTCCTTTTTAGCCTTTTTTTTTTACCCATTTGACCTAGCTCAAACCAATTCATAAGTAAATGGGTCGAAATTATTACCTCGTTCCTTTTGAAGATTTTGCTTGGGCAATGCCACTACCACCAGATAAATAATTCTTGCAAGTTAGATATGAGTCTTGCTTGACCTGTTTCGCCATCATGGATCACAATATGTTAGCTCTACACCAAAATATAAAATTTGCATTAAATCTTCCAGATTTTGAATATCTAGGCTAGTTAAACCATGATCGTCATACTTCTCTCATGATTTGATCCTCCTTTCTGTAAAAGATCTTCAAGCTTCCTACAAATCTGCTCTATATCTGGCTTGAGTGAAGGTGATGGAGAGCAACACTCCATTGCCAGCTTGAAAATTTTCTTAATACGTTTTCTTTAAGCAAGATATCAGGATGGTACAAATCCGATATCCTGTTATCTAAGATGGTACAAATCCACAACAATTTCCTTTTGCGAATTTTTGTAGTCCCATAATGTGCAATATTTTCGTTTTCTTTTTCTTTTTAAATATTTAGGTCAGCTCTCAATACACATAAAACTTTCACCCCATCATAAAAATTCAACAAGTCGTATCGTTAATTACGTATACGATCCAAAGTAGTTTTACATTTTGTACATGATTTTTACGTTCTCATATGTTTCATCTTCAATATGGATTTATAGCCCAATCATTTGTTGGGATTTTAGGGTGCGTTTGGTTTGTCGCGGGGTTAGGATTTGGATTTGGATTTGGATTATGATTAAGGAGAGAGAAAATTAATTATTATTTTAAATATATATTTATTATTGTTTTATTTTATAAGTGGTATATTATTTTAAATTATTATTTTACATAGTTGCAAAGAAAAAATAAAAGAATGAATGGTTGACAATTAACTTGGACCCACACTTTTATATAAAGCGCCTACAATCCTGATGGGTGGGGTGGATTTTGCTCATCACCTTATATTTGGCTAATCTGACAATATTAAAACCCAATATCTCGTAACAAACAAAATTTTCTACTTTGGCTACAATCCAAACCCCCTGAACCCCCAAAACAAACACACCCTTAGATCTAGTTAACCAAGTAACACTATGAGTACGCCATAATTTGGATCTAGTTTATGCAACTAGATTAACACATAATTAATAAACAATAATAAATAAAAGGGATCAAGAAAACTAACCCTCATAGTCACTCGCAAGTAATTAACGAACAAGAAACCAAGTATTCAAAACGAATACCTCTACGAGTCCACATACAAACACTTAACCATGAATACGTTCGATAAAGCTAATCGCGAACGATTACCCAATCAACCATTGAATACTTGAACAAACCACGAACAAAGAAACCCTAGAAACCTTTTGTTCTTATGTCCGAGATATACAGCAACATCCCGAGAACCAGATTTGGTGTTGTCCGATATCGGACAATACTACCTGATAAGTTATGTCACCTTTTCAGTCCGAGAAACAGCAGCAGATTATACCCTTACTTCACAGCTTTAATTCACCAGGAACTCACTGAGAAACTTAGTTCTAAAACCCTTCAAACACCTTGAATACTAACGTAGCAAGTTTAGGGTTTTGTGATGATCAAATCGGTTGAAAACCTTTATCGGATTTGGAACACCGATTGGATAAAGGGTTGTGGAGGATTGATCGATCGTATAGGTGGAGTTAGGGATATGCAAGTCGTATGTTTGATAGGAGGGGTGTGGGAGTATTTATATCCATGTAAAACAAGTTCACATGGGCTTCAAACTTGAGCCACAAGTTACACCACATTCCTAATACAAACACAACTCTACACGATCCAAACACCCCTTCAATTTGGCCGGCAAATGGGCTTGGATCAATCAAGTAATCGGGTCAAGATATTTGAACAAAAGACGGGTCAAATAAAGTCCAATTAGTAAACGTATATAACGTACTCTCGTGTTTAACGTGTGTTCCCCCATAGGCTCACACACTTCTAGTCGTTTTCGTACGCATCAACTCCCATAATCTAACATCATTCAATAAGAATGATTGTTCCAAAAAATCCATAACGAAAAAAATGCTTATCTCATTTGGATAAAATGCCTTTTTGTTTTCTTATATTGCAGTAGAAAAGAAAAACAGAAAATTACCAAAAGGGGCCAAAAATCCAACCTTGATCCATTATCTAGTCACTTTAAACATCCTTTTTCCCATTTTGTGCATGCTCAACTGCTCGACTCCATTATTTTTATGACATGTGTCTTTACAAGTACAAATGTTAGGTGAAGATATTTTTTGCTTATAACTTAAATGACAAATTTACCCTCAAACACATATATAAAACACACCACATATTTCATATTTTCTAATTTTTTTTATAACTCACTCTGCTACCAATATTCGGCCATATATATACCCCTGCCACCATCATATAATAAAACCTCCCGCCACCATCATCATCATAAAAGACATAAATATATGATGAGTGGGGTATAACACATATATAAACCTCCTGCCACCATCATCATAAAAGACAACACAAGATCCGGCCAAGACCATCGTCAAAGATCCAGCCAACACCCATCATCAAAGATCCAGCCAGATCTGGCCAACACCCATCGTCAAAGATCCGGTCAGATCCGGCGGCGGCGGTGTCGAGATTTACAGATCCGGCCTTCAGAATTCTGAGCGAAAGGCAAGCTACAGAACCGACATTTGAGATCTACAGATCCAGCAGTGTCGACATCGTGAAAACTAATATGTTTTTTATTGTGTTGATTTTTTGTTAGTGTCGACATCATGAAAACTAATATGTTTTCGATTGTAGTTTTCTTTGTAACAAAAAAGCCAAATACAACATATACAACAACTTTTTTTTAGATCTGTGATGCGTGATTTTTTTTAATAAAATTGTGGTTAATTAAGATTGGTCAACATTTCACGTACCGGATTTGTTAATTTAGGGTTTTGTTACTGGTTTATTATGTATATAATATGGGTGTTTGTTTTTTGAGTGATGAAATAAAGTTATGTTGGAGATGGATTTATTGAATGTGTGGATCGAGTGATGAAATAAGTAATTTTGTGTGTCAGTTTTGACCAGTATAGATAACTTTTGTAGTTGAGTAGTGGTGGTCGAGCAGTTGAGCAGTGGTGGTCGAGCAGATGAGCAGCGGTGGTGGTGGTGGTTATGAACTTAGTAAGGTGGTGAGGTAGGTGGATAGAGTTAGGTGAGGGTAGGTGATATAATTAATAAAGAAAGATAATAAGGGTAAATTTGTCATTTAAGTTAAAAGGAAAATAATATCTTCACCTAACACTTGTACTTGTAAGGACACATGTCATAAAAATAATGGAGTCGAGCAGTTGAGCATGGCTAAAATGTGAAAAAAGATATTAAAAGTGACTAGATAATGCATCAAGGTTAAATTTTTTGCCCCTTTTGGTAATTGAATAAACCATGCATGTCGATACTATATTTTGCATATTGAATGATGCTTTAATAACAAAGTAGGAAAATAAAAAGCATCAACAACATTCCATCACCAAACTTTTCTATCTCCAACCGTCTTCCACAAACTTCATTGATACCTACCTACCGTCATCAATTAAACAGTACAACTAACAAAATTTGTAGCGGTAAGAAGTAAACCAACAAATTTACAAATTTTCAAAAATTTCAAAAAGTTTCAACTCCCGCAGCTTCAAAAGTTTCACCTTTATATCTTTCATTTAAGGCTCTCCAGTCTCCATCCTTGCAACACATTAACTAAACCACTCTCTTTTAACAAATCTTGCAACCACAACCTTTACTTCCACTACCGCCAAGAACAATCACCTTATCACGCCACAAGGGCAATGCACTCTTCAAACGGACGAAGATGACGATAAGCTGCCGTGCCATACGTCCCTTTTTGTCTTAACAAAGGGTGGACTAGATTACCTTCATAACAGGTTCATTTGGTTTGGGATGATATTTTTTTGTTATTTTGATATTAAAATGTATATTCATCTTCTTTATATGTTCGCATTCTTACTTATTTGTAAGTAACATATGTTTGTTTGTCATGGGGATTTATGTCTAGCCGCTTCTTTATATTTGAAGTAATTATATGTTTGATAGAATCTATGTTTATCATCGTCATTTTTGTAATTAAATTGTATGATTACCTCGGTTTGGATTTTGTTCGTTAGTGATGCTGATATCATCATACCTGAATTATTATTATTATTATTATTATTATTATTATTATTATTATTATTATTATTATATATATATATATATATATATATATATATCTATATATATATACATATATATTTTATTTTATGAAACATCACTTTATTAGAAGAATCTAAGATTTACAAGAAATTATTATTATTATTATTATTATTATTATTATTATTATTATTATTATTATTTTGTTTTAAGTATTTGATTTCAATATTTGTCCTCAAATTGTTCTTTCTGATTTTGTGTTATTGATTGATGTAAGGAGGTGTTTGGTAGGGAGACTTAGAAAGAAGTGAAATTAATCTCATTTTTCGAGCGTGTTTGGTAGCATGAGTCTTTAACATCCTTTTCCCATTTTGGCCATACTCAACTGCTCAACTCCATTATTTTTATGACATATGTCTTTACAAGTACAAGTGTTAGGTGAAGATATTTTTTTTCTTTTAACATAGGTGACAAATTTACCCTCAAACACATATATAATACAGACCACATATTTCATTTTTTCTAATTTTTTTTTATCACTCTCTCTTCTACCAAGATCCGGCCATATATATACCCCTGCCACCATCATATAATAAAACCTCCTGCCACCATCATCATCATAAAAGACATATACATATGATGAGTAGGGTATAACACATATATAAACCTCCTACCACCATCATCATAAAAGACAACACAAGATCCGGCCAAGACCATCGTCAAAGATCCGGCCAGATCCGGCCAACACCCATCGTCAAAGATCCAGCCAGATCTGGCCAACACCCATCGTCAAAGATCCGGCCAGATCCGGCCTTCGGAATTCTGAGCGAAAAGCAAGCTACATATCCGGCCTTCGAGATCTACAGATCTGGTGGTGTCGACATCGTGAAAACTAATATGTTTTTGATTGTGTTGATTTTTTGTTAGTGTCGACATCGTGAAAACTAATATGTTTTATGTTGGGTTTTTGGTTCCTTGGATCAAGAATTATTCTAAGTGTTGGAACCACGGACAGTGTTGATGAAACCACGGACAGAAGAATGGATCCACTGCTAAAGACAAACTGCGGCTAGTAGTATTGTGTAACCACGGATATTGTATTGTAACCATTGCTAGTCTTGTATAGTCAGTTTAGTATTCTGTATTAGATAAATATGGAAAAGATATTTATCTTGTAGGTTACGTATTGTATTATGTAAAGGACTCCTTAGCCTATAAAAGGAGGTCCTAGGTTAGATTAGATATACGTATGTTTTATATCTAAGGTCGATACACTTCAAGGTTGTAAAACCCTAATACTGGTTAGAGTATTCGTATTAATAATAATATTGATGTGTTGAATGTTCATTGTTCTTCTTCTTAAGATTATGTATTAAATTCCGCGTGATACTTAATAATTCTTTGTTTAAGTCAGTTTCTATATTAGATCGTTTGCTCAACTGGGATCAACAAGTGGTATCAGAGCTTGTGATCTAGAAACTGTAACCAAGAAGAAGTTTTGTTAAGTTCTATTCAAGAAAACTAAGATGTCTGACGAAGCTCACATGGTAACTGCATCAAAGGTACCCATGCTCAAGCATGGTGAGTATCAAAGCTGGAGAATGCGAAGGAGGCAATACATTCGTATGATTGACTATGCCATCTGGGATGTTGTTGAAAAAGGTGATACTCTTCCTAAGAAGGGTGATGATGGTAAAGAGATAGCTATTGTTAGTGAAGTCGACAAGGCTAAAAGGAAACTGGAGATCAAAGCTCACAGTATTCTCTCCATGCGAATTCCTAATGAGTATGCTTTGGACTTTGAAAGATATGAGTCTGCTAAAGAGTTACTGGATGCTCTTGAGACAAGGTTTGCTGGTAATGAAGCTACAAAGAAATCAAGGAAGAATATGCTCAAGCATCAGCTTGAAAACTTCACTGCTCTTAGTGGAGAGAAACTTGATGGCACCTATAATAGGCTTCAAAAACTTATCAGCCAATTGAAGTCGGTGGACTACAATGTTATTCAAGAAGATATAAATTTGAAGTTCGTTAGAAGTTTATCACCTGAATGGGCTGTTCATACGATTGTGTGGAGAAATAAGGAGGACTTTGATAAGATGACTCTGGACAATCTCTACAACAATTTGAAGGTTTATGAGTCTGAGAATAATGTTGCTGGTGCATCTTCTACTAATCAAAACATTGCTTTTGTTTCCACTAATCACAAGAGTTCACAAGATGTATCCACTGCTGCCTATGGAAGCTATTGCAAACAATACCACTGTTAGTTATAATGTCAGTGATGGTGCAATTTGTGCTTTTCTGGATGATTTAACTACCAGTGCTACTGTTTTAAATCAAGATCTAGATCAAATTGATCCTGATGATCTTGAGGAGATTAATCTTCAATGGCAAATGGCAATGTTGACTCTCCAAGCAAGGAAGTTTCTGAGGAGGACTGGAAGACAGGTTAAGTATGATGGTCAAATGAGAGCTGGATTCGACAAAAGTAAGATGGAGTGCCTTAACTACAAGAAGAAGGGTCACTTTGCTAGGGAATGTCGAGCTCCTAAGAGAATTGAAGGCATTAAGAAGACCACTGAAGAGCCTGCTTCTTCTTCAGCTTTGGTTGCTCAAGATGGGATTGGTGATTATGACTGGAGTGATCAGATTGAAGAAGGTCCCAATGCAGCTTTTCTTGCTAGTGAAGCTTCAAAAGAGCATAACTTTGCTCTTATGGCCTATGCTTCATCTTCTGGTTCAGATTCTGAGGTATCTAATGATTCTAAAACTTCTACTTGTTCTTTTAAATCATGTCAAGATAACTTAGAATCTCAAAAAGCTATCACTGAGAGTTTAAGGAAAGAAGTAGAAAGACTGTCTCTATATAACTTAGGTTATAGAGTTGGTCTAGAAAGTGTTGAAGAAAAGCTTAATTACTGTATTAAATGTGAGTTTGAGTATGTTGATAAAATAAATATACTAGGTGGAGAACTTGATCTTAAGGATAAAGAGATTAAGATGCTTAAAGAGAAACTAGAAAAGGCAGAGAGTGTAAAAGTAGAAGCCCTAAAAGAAAAAGAAAAACATGTTGTTAGGGTTGCTAAAACACAATATGCTTCTGATCTAGTAAATAAGCCAATAGGTCAAAAATTATTCAAGGATGGTACTGGTCTTGGTTACAATGATATGCCACCACCATCTCTTATGAAACATGCACCACCTACAAAAAAGCTCTCATTTAGCAGTGAATTTAGTTTCAATAAACCTGTAGGTGAGACTAACAAGATTGAATCACCTAAGATAGGTTCTGATAAGTCATCTGATGCTCCCACTATTGAAGATTGGGAATCAGATTATGAGGAAGATAGAACTGAATCAACTCAGCATGAAAAGATAGAACATGTTAAGAAAGTTGATTCTGAACAAGCCAACCTTGTACCTAGATTTGGAGCTCAAATTGCTAAGAAAGTAGTAGAGTACAAGGAAGTACCTAGGGAACAGATGAAAAGATACAAACCTAGGGGAAATCAGAGAAGCTTTAATGGACTAATTTCAAACAGATTAGGAGCTGAGTTTCAATGTGTTAAGAAGGCTTGTTATACATGTGGTAGTTTTGAGCACTTAAAGAGAAACTGTTATGAAAACAGACCACAAATTTGGAATCATTGGAGGAGGGTAAATCATCAAAACTTTTCAAAGAAAACAAACCCTCATCCTAAAAAAACATGATTCCTAGAGCAGTGCTGATGAGGAATGGGAATACAAAATCAATAGTCACTGCTGCACGCAAATGGGTTCCAACCACTGCTAAGCAAAATGTAAACGCGGCTAAGCAAAATCAAACCACTGCTAAGCAAAATATCACCACTGATACAAAAGAAGTTTTAAAAATTCCAAAGGTGATAACTGACACAGTGGTTGGAAACCATTTTTATGCTGTTAAGGCCTCAGCTAGTTGGCAATGGAAGCCTAAGACCAAGGTTTTACATCATGTCAACTGTGCATCAATGGACCTAAAGAAATTTAATTATGTTGATGCACAGGGCAGACCCAAGTCAGTATTGTCTTGGGTCCACAAAAGGAACTAGTTTGTTTAATCTCATGTGCAGGGCAATCTACAAGATGAGCTAAAAGATAAAAGAGTTTTTGATAGTGGTTGCTCTGGGCACATGACTTGGGATGGGAGCAACCTGGAAGATTTTGAAGCTTTTGATGGAGGATATGTGGCATTTGGTAATGATCCAAAGGGAGGAAAGATACTTGGCAGAGGCATAATCAGAACAGGGAATTTGGACTTTGAAAAGGTCTATCTGGTACAGGGACTTAAGTATAATTTATTCAGTGTTTCTCAAATGTGTGATAAGAAAAACTGGGTACTTTTTGGTGAAACTGAGTGTGTGGTGTTGTCACCTGATTTTAAGATGCCTAATGAGAAGTTTATAAAACTTAGGGTTCCTAAGAAGGAAAATATATATTGTTTTGATCTTAAAGATGTTCTTCCCAATCAATAAACTGGTAAAAGGAAACTTAGTGAGAGGGTTACCTTCTAAGGTTTTTGAGTGTAAGGAACTGTGTGTGGCTTGTCAAAAAGGAAAACAATATAGAGCTTCTTGTAAGACCAAAACTGTTAACACCATCACACAACCACTGTTTATGCTTCATATGGACTTATTTGGACCTACCTTTGTTAAAAGTTTGAACCATAAGCAGTATTGCCTAGTTATCACTGATGATTATAGTAGATTTTCTTGGGTATACTTTTTGGCTGCTAAGAGTGAGACTAGTGAGATCCTCAAGAGTTTCATTACTAAGATAAAAAATCTAGTAAATCATAAGGTCAAGGTAATCAGATGTGATAATGGAACTGAGTTTAAGAATGATGTGATGAATCAGTTCTGTTTAGTTAAGGGTATAGAAAGACATTTTAGTGTTGCTAGAACACCACAACAAAATGGTGTAGCTGAAAGAAAAAAATAGGACACTAATTGAGGCTTCTAGGACAATGTTGTCAGAATCAAAGTTACCTACTACCTTTTGGGCTGAAGCTGTAGGCACTGCATGTTATGTGCAGAATAGAAGTAAGGTAGTGAAGCCTCATAACAAGACCCCCTATGAGCTGTTACATGATAGGAAGCCAATGATTGCATTCCTAAAACCATTTGGGTGTCCTGTTACTATCTTGAATACCATAGACAACCTAGGCAAGTTTCAAGAAAAAGCTGATGATGGATACTTTTTAGGCTATTCTTCTAATAGTAAAGCCTTTAGAGTGTACAACAGGAGGACTAGAATTGTTGAAGAGAACCTACATGTTCAATTTAGTGAAAAGACTCCTAGTGTTGAGACCAAAGGACTAGACTGGCTGTTTAACATTGATATGCTAACCAAATCTATGAATTATGAGCCTATCATTGCAGGAACTTCCACTAATGTAAATGCAGGTACACAAAAGGATTCTGATGCAGAAACAACTTGAAGCTGATTCTCCAAAGGAGTTCTATTTGATTGAAAAGTGGAAAGCTGGTTCTGTCTCATCCATCATTGATAAGCAAGGTCCCACTGATGATTTTGCATTGAATACTGGAAGCAAAGTCGATCATCATCAAGATAAGGATGAGTTGTTAAAAGATGACTCAGTGTCGGTAGAAGAAATTGAAAGAAAGAAAAGGCATTCTGAAAGCACTGCTAAGCCAACCAAAAGCACGGATAGAAATACTGAAAGCACTGCTAAGCCAACTTCTACCACTGCCAATACAAGTGAAACCCCGGCTGCAAGTACTGGTGATAGTACTTTCTTTGGACCAACTGCAAAGCCATTATTTGGTGTTGAGGAGTATCCACATGATCCTGATATGCCTCATTTGGTAGATATTGATACTCCTACTGATGATGATGACATGGATGATTTCTTCAATGCCGATTTGACTAACTTGGAAACTGTCATTCATGAAAGTCCAATCACTACTACAAGGATTCACAAGATTCATCCCAAGGAACAAATACTTGGAAATTTGAATACTCCAGTTTAAACAAGAAGCAAGGTTAAGAACACTGAACCTTTTCTAGAGCAAGGTTTCTTTGCAAGATCACTTTAAAAAAGAAATAGTCATAAAGATCTGCAAAATTGCCTGTTTGCTTGTTTTCTGTCTCAAAAGGAACCCAAGAGAGTGGAAGAGGCTTTATCAGAAGAAGGATGGGTAGAATCTATGCAAGAGGAGCTTCTTTAGTTCAAACTTCAAGAGGTTTGGACATTGGTTGATCTTCCTAATGGTAAGAGGGCAATTGGGACAAAATGGGTGTTCAGAAACAAGAGGGATGAAAGAGGAATAGTGGTAAGGAACAAATCAAGGTTGGTTGCTCAAGGATACACACAAACTGAAGGTTTTAATTATGATGAAGTATTTGCTCCAGTTGCAAGAATTGAGGCTATTAGATTATTTTTGGCTTATGCTTCATTCAAGAATTTTGTTGTGTATCAGATGGATGTTAAAAGTGCATTTTTGTATGGCACAATTGATGAGGAGGTTTATGTTTGTCAACCTCCTGGTTTTGAAGATCTTGATCATCCTGACAAAGTTTACAGGGTGAGGAAGGCTATGTATGGGTTGCATCAAGCTCCTAGGGCATGGTATGAGTGCCTGTCTACTTATTTGTTGGACAATGGATTTAAGATAGGGTTGATTGATAAAACTTTGTTCATTAGGAAGCACAAAGATGATATTTTATTGGTTCAGGTCTATGTAGATGACATCATCTTTGGCTCAACTAATAAGGAGCTATGTACAGAATTTGAGAAACTTATGCATGACAAGTTTCAAATGAGTTCTATGGGAGAACTCACTTTCTTTTTGGGGCTACAGGTTCAACAAAGGACTGATGGTATCTTCATCAGTCAAGACAAGTATGTAGCAGATGTTTTGAAGAAGTTTGGGTTTCAAGATGTAAAGAGTGCTAGTACACCTATGGAGACTCAGAAACCACTGCTACCAAATGATGGAAGTCCCAAAGTTGATTTGAAGTTGTACAGGTCCATGATTGGATCTTTGATGTATCTCACTGCATCTAGGCCAGATATTATGTTCTCAGTATGTGTGTGTGTAAGATTTCAAGTCACACCCAATACCTCACACATGAATGCTGTTAAGAGAATTTTTAGGTACCTTAAAGGTCATCCTAAACTGGGCCTTTGGTATTCTAAGGATTCTCCTTTTGATTTGGTGGCCCATACAGATAGTGATTATGCTGGTGCTAGTTTGGATAGGAAATCTACAACTGGAGGATGTCAGTTTTTAGGAAGCACACTAATTTCATGGCAGTGTAAAAAGCAAACTATTGTGGCAAATTCTACAACTGAAGCTGAATATGTGGCTGCTGCTAGTTGATGTGGTCAAGTTCTTTGGATTCAGAATCAATTGCTGGATTTTGGGTACAACTTTATGCATACTAAGATTTACATTGATAATAACAGTACAATTTGCATCATTAAAAATCCTGTTTTACATTCTAGAACTAAACATATTGAGATAAGGCATCATTTTATTAGAGATTGTAATGAGAAAAGGTTGATTCAAATGGTAAAAATCCATACTGATTTCAATGTTGTTGATCTCCTCACTAAAGCTTTTGATGTGGGGAGGTTTCAGTACCTTGTTGTTAGTGTTGGAATGATTAATCTCTAAATCTCAACTTGTTTTGTAAAAGTTTGTATAAGTATTGGACTGTTATTCTGTGATCTTAGTATTGCTATTTTTGTTTCTAACCACTGATAGTTATGTTCAAACCACTATTTGTTGCTTTGTGTTTCCACTAACTATTTTGCAGAAAAATGAAAGTTAATTACTGATGCAAAAGAAGTGCTGAAGCTAAATTGTTTATTCATTCAAGAAACAGTTTACAGCTTACAGCTTACAGCATACAATTAATTTCAAATGAAAATACAAGACCAGTTCTATACAAAGATTTCCTAAACCTATCCTAGCTCATATCATCTATTACAAAAACTGGTGATATGCATGACCAGTACGACGAAGAAGCTGGGAAGGATGGATTGATGAAAACGAAGATGATGAAGATGAATACAGTAGATGGATTTGTGATATGAGAAATCTTCAGTTGTTCCATCTACTCGTTCCACCATAAAGCATCACTCCATCTTCCTTTTACCCTTTCCCTTACCGATATGAGATGAAGCACCAAAACATGGTGTAGGAAGACCAAGAACCACCTCTCTGTTCTTTGGGAGTGGTGGATTTCTGGCACGTGGCCTTGGTTGGGATTGGGATGGTGAAGGTTGTCCTCTCTCCGCTTCCTCTCTCACCAACCTATTGAAGGTTGGCTCTAGGCGCTCAGTGGAATCATCTGAACCTCTTGATGACTCACTAGGATCTACCACACTATCATCTTCAGATGAAGGGAGAAAGGGGGATTTTCTAGGTCGTGGTTCTTGTGGAGGAAGGTAAAGACGCCATGGGTTAGAATCATCACTTGATGATGATGATGAGGAGGAGGAGGAGGAGGATGTTAGATTGATGACTTCTGGTTGATTCCACATGCTGATTGTTGTTGATTGTGGATTTTGGAGGAATTAGGGTTTTGGATTAATTGCTGTATGTGTTATTTGGGCCTTGAGATTCTTTTATAGACAGAGCAATTGCTATTAGTGAGTAAATGAGGGGAAAGTTTAAGTGGTTGAGGAGTTAATGAGGTCATTGGACTTTGGAAATATATTAATACCGGAAGTTGACCATATTGACTTAGATAGTAGCACATTGGCTAACCACTGATAAGTCTATGGAACCACTTCTACCTTTTTCTAACCACTGCTAATATTCAATCTCTTCTCTGTGTTTGGTTTGTGTTTGTGATTTGCAGGTATGAAGGATCGTTGCACTTTGGAGCTTGTGATGTTGTTAGCTGCAAGTGTTAAAAAAAATGTGTAATCCTTCATATTTTTATGTGATATCACTAATTTTGACACATATTTGCTTGTTGTATCTCTTGGTCAACTGGTTGGGGTGAAATTGTGTATCCACTGCTAGTGTTTTTCAATCCACGGATAGAAGTTCTCAAACCACTGCTAGCATGTTGCTGATTTTTGGATACTTGAGGGGCTATTTGGTAACTTTGGTGCAAACACATAATTACTCCCCAAATCACGGATTGATCATTTAATTGATCTTCAAATCACTTCAACTTGGCGTTTGATAACGCCACACGCGTCGTTCGGGGTCAAAGGAACTTCCTTTTCTTCGAGCAAATTTTATAACACCCTAGGCAGTGAACCTAATCGTTGTAGTGTAGTAATTAGGGTAAGCCACGGGTATTGATATCGTTCTCTAGGGGAATAGGAATGCTAGTAGGGAGTTACTACGCTAAGGTTAAGGTTGAGGAAGATTATTTTTTTATCTTTTTATAATTTATGAAAATGGAAAGGTACGAATCTCGGGTATTGGATTTGGGGGTTTGGTATTTCTACCGATTACTCTACTATTATCTAATTATCTAAACTAAGGTTGTGGGAGTGTATGTCTAATTAATGTGTGCTCGTATGATAGTTTAAAGATGTGTTTACTTAGTTTGTATTACTCCTTAATTATCTCCTATTGATGGTTGAGTGTCACATCTTATTCCTAGTTGCGTTGTGAGTCTAAAGTTGTAGGGTATGCGTTTCTCCCTAACTCTTCGAACTAACCAAAGGGTCTTGTCTACAAACCCACTAGAGATTATAGACTCCTACTCTAAGGCGCTCTTCGGATGGTTTAGCCTACAATTACTCAGGTAATTATACTCTAAGGTTCACAAAGATGAATCAAGCATTAAGTACACAACGAATGACCTATCGCATTACTAGATCATTAATCAACTAAGATAAGAAACAACCAATCAATATTCAATAATTAAGTTTCATACTTCCTAAGCAAACACACAAATAAATTAGCCGGACATGGAGAACATGCAAGCATACACACAAATAATCAAAGACATAATTGAATTAATGAAGTAAAGACTTATCTTGATGTAAGATAGGGTTTAAAACCCTAAAATACTGTACAAGACACCTTAGGTTCGGTTTTAGGTTTTTACTCCAAAGACTCTCCACACAAAGACTGAAAAATTCGGATTCTATATATAAGATTACAATTGCGACGGCGTCACCTTATGTTTAGTGACGCCGTCGTGTCGCCGCCATTAGGGTTTCGTCTTGGCCACGTTAACCTTGCGACGGCGTCACCTTATGTCCGTGACGCCGTCCTCTTCAGCTTCTGACGTCGTCTGGATTGCATCTAGGCCGTCTGAGTAGCGACGACCTACTCTTTCACAACTAGACGCCGTCTCTTGAAAATACGAGTTTTGGGTTCTGGCCCGTCACAATAATTTTGGGACGGCGTCGCCAATAGCACCTGACGCCGTCGCCTTCTACTTTCAGCAACTGTGAGTGTCTCGATTTTGACTTTGGCCATTTTCTTCATATATTCGCGCCTTTTCGTCCAAATAAGTGCCATTCCAGCATTTTGCCTTCACGAGACCTAAAAAGTGAAAAGGAACGATATTAAGCAATAACGGATACAAAAGTGATCAAATAAGGACTTAAACGACCCCTCAAAATGGTACCTTTTAAAACCTTATCAAATATCCCTACACTTGTTATTTGCTTGTCCTCAAGCAAATGTGCTTTTAGCCAATTAATTTATAAGTTAGGGGTCATGAAGCATTAATTCAAAATGGTCCACAACACATATAAGCCCCGCAAAAGTCATAACAAGCACGGAAATTACATACTAGCACCTCACATGGGGTGTTTGGATACTCACATCTCTCTCGGGTGTATAAATGAAATATAACAATATAGGAAATGGAAGATAAACACTCATTAACCGGTCCTAGTACATAGATTACCATAGGCTTGAGAATAGATCAAACCTCCATCGCTTTCGCGTAAGCACCTAGGAAAGACTATCAAAGAGGTCTTTAAAGGGTTGTAACGTTAGGCTTACGGTAGGGAAATAAGGGTTTGGTGGGATAGGCTATTTAGTGGTGGTAAGTCAAAAATCTCTATGTTAAATGCATATGAAGAATGGCGTTGCTAAGCCAAGACTCGACACTCTAAACTCTAGATAACTGAAATAAACAAACATAAATTTAAAGGATAGATGTAGGATGGTAGCCCGTATGTTTTCACTCTATTTTTTTTCTTTTCTCTTTTTCTATTTTTTTTTCGATCATACATTTTTACTCTACCATCCTCTAAGATAACATCAAAATACTAGGGATTTACAGGCATATCCCTACACTTGAGTGTTTATTACTCTAACACTAATTTGACCCGAATTGAAAAGATCAAAACACTTAGGGTACATTATTACGCAAACAAAGGGAATTTGAATTTAACGTTCCCTTCCCGTCATTTCATAAACTTTAACTTTTCCCATGAATCCCAATCATCCCAAAACTGTATACAAAGGATATGACTCGACTTAGCAACTTATGCAAGCAACTAGATAATTGAACTAAGGGTTTAGGGTGATAACAAACATTTGCACTAAAAGTGAGTGCATAAGGGGTAGGCTAAGGCGATTTGGGTGTATATTTGGGGGTGGGGTGTAAACAATGCTCTTCATTGATATTCCGGAAAAACCGAAACATCACGAGAACCGCGAAAAGGATAGGCTCTGAGGGGTTAACTAGGGGTATCGTGTACTAAAGATGAGTACAACGCAAAGGGTGTGGGGGAATTACTCAACCGATATGGAAGAAGTAATTATATTACAGGTATCAAACAAGGGTTATCCTAATGCCTCTTATCATTTAGTTATTCCTAACTACACAAGTGTAGCCTCACTTGCGATCTCGGAATGCATCACAAAACAAGTTCTAGAATCTATTATACTACCGGTTCACACTCTAAGCATTAAAGATGAATGCTTTAATTCCTACTAATCTAAGGGCGATCCTCACATTTTGGGTGGAATTTGGGTGGTAAGGGTTTTTGTGCTAGTCATGCAACTTCCTATCCATGAGACGCTTTTGTTAAGACTAATGGCCCACTCCTATATGTCATAAAAAATTTTAAATTTGGTGCCAAAATTACCCTAACCAACATTTTCTCATGGTTTATTACATAATCACAATTAGACAAAGCAAATAATCAAGGATAAGCATAGTTTCAAAGTTCCTGTTTTATTTTCCCTCCCTACACTTAAACTGAACATTGTCCCCAATGTTCCCCGAAAGTATCAAAGTTATGATAAAAGAAGGTAATTAAAAACGAAAGAAACTAATATTCCCCTGATTAGCTCGGTAGGATCCGTGTAAAGTGGTGGTTAAATTCTTTTCAAGAAGAATTATTGCGTGAAAAGCTCCTTCCAATCTTATGTAACTTCTTCTTGACAAACTAAACCTGCACAATTGAAGAAAACAAACGAAACCTTCGCGTAAAATCGGCGGTAATAATATATATAAGACTCGATTTAAACTAGGATATAATGCTTGTGGAATGGATGTTTACAGAATTTCTAAGAAAATTAAGACCTGGAAAATTCCAAAAATTTATAAGTAGTTCAGAAAACGAGAAAAAGTAATCTGATGTTTTTACTCCTTCCTGACGCCGTCAGGTTGCAATCCTGACGCCGTCAGGTTATCCTGACAAAAACTGGTCTGCGATTTTCTGGAAAAAATTCTGGAAAATTTACATCTTTAGAATCTGGAAAAATTTCTGCAAAAACATCCATTATGACTCGATACAAGCATTTGACTCGAACAAACAAACATAAATATCTTTTAGTTAATTGTTATTCTCATGTTTACGTTTCTTTTGAAAACGTGTGTAATCCTCCCTACACTTATCCCTTATGTAAAATACCTTTATATGCAATTAAGACGAAGTTAAAAACAAAATAAAGCATTTTTACAAATTTAAACATGAGGATAAACAATTAATAAAAGATATAAGACACTAACAAGCAAACAATTAAGCATGGGTTGCCTCCCACGAAGCGCTTTTCTTTATTTAAAGAGTCTTGTAGCTAGACTCATAGTCGTGCTCCTACGTACCGATATACGTAAGTCTATCCTCAACAATGTCGTAAGGATCAAACTTATCATTCAAGTTCCTAGTAGTACGTTCGGTTAAATATGCCTTTTCAAACATCTCACCATCGGGATCATAGATTTGTATCCTAATGTGCCACCTTCTATTACCATCACTAGGCGGTCTATTCCAATTCCACATGTGTTTGGATTTCTCAACTATCCACTTGTTCATGACAAGGTTAACGGGCAAGCTTCCTAGGAACTCGGTCATCTTCCTAAATACTAAGGCGTCCTCGAACGGGTTCACTTCTATGTCCCTAGCCATTTCTTGTTCTTGGAAAGTTGCTGCACTAGCAAATGCCTTATCTAGGTAAAAAGGTCTCTGGGGGCCTATGATGTTCTTATCAATCCAAGGTCCATATCGAGAAGGCTCTCTATCCAACCCTATCTCTTGTGGGATTTCCTCATCCTTATAGTATGTATGCTTTTTAACATCGTAAACGGATCTAGCACTCCCCTCTCCTACCACTATTTTGGACATTTTACAATCGATGATGGCACTAGCGGTAGCTAAAAATCCTCTTCCAACTAGTAATGGGCATGTCGGGTCCTTATTCATGTCTAGTACATGAAAGTCGGCCAAAAGAGTCAACTCTCCTACATGTACTACCATGTCCTTTATTATTCCTATCGGACGTGCTATACTACCGTCCGCTAGACCTAAGATAGTTTCCGTTGGTTCAATTTTACCTAGGTTGAGGCTTCTATGAAGGGACAACGGAACGAGATTGATGCATGATCCTAAATCGGCTAGAGCATCGAGTGGCTTGGAAGTTCCAAGTCTACACGGAAGAGTGAATAGCCCGGGATCGTCTAACTTCTTAGGTAAGTTGTTTCGCACAAAGGCGGACCCATGTTTTCCAAGCCTAAGTTCTAACTCATATTTTTCTTTTAAAGCATTATAATAAGGTGCATGAGCTAATACTTCAAGAATCGGTTTTTCTTGATGGAGTTCCTTGTACTCCTCCTCTAAACTAGGTTTGGATTCTTGGCTGACGGGTTTCTCAAGAGTAGGCTTTACCAAAGGTGCCGGGCCTTGGTATCTCTTGGATGACTTGGAACCCTTTTTGATAGCATTTACCGAGTGAACTGTTGGGTGAGAGGGGCATGGATATGCACTCTCCCATGGTGAACTGGAACATGAAGTCGATGCAATCGAATTCACTTTTGGGTTCTTAATGGTATCACTTGGGAGTGCTCCAAATTCCCGCTCATTGAAGGCTTTTAAGAGGGCATCAAGCTTGGTTGTCATCTCGCTCTGTTTTTGCTTAAAATCGGCTTCAAGCTTATTCAATCGAGTTTCTTGGGATGACAAAAATCGAGATGCAATTGCCTCAAGATTATTGGGGTTCACGGTATTAGAAGAATTGAACCTATTAGGCGAACTAGATGAGCTTTGGGGTGTGCTTGAGTTTTGGTTCCACTTAAGATTAGGGTGATTTCTCCATGAGGGGTTGTATGAGTTTCCTAAGTTGTTTTGTTCGGGTTTGAAGGTGTATCACTTCTCTCCCGCTTCGTCGGTACGTATGGAGGCGTAGTCCGCAAAAGCTTGTTCGGAGAGCCTTGTGCAATCACGAGTGTCATGGGGACCACTGCATAACTCACAAGGTAGAGTGATTTAATTCACTTGTCGTGAGGACTTAGGATTTTTGTAGGAACTCATGAGGAATTTAACTTGATCTTCAAGTTCAATCATCCTACGGTCGGGAGGAGGCAAGGAGATTGCCTTGACGGTTTTGGGAAGCTCACGGGGGTCATCCCAACTTTCGTTGTCATAGAGGGCGAGGTCCTCTATTATTTCCCATGATTCTTCTGCGGTGAAATCACTAAGTTTTCCACCGGCCGCTTGGTCAATGGATCGCTTAGTGGGGAAGTTGACATGATCATAAAAGATTTGGACTTGGAGCCAAAGATCAATGCCGTGATGAGGGACTTTATGAAGTAAGTCCTTGAATCGGGTCCATGCTTCGTAGAGAGATTCACCTTGACGTTGTTGGAACATCAAGATGTCATTCCTAAGCTTAGTGGTTCTCCCCGGTGGGAAAAATTGAGTAAGGAAGCGAGAAGTAAGATCATCCCAACTTGAGATGGAGCCGGCGGGAAGTCGCTCAAGCCAATTACTAGCTTGGTCCCGTAGAGAGAATTGGAAGAGACGCAGGCGCGTGGTCTCCCGAGTAGTAGCATCAAGGTCGATGGAATCGACGATTTTGAGGAAATCCCTCAGATGCTGATTTGGATCTTCGGAACGAAGTCCATGGAATGCACATCCGTTTTGCACCAACCGGATGGTGTCGGATCGCAGGGCCGTAGTTTGGGCTTGGTCGGGAAGCTCAATGGTGTTCCTATAGCCTAGGTGGCTTGGTCTCGAGTATTCACCAAGAGTACGGGCTCTTGGCGGGTCATTTGGTGGTGGGTTGATGAATGGTAGTGGGTTATCACCTTCCATGATGAAAAGTGATGGAATTACGAACAAAGGTCACGAAGAAGGGGGATAGACTAAGAGAAATCTAAAAATGAGAAAAAAGTTTACTTGATAGGAATCAAGCAAAGAAACCTAAACGAGGTGGACTACTAACTAGCTATTCTATTCCCCGGCAGCGGCGCCAAAAACTTGATAACGCTACACGCGTCGTTCGGGGTCAAAGGAACTTCCTTTTCTTCGAGCAAATTTTATAACACCCTAGGCAGCGAACCTAATCGTTGTAGTGTAGTAATTAGGGTAAGCCACGGGTATTGATATCGTTCTCTAGGGGAATAGGAATGCTAGTAGAGAGTTACTACGCTAAGGTTAAGGTTGAGGAAGATTATTTTTTTATCTTTTTATATTTTATGAAAATGGAAAGGTACGAATCTCGGGTATTGGATTTGGGGGTTTGGTATTTCTACCGATTACTCTACTATTATCTAATTATCTAAACTAAGGTTGTGGGAGTCTATGTCTAATTAATGTGTGCTCGTATGATAGTTTAAAGATGTGTTTACTTAGTTTGTATTACTCCTTAATTATCTCCTATTGATGGTTGAGTGTCACATCTTATTCCTAGTTGCGTTGTGAGTCTAAAGTTGTAGGGTATGCGTTTCTCCCTAACTCTTCGAACTTACCAAAGGGTCTTGTCTACAAACCCACTAGAGATTATAGACTCCTACTCTAAGGCGCTCTTCGGATGGTTTAGCCTACAATTACTCAGGTAATTATACTCTAAGGTTCACAAAGATGAATCAAGCATTAAGTACACAACGAATGACCTATCGCATTACTAGATCATTAATCAACTAAGATAAGAAACAACCAATCAATATTCAATAATTAAGTTTCATACTTCCTAAGCAAACACACAAATAAATTAGCCGGACATGGAGAACATGCAAGCATACACACAAATAATCAAAGACATAATTGAATTAATGAAGTAAAGACTTATCTTGATGTAAGATAGGGTTTAAAACCCTAAAATACTGTACAAGACACCTTAGGTTCGGTTTTAGGTTTTTACTCCAAAGACTCTCCACACAAAGACTGAAAAATTCGGATTCTATATATAAGATTACAATTGCGACGGCGTCACCTTATGTTTAGTGACGCCGTCGTGTCGCCGCCATTAGGGTTTCGTCTTAGCCACGTTAACCTTGCGACGGCGTCACCTTATGTCCGTGACGCCGTCCTCTTCAGCTTCTGACGTCGTCTGGATTGCATCTAGGCCGTCTGAGTAGCGACGGCCTACTCTTTCACAACTAGACGCCGTCTCTTGAAAATACGAGTTTTGGGTTCTGGCCCGTCACAATAATTTTAGGACGGCGTCGCCAATAGCACCTGACGCCGTCGCCTTCTACTTTCAGCAACTGTGAGTGTCTCGATTTCGACTTTGGCCATTTTCTTCATATATTCGCGCCTTTTCGTCCAAATAAGTGCCATTCCAGCATTTTGCCTTCACGAGACCTAAAAAGTGAAAAGGAACGATATTAAGCAATAACGGATACAAAAGTGATCAAATAAGGACTTAAACGACCCCTCAAAATGGTACCTTTTAAAACCTTATCAGCGTTCTACATCAACCCTAATCACTTTCCTTTGCATAATTCACATATCCCACATCCTATCCACATCAATCACAATGCAGAACCAGTACTCTCAAACACATAACCTTGTTGCTAACCTGATCAAAAACAATAGATCCGAAGGTTTTCATCAAATGATTGATTTCCTTATTCACAGTCCTTGATAAGGTTTTAAAAGGTACCATTTTGAGGGGTCGTTTTAGTTCTTATTTGATCACTTTTGTATCCGTTATTGCTTAATATCGTTCCTTTTTACTTTTTAGGTCTCGTGAAGGCAAAATGCTGGAATGGCATTTATTTGGACGAAAAGGCGCGAATATATGAAGAAAATGGCCAAAGTCAAAATCGAGACACTCACAGTTGCTAAAACTAGAAGGCGACGGCGTCAGGTGCTAATGGCGACGCCGTCCCAAAATTATTGTGACGGTCCAGAACCCAAAACTCGTATTTTCAAGCGACGACGTCCAGTTGTAAAAGAGTAGGCCGTCACTACTCAGACGGCCTAGATGCAATCCAGACGACGTCAGAAGCTGAAGAGGACGGCGTCACGGACATAAGGTGACGCCGTCGCAAGGTTAACGTGGCCAAGACGAAACCCTAATGATGGCGACACGACGGCGTCACTAAACATAAGGTGACGCCGTCGCAATTGTAATCTTATATATAGAATCTGAATTTTTCAGTTTTACAGGAGAGTCTTTGGAGTAAGAACCTAAAACCGAACCTAAGGTGTCTTGTACAGTATTTTAGGGTTTTAAACCCTATCTTACATCAAGATAAGTCTTTACTTCATTAATTCGATTATGTCTTTGATTATTTGTGTGTATGCTTGCATGTTCTCCATGTCCGGCTAATTTATTTGTGTGTTTGCTTAGAGAGTATGAAACTTAATTATTGAATATTGATTGGTTGTTTCTTACCTTAGTTGATTAATGATCTAGTAATGCGATAGGTCATTCGTTGTGTACTTAATGCTTGATTCATCTTTGTGAACCTTAGAATATAATTACCTGAGTAGTTGTAGGCTAAACCATCCAAAGAGCGCCTTAGAGTAGGAGTTTATCATCCCTAGTGGGTTTGTAGACGAGACCCTTTGGTAAGTTCAAAGAGTTAGGTAGAAACGCATACCCTACAACTTTAGACACACAACGCAACTAAGAATAAGACGTGGCAACTCAACCATCAATAGGAGATAATTAAGGAGTAGTACAACCTAAGTAAACACATCTTTAAACTATCATACGAGCACACATTAATTAGACATAGACTCCCACAACCTTAGTTTAGATAATTAGATAATAGTAGAGTAATCGGTAGAAATACCAACCCCCCAAATCCAATACCCGAGATTCGTACCTTTCCATTTTATAAAACATAAAAAGATAAAAAAATAATCTTCCTCAACCTTAACCTTAGCGTAGTAACTCCTTACTAGCATTCCTATTCCCCTAGAGAACGATGTCAATACCCGTGGCTTACCCTAATTACTACACTACAACGATTAGGTTCACTGCCTAGGGTGTTATAAAACTTGCTCGAAGAAAAGGAAGTTTCCTTGACCCCGAACGACGCGTGTAGCGTTATCAAGTTTTTGGCGCCGTTGCCGGGGAATAGAATAGCTAGTTAGTAGTCCACCTCGTTTAGGTTTCTTTGCTTGATTCCTATCAAGTAAACTTTTTTCTCATTTTTAGCTTTCTCTTAGTCTATCCCCCTTCTTCGTGACCTTTGTTCATAATCTTATCACTTTTCATCATGGAAGGTGATAACCCACTACCATTCATCAACCTACCACCAAATGACCCGCCAAGAGCCCGTACTCTTGGTGAATACTCGAGACCAAGCCACCTAGGCTATAGGAACACCATTGAGCTTCCCGACCAAGCCCAAACTACGGCCCTGCGATCCGACACCATCCGGTTGGTGCAAAACGGATGTGCATTCCATGGACTTCGTTCCGAAGATCCAAATCAGCATCTGAGGGATTTCCTCAAAGTCGTCGATTCCATCGACCTTGATGCTACTACTCGGGAGACCACGCGCCTGCGTCTCTTCCAATTCTCTCTACGGGACCAAGCTAGTAATTGGCTTGAGCGACTTCCCGCCGGCTCCATCTCAAGTTGGGATGATCTTACCTCTCGCTTCCTTGCTCAATTTTTCCCACCGGGGAGAACCACTAAGCTTAGGAATGACATCTTGATGTTCCAACAACGTCAAGGTGAATCTCTCTACGAAGCATGGACCCGATTCAAGGACTTACTTCATAAAGTCCCTCATCACGGCATTGATCTTTGGCTCCAAGTCCAAATCTTTTATGATCATGTCAACTTCCCCACTAAGCGATCCATTGACCAAGCGGCCGGTGGAAAACTTAGTGATCTCACCGCAGAAGAATCATGGGAAATAATAGAGGACCTCGCCCTCTATGACAACGAAAGTTGGGATGACCCCCGTGAGCTGCCCAAAACCGTTAAGGCAATCTCCTTGCCTCCTTCCGACCGTAGGATGATCGAACTTGAAGATCAAGTTAGATTCCTCATGAGCTCATACGAAACTCGTAAATCTTCACACCATGTGAACAAAGCTTCTTCCTCGTGTGAGCCGTGTTGTGATCCTCATAACACGCGCAATAGCACTCGCTCCCCAGAACATGCTTCCATTGACTACGCATCCTCACGTATTAATGGAACGGGAGGAAGATTCCCTACAATACCCGGACCTAGGAATTTCAATGAAACCCGAGAGGCATGGAAAGGCAAGCCCAACTTCTACTGGGGACAAACCAAAGAATTCACCTCCAATGATTTCTCATGGCCCCCACCTAACGGTCCTAACCAACAAAACTTCGAAGGGATGTTGTAAAACCTAGTTGCATCCCAAGAAACCCAAATGGCTAAGCTCTCAGACTGCTTTAACCATCAACAAGCCGAGATGGATAGGAAAATAGACAACCTTTTGAAAGCCATAGCTAATAGTGATAAGAAGGTTAGTGCTATCTCAACTCCCGAGCCTTCAGGTATAGAGATTAAGGATCCAAGCAAGCTAACTAAGCATGTCCAATTCGTCAATACCATCGCCTTAGTTGAACCTGATGAAACAAATGACGAAGAGGACTATACACTTGTGGATGATGAAATACCCGAGGAAGTAGATGAAGTAGACATTGACTATTTCAACAAATTTCCTACGGAAGAAGAACTATCTCGCCACCCTCACTTAGTGCGTGACCTCCGTCACATGTATGTTAGGAAAAGTCCTCGAATCAAGTTTGGGAACCCTTGGAATCTTAACATACCATGTGTCATAGGACACCTTTTTGTGGCAAAAGCCTACATTGATCGCAAGTCCCCAATCAACATAATGACTAGCACCTACTACAATTGGATATTGAAGAAGCCTATTCCAACAAGGCAAGACCCCAATGATCCTAATGTTAGTTGCAATTTTCTTGGTAGAATTAAGGGATTGCCCGTGTATGTAGGTAGTTTCGCGTTTCCTACGGACTTCATAATTGTGGAAGATATTAGCACGGCCATAGACCCTAGCTTGTCCCATGTTATTCTAGGAAAACCTTTCATAGAAAGTAGCGGGATGACCTATGACCCCTCGTTAGGAGTAGTGCGATTCAAGAATGAGACCGATGACATAGCTTACCAAATGCCGTTTAAGATTGAGAAGTTTTCATCACTCTCTAATGATGAAAAGGAACTTAAACTGTCGGTCTATTATAGGAATGATGAGGATAGGGAAAAAGGTGTTGTTTATGTTATGGCTAAGATTTTCGAATTCTATAAGGATTGCTTGAGCCTAGGACCGGAATATAGGACCGATTGGGGAGAGGATGAACTCTTAGAGAAGCGCATTTTAGGGCACTTCTACAACATGGAATCCCCCATTAGAAACCGTCAAGAGGGCGGTAATGAGAAAACGTAGGAGCACGACTATGAGTCTAGCTACAAGACTCTTAAATAAAGAAAAGCGCTTCGTGGGAGGCAACCCATGTTTAATTGTTTGCTTGTTAGTGTCATCTATCTTTTATTAATTGTTTATCCTCATGTTTAAATTTGTAAAAATGCTTTATTTTGTTTTTAACCTCGTCTTAATTGCATATAAAGGTATTTTACATAAGGGATAAGTGTAGGGAGGATTACACACGTTTTCAAAAGAAACGTAAACATGAGAATAACAATTAACTAAAAGATATTTATGTTTGTTTGTTCGAGTCAAATGCTTGTATCGAGTCATAATGGATGTTTTTGCAGAAATTTTTCCAGATTCTAAAGATGTAAATTTTCCAGAATATTTCCAGAAAATCGCAGACCAGTTTTTGTCAGGATAACCTGACGGCGTCAGGATTGCAACCTGACGGCGTCAGGAAGGAGTAAAAACATCATATTACTTTTTCCTCGTTTTCTGAGCTACTTATAAAATTTTGGAATTTTCCAGGTCTTAATTTTCTTAGAAATTCTGTAAACATCCATTCCACAAGCATTATATCCTAGTTTAAATCGAGTCTTATATATATTATTACCGCCGATTTTACGCGAAGGTTTCGTTTGTTTTCTTCAAGTGTGCAGGTTTAGTTTGTCAGGAAGAAGTTACATAAGATTGGAAGGAGCTTTTCACGCAATAATTCTTCTTGGAAAAGATTTTAACCACCACTTTACACGGATCCTACCGAGCTAATCAGGGGAGTACTAGTTTCTTTCGTTTTTGATTACCTTCTTTTATCATAACTTTGATACTTTCGGGGAACATTGGGGACAATGTTCAGTTTAAGTGTAGGGAGGGAAAATAAAACGGGAACTTTGAAACTATGCTTATCCTTGACTATTTGCTTTGTCCAATTGTGATTGTGTAATAAACCATGAGAAAATGTCGGTTAGGGTAATTTTGGCACCAAATTTAAAATTTTTCATGACATATAGGAGTGGGCCATTAGTCTTAACAAAAGCGTCTCATGGATAGGAAGTTGCATGACTAGCACAAAAACCCTTTACCACCCAAATTCCACCAAAATGTGAGGATCGCCCTTAGATTAGTAGGAATTAAAGCATTCATCTTCAATGCTTAGAGTGTGAACCAGTAGTATATTAGATTCTAGAACTTGTTTTGTGATGCATTCCGAGATCGCAAGTGAGGCTACACTTGTGTAGTTAGGAATAACTAAATGATAAGAGGCATTAGGATAACACTTGTTTGATACCCGTAATATAATTACTTCTTCCACATCGGTTGAGTAATTCCCCCACACCCTTTGCGTTGTACTCATCTTTAGTACACGATACCCCTAGTTAACCCCTCAGAGCCTATCCTTTTCGCGGTTCTCGTGATGTTTCGGTTTTTTCGGAATATCAATGAAGAGCATTGTTTACACCCCAACCCAAATATACACCCAAATCGCCTTAGCC
>BPTQ01000006.1:101330567-101483703 GCA_019973895.1 Chrysanthemum seticuspe
GTAGATCCGGCAGACTCATCACTGCCGGATGAGAAAATGTTGACCTGCAGCAGCGAACTTTTATGCTCAAAACCCAAGACCTGGCAGTGTTATTAAAACCCTGCCGCAGCGGTAATCGTGGACTGCGGCAGCGGAAGATCAAAGTCGTTGACACTCACAGAGCTAAAACTGAAACCGGTAAAAGAAGTATATAAGCGCGGAAAAGCAGGTTTATTCACGGTAAGATCGTAAAACGGAAGTGCTCTGGATTTTTCACTTTTCCTTGCTATAATTCGTTATTGCCTATGTTTTCACTAGTTTATTCCTGATCTTGCTGGGGAGTTTTACCATGGAAAATTTTGGAATAGTTTATAGGGATGTGAACAATAAACGAACAGGAGTTCGTTTACACGAAAATCGGTTAATTAAATATTCAATCCCCAGTACTTCGTAATTAAGTCCATGTGAGGTGCTAGTATGTAATTTCCGTGCTTGTTATGACTTTTGCGGGGCTTATATGTGTTGTGAACCATTTTGAATTAATGCTTCATGACCCCTAACTTATAAATTAATTGGCTAAAAGCACATTTGCTTGAGGACAAGCAAATAACAAGTGTAGGGATATTTGATAAGGTTTTAAAAGGTACCATTTTGAGGGGTCGTTCTAGTCCTTATTTGATCACTTTTGTATCCGTTATTGCTTAATATCGTTCCTTTTCACTTTTTAGGTCTCGTGAAGGCAAAATGCTAGAATGGCACTTATTTGGACGAAAAGGCGCGAATATATGAAGAAAATGGCCAAAGTCAAAATCGAGACACTCACAGTTGCTGAAACTAGAAGGCGACGGCGTCAGGTGCTAATGGCGACGCCGTCCCAAAATTATTGTGACGGTCCAGAACCCAAAACTCGTATTTTCAAGCGACGACGTCCAGTTGTAAAAGAGTAGGCCGTCACTACTCAGACGGCGTAGATGCAATCCAGACGACGTCAGAAGCTGAAGAGGACGGCGTCACGGACATAAGGTAACGCCGTCGCAAGGTTAACGTGGCCAAGACGAAACCCTAATGACGGCGACACGACGGCGTCACTAAACATAAGGTGACGCCGTCGCAATTGTAATCTTATATATAGAATCCGAATTTTTCAGTTTTAGAGGAGAGTCTTTGGAGTAAAAACCTAAACCGAACCTAAGGTGTCTTGTACAGTATTTTAGGGTTTTAAACCCTATCTTACATCAAGATAAGTCTTTACTTCATTAATTCAATTATGTCTTTGATTATTTGTGTGTATGCTTGCATGTTCTCCATGTCCGGCTAATTTATTTGTGTGTTTGCTTAGAGAGTATGAAACTTAATTATTGAATATTGATTGGTTGTTTCTTACCTTAGTTGATTAATGATCTAGTAATGCGATAGGTCATTCGTTGTGTACTTAATGCTTGATTCATCTTTGTGAACCTTAGAATATAATTACCTGTGTAGTTGTAGGCTAAACCATCCAAAGACGCCTTAGAGTAGGAGTTTATCATCCCTAGTGGGTTTGTAGACGAGACCCTTTGGTAAGTTCAAAGAGTTAGGGAGAAACGCATACCCTACAACTTTAGACACACAACGCAACTAAGAATAAGACGTGACAACTTAACCACCAATAGG
Source organism: Chrysanthemum seticuspe (assembly GCA_019973895.1). Classification (NCBI taxonomy): domain Eukaryota; kingdom Viridiplantae; phylum Streptophyta; class Magnoliopsida; order Asterales; family Asteraceae; genus Chrysanthemum; species Chrysanthemum seticuspe. Next base: position 101,332,200 of record BPTQ01000006.1, read on the forward strand.
AGATAATTAAGGAGTAGTACAACCTAAGTAAACACATCTTTAAACTATCATACGAGCACACATTAATTAGACATAGACTCCCACAACCTTAGTTTAGATAATTAGATAATAGTAGAGTAATCGGTAGAAATACCAACCCCCCAAATCCAATACCCGAGATTCGTACCTTTCCATTTTATAAAACATAAAAAGATAAAAAAATAATCTTCCTCAACCTTAACCTTAGCGTAGTAACTTCTTACTAGCATTCCTATTCCCCTAGAGAACGATATCAATACCCGTGGCTTACCCTAATTACTACACTACAACGATTAGGTTCACTGCCTAGGGTGCTATAAAACTTGCTCGAAGAAAAGGAAGTTTCCTTGACCCCGAACGACGCGTGTAGCGTTATCAGATGCGTGTTATGGTTTTTAATGTGTACAAAGAGAATAAGAAAGTGTGTTTAGTCGTATCTAATGTGAACTCCAAACTAAAGTGCTTTTCTAAAAGGGTTAATTATACTCATTGGCTATAAACTTTCAAAAATTTCTAATATTAGGTAACAAACTTTCAAAAATATTATTATCACCTATCAAACTTGTTAAATGTGTTCCAAAGTTACTCATATATTCTATCTTTGCAACTTGTAACGGGTGTAATTTTTCTCTCCAATCCACTTTTTCTCCCTCATTCTCAATAATATCCGACAATATTGTGGTCAATAAGGCGGGGTGTTACAAGTGGTCACTGATTTTTTGACAGATAGAGAAAAGTGGGTGTGTTTGTAGTGAGTTGGTGTGTGTGATAAATAGGAGGAAAAGGAGCTTTTACACAATGGTTACTTGTGTTTCTTTGTGGATATTTGTGTTTGTTTGGAGGTGATCTTGGCCTTACATTTTGGTTGAATCCGAGTGAAACAAATTAAAGGGGTGAGATCCAATGTAATATGTGTTTGCTGTTGAGATGCATGTTATGGTTTTTAATGTGTATAAAGAGAATAAGAAAGTGTGTTTAGTCGTATCTAATGTGAACTCCAAACTAAAGTGCTTTTCTAAAAGGGTTAATTATACTCATTGGCTATGAACTTTCAAAAATTTCCAATATTAGGTAACAAACTTTCAAAATATTATTATCACCTATCAAACTTGTTAAATGTGTTCCAATGTTACTCATATAGTCTATCTTTGCAACTTGTAACTGGTGTAATTTTTCTCTCCAATCCACTTTTTCTCCTCATTCTCAATAATATCCGACAATATTGTGGTCAATAAGGCGGGGTGTTACAAGTGGTCACTGATTTTTTGACAGATAGAAAAAGTGGGTGTGTTTGTAGTGAGTTGGTGTGTGTGATAAATAGGAGGAAAATGAGCTTTTACACAATGGTTACTTGTGTTTCTTTGTGGATATTTGTGTTTGTTTGGAGGTGATCTTGGCCTTACATTTTGGTTGAATCCGAGTGAAACAAATTAAAGGGGTGAGATCCAATGTAATATGTGTTTGCTGTTGAGATGCATGTTATGGTTTTTAATGTGTACAAAGAGAATAAGAAAGTGTGTTTAGTCGTATCTAATGTGAACTCCAAACTAAAGTGCTTTTCTAAAAGGGTTAATTATACTCATTGGCTATGAACTTTCAAAAATTTCCAATATTAGGTAACAAACTTTCAAAAATATTATTATCACCTATCAAACTTGTTAAATGTGTTCCAATGTTACTCATATGGTCTATCTTTGCAACTTGTAACTGGTGTAATTTTTCTCTCCAATCCACTTTTTCTCCCTCATTCTCAATAATATCCGACAATATTGTGGTCAATAAGGCGGGGTGTTACAAGTGGTCACTGATTTTTTGACAGATAGAGAAAAGTGGGTGTGTTTGTAGTGAGTTGGTGTGTGTGATAAATAGGAGGAAAAGGAGCTTTTACACAATGGTTACTTGTGTTTCTTTGTGGATATTTGTGTTTGTTTGGAGGTGATCTTGGCCTTACATTTTGGTTGAATCCGAGTGAAACAAATTAAAGGGGTGAGATCCAATGTAATATGTGTTTGCTGTTGAGATGCATGTTATGGTTTTTAATGTGTACAAAGAGAATAAGAAAGTGTGTTTAGTCGTATCTAATGTGAACTCCAAACTAAAGTGCTTTTCTAAAAGGGTTAATTATACTCATTGGCTATGAACTTTCAAAAATTTCCAATATTAGGTAACAAACTTTCAAAAATATTATTATCACCTATCAAACTTGTTAAATGTGTTCCAATGTTACTCATATGGTCTATCTTTGCAACTTGTAACTGGTGTAATTTTTCTCTCCAATCCACTTTTTCTCCCTCATTCTCAATAATATCCGACAATATTGTGGTCAATAAGGCGGGGTGTTACAAGTGGTCACTGATTTTTTGACAGATAGAGAAAAGTGGGTGTGTTTGTAGTGAGTTGGTGTGTGTGATAAATAGGAGGAAAATGAGCTTTTACACAATGGTTACTTGTGTTTCTTTGTGGATATTTGTGTTTGTTTGGAGGTGATCTTGGCCTTACATTTTGGTTGAATCCGAGTGAAACAAATTAAAGGGGTGAGATCCAATGTAATATGTGTTTGCTGTTGAGATGCATGTTATGGTTTTTAATGTGTACAAAGAGAATAAGAAAGTGTGTTTAGTCGTATCTAATGTGAACTCCAAACTAAAGTGCTTTTCTAAAAGGGTTAATTATACTCATTGGCTATGAACTTTCAAAAATTTCCAATATTAGGTAACAAACTTTCAAAAATATTATTATCACCTATCAAACTTGTTAAATGTGTTCCAATGTTACTCATATGGTCTATCTTTGCAACTTGTAACTGGTGTAATTTTTCTCTCCAATCCACTTTTTCTCCCTCATTCTCAATAATATCCGACAATATTGTGGTCAATAAGGCGGGGTGTTACAAGTGGTCACTGATTTTTTGACAGATAGAGAAAAGTGGGTGTGTTTGTAGTGAGTTGGTGTGTGTGATAAATAGGAGGAAAATGAGCTTTTACACAATGGTTACTTGTGTTTCTTTGTGGATATTTGTGTTTGTTTGGAGGTGATCTTGGCCTTACATTTTGGTTGAATCCGAGTGAAACAAATTAAAGGGGTGAGATCCAATGTAATATGTGTTTGCTGTTGAGATGCATGTTATGGTTTTTAATGTGTACAAAGAGAATAAGAAAGTGTGTTTAGTCGTATCTAATGTGAACTCCAAACTAAAGTGCTTTTCTAAAAGGGTTAATTATACTCATTGGCTATGAACTTTCAAAAATTTCCAATATTAGGTAACAAACTTTCAAAAATATTATTATCACCTATCAAACTTGTTAAATGTGTTCCAATGTTACTCATATGGTCTATCTTTGCAACTTGTAACTGGTGTAATTTTTCTCTCCAATCCACTTTTTCTCCCTCATTCTCAATAATATCCGACAATATTGTGGTCAATAAGGCGGGGTGTTACAAGTGGTCACTGATTTTTTGACAGATAGAGAAAAGTGGGTGTGTTTGTAGTGAGTTGGTGTGTGTGATAAATAGGAGGAAAATGAGCTTTTACACAATGGTTACTTGTGTTTCTTTGTGGATATTTGTGTTTGTTTGGAGGTGATCTTGGCCTTACATTTTGGTTGAATCCGAGTGAAACAAATTAAAGGGGTGAGATCCAATGTAATATGTGTTTGCTGTTGAGATGCATGTTATGGTTTTTAATGTGTACAAAGAGAATAAGAAAGTGTGTTTAGTCGTATCTAATGTGAACTCCAAACTAAAGTGCTTTTCTAAAAGGGTTAATTATACTCATTGGCTATGAACTTTCAAAAATTTCCAATATTAGGTAACAAACTTTCAAAAATATTATTATCACCTATCAAACTTGTTAAATGTGTTCCAATGTTACTCATATGGTCTATCTTTGCAACTTGTAACTGGTGTAATTTTTCTCTCCAATCCACTTTTTCTCCCTCATTCTCAATAATATCCGACAATATTGTGGTCAATAAGGCGGGGTGTTACAAGTGGTCACTGATTTTTTGACAGATAGAGAAAAGTGGGTGTGTTTGTAGTGAGTTGGTGTGTGTGATAAATAGGAGGAAAATGAGCTTTTACACAATGGTTACTTGTGTTTCTTTGTGGATATTTGTGTTTGTTTGGAGGTGATCTTGGCCTTACATTTTGGTTGAATCCGAGTGAAACAAATTAAAGGGGTGAGATCCAATGTAATATGTGTTTGCTGTTGAGATGCATGTTATGGTTTTTAATGTGTACAAAGAGAATAAGAAAGTGTGTTTAGTCGTATCTAATGTGAACTCCAAACTAAAGTGCTTTTCTAAAAGGGTTAATTATACTCATTGGCTATGAACTTTCAAAAATTTCCAATATTAGGTAACAAACTTTCAAAAATATTATTATCACCTATCAAACTTGTTAAATGTGTTCCAATGTTACTCATATGGTCTATCTTTGCAACTTGTAACTGGTGTAATTTTTCTCTCCAATCCACTTTTTCTCCCTCATTCTCAATAATATCCGACAATATTGTGGTCAATAAGGCGGGGTGTTACAAGTGGTCACTGATTTTTTGACAGATAGAGAAAAGTGGGTGTGTTTGTAGTGAGTTGGTGTGTGTGATAAATAGGAGGAAAATGAGCTTTTACACAATGGTTACTTGTGTTTCTTTGTGGATATTTGTGTTTGTTTGGAGGTGATCTTGGCCTTACATTTTGGTTGAATCCGAGTGAAACAAATTAAAGGGGTGAGATCCAATGTAATATGTGTTTGCTGTTGAGATGCATGTTATGGTTTTTAATGTGTACAAAGAGAATAAGAAAGTGTGTTTAGTCGTATCTAATGTGAACTCCAAACTAAAGTGCTTTTCTAAAAGGGTTAATTATACTCATTGGCTATGAACTTTCAAAAATTTCCAATATTAGGTAACAAACTTTCAAAAATATTATTATCACCTATCAAACTTGTTAAATGTGTTCCAATGTTACTCATATGGTCTATCTTTGCAACTTGTAACTGGTGTAATTTTTCTCTCCAATCCACTTTTTCTCCCTCATTCTCAATAATATCCGACAATATTGTGGTCAATAAGGCGGGGTGTTACAAGTGGTCACTGATTTTTTGACAGATAGAGAAAAGTGGGTGTGTTTGTAGTGAGTTGGTGTGTGTGATAAATAGGAGGAAAATGAGCTTTTACACAATGGTTACTTGTGTTTCTTTGTGGATATTTGTGTTTGTTTGGAGGTGATCTTGGCCTTACATTTTGGTTGAATCCGAGTGAAACAAATTAAAGGGGTGAGATCCAATGTAATATGTGTTTGCTGTTGAGATGCATGTTATGGTTTTTAATGTGTACAAAGAGAATAAGAAAGTGTGTTTAGTCGTATCTAATGTGAACTCCAAACTAAAGTGCTTTTCTAAAAGGGTTAATTATACTCATTGGCTATGAACTTTCAAAAATTTCCAATATTAGGTAACAAACTTTCAAAAATATTATTATCACCTATCAAACTTGTTAAATGTGTTCCAATGTTACTCATATGGTCTATCTTTGCAACTTGTAACTGGTGTAATTTTTCTCTCCAATCCACTTTTTCTCCCTCATTCTCAATAATATCCGACAATATTGTGGTCAATAAGGCGGGGTGTTACAAGTGGTCACTGATTTTTTGACAGATAGAGAAAAGTGGGTGTGTTTGTAGTGAGTTGGTGTGTGTGATAAATAGGAGGAAAATGAGCTTTTACACAATGGTTACTTGTGTTTCTTTGTGGATATTTGTGTTTGTTTGGAGGTGATCTTGGCCTTACATTTTGGTTGAATCCGAGTGAAACAAATTAAAGGGGTGAGATCCAATGTAATATGTGTTTGCTGTTGAGATGCATGTTATGGTTTTTAATGTGTACAAAGAGAATAAGAAAGTGTGTTTAGTCGTATCTAATGTGAACTCCAAACTAAAGTGCTTTTCTAAAAGGGTTAATTATACTCATTGGCTATGAACTTTCAAAAATTTCCAATATTAGGTAACAAACTTTCAAAAATATTATTATCACCTATCAAACTTGTTAAATGTGTTCCAATGTTACTCATATGGTCTATCTTTGCAACTTGTAACTGGTGTAATTTTTCTCTCCAATCCACTTTTTCTCCCTCATTCTCAATAATATCCGACAATATTGTGGTCAATAAGGCGGGGTGTTACAAGTGGTCACTGATTTTTTGACAGATAGAGAAAAGTGGGTGTGTTTGTAGTGAGTTGGTGTGTGTGATAAATAGGAGGAAAATGAGCTTTTACACAATGGTTACTTGTGTTTCTTTGTGGATATTTGTGTTTGTTTGGAGGTGATCTTGGCCTTACATTTTGGTTGAATCCGAGTGAAACAAATTAAAGGGGTGAGATCCAATGTAATATGTGTTTGCTGTTGAGATGCATGTTATGGTTTTTAATGTGTACAAAGAGAATAAGAAAGTGTGTTTAGTCGTATCTAATGTGAACTCCAAACTAAAGTGCTTTTCTAAAAGGGTTAATTATACTCATTGGCTATGAACTTTCAAAAATTTCCAATATTAGGTAACAAACTTTCAAAAATATTATTATCACCTATCAAACTTGTTAAATGTGTTCCAATGTTACTCATATGGTCTATCTTTGCAACTTGTAACTGGTGTAATTTTTCTCTCCAATCCACTTTTTCTCCCTCATTCTCAATAATATCCGACAATATTGTGGTCAATAAGGCGGGGTGTTACAAGTGGTCACTGATTTTTTGACAGATAGAGAAAAGTGGGTGTGTTTGTAGTGAGTTGGTGTGTGTGATAAATAGGAGGAAAATGAGCTTTTACACAATGGTTACTTGTGTTTCTTTGTGGATATTTGTGTTTGTTTGGAGGTGATCTTGGCCTTACATTTTGGTTGAATCCGAGTGAAACAAATTAAAGGGGTGAGATCCAATGTAATATGTGTTTGCTGTTGAGATGCATGTTATGGTTTTTAATGTGTACAAAGAGAATAAGAAAGTGTGTTTAGTCGTATCTAATGTGAACTCCAAACTAAAGTGCTTTTCTAAAAGGGTTAATTATACTCATTGGCTATGAACTTTCAAAAATTTCCAATATTAGGTAACAAACTTTCAAAAATATTATTATCACCTATCAAACTTGTTAAATGTGTTCCAATGTTACTCATATGGTCTATCTTTGCAACTTGTAACTGGTGTAATTTTTCTCTCCAATCCACTTTTTCTCCCTCATTCTCAATAATATCCTACAATATTGTGGTCAATAAGGCGGGGTGTTACAAGTGGTCACTGATTTTTTGACAGATAGAGAAAAGTGGGTGTGTTTGTAGTGAGTTGGTGTGTGTGATAAATAGGAGGAAAAATGAGCTTTTACACAATGGTTACTTGTGTTTCTTTGTGGATATTTGTGTTTGTTTGGAGGTGATCTTGGCCTTACATTTTGGTTGAATCCGAGTGAAACAAATTAAAGGGGTGAGATCCAATGTAATATGTGTTTGCTGTTGAGATGCATGTTATGGTTTTTAATGTGTACAAAGAGAATAAGAAAGTGTGTTTAGTCGTATCTAATGTGAACTCCAAACTAAAGTGCTTTTCTAAAAGGGTTAATTATACTCATTGGCTATGAACTTTCAAAAATTTCCAATATTAGGTAACAAACTTTCAAAAATATTATTATCACCTATCAAACTTGTTAAATGTGTTCCAATGTTACTCATATGGTCTATCTTTGCAACTTGTAACTGGTGTAATTTTTCTCTCCAATCCACTTTTTCTCCCTCATTCTCAATAATATCCGACAATATTGTGGTCAATAAGGCGGGGTGTTACAAGTGGTCACTGATTTTTTGACAGATAGAGAAAAGTGGGTGTGTTTGTAGTGAGTTGGTGTGTGTGATAAATAGGAGGAAAATGAGCTTTTACACAATGGTTACTTGTGTTTCTTTGTGGATATTTGTGTTTGTTTGGAGGTGATCTTGGCCTTACATTTTGGTTGAATCCGAGTGAAACAAATTAAAGGGGTGAGATCCAATGTAATATGTGTTTGCTGTTGAGATGCATGTTATGGTTTTTAATGTGTACAAAGAGAATAAGAAAGTGTGTTTAGTCGTATCTAATGTGAACTCCAAACTAAAGTGCTTTTCTAAAAGGGTTAATTATACTCATTGGCTATGAACTTTCAAAAATTTCCAATATTAGGTAACAAACTTTCAAAAATATTATTATCACCTATCAAACTTGTTAAATGTGTTCCAATGTTACTCATATGGTCTATCTTTGCAACTTGTAACTGGTGTAATTTTTCTCTCCAATCCACTTTTTCTCCCTCATTCTCAATAATATCCGACAATATTGTGGTCAATAAGGCGGGGTGTTACAAGTGGTCACTGATTTTTTGACAGATAGAGAAAAGTGGGTGTGTTTGTAGTGAGTTGGTGTGTGTGATAAATAGGAGGAAAATGAGCTTTTACACAATGGTTACTTGTGTTTCTTTGTGGATATTTGTGTTTGTTTGGAGGTGATCTTGGCCTTACATTTTGGTTGAATCCGAGTGAAACAAATTAAAGGGGTGAGATCCAATGTAATATGTGTTTGCTGTTGAGATGCATGTTATGGTTTTTAATGTGTACAAAGAGAATAAGAAAGTGTGTTTAGTCGTATCTAATGTGAACTCCAAACTAAAGTGCTTTTCTAAAAGGGTTAATTATACTCATTGGCTATGAACTTTCAAAAATTTCCAATATTAGGTAACAAACTTTCAAAAATATTATTATCACCTATCAAACTTGTTAAATGTGTTCCAATGTTACTCATATGGTCTATCTTTGCAACTTGTAACTGGTGTAATTTTTCTCTCCAATCCACTTTTTCTCCCTCATTCTCAATAATATCCGACAATATTGTGGTCAATAAGGCGGGGTGTTACAAGTGGTCACTGATTTTTTGACAGATAGAGAAAAGTGGGTGTGTTTGTAGTGAGTTGGTGTGTGTGATAAATAGGAGGAAAATGAGCTTTTACACAATGGTTACTTGTGTTTCTTTGTGGATATTTGTGTTTGTTTGGAGGTGATCTTGGCCTTACATTTTGGTTGAATCCGAGTGAAACAAATTAAAGGGGTGAGATCCAATGTAATATGTGTTTGCTGTTGAGATGCATGTTATGGTTTTTAATGTGTACAAAGAGAATAAGAAAGTGTGTTTAGTCGTATCTAATGTGAACTCCAAACTAAAGTGCTTTTCTAAAAGGGTTAATTATACTCATTGGCTATGAACTTTCAAAAATTTCCAATATTAGGTAACAAACTTTCAAAAATATTATTATCACCTATCAAACTTGTTAAATGTGTTCCAATGTTACTCATATGGTCTATCTTTGCAACTTGTAACTGGTGTAATTTTTCTCTCCAATCCACTTTTTCTCCCTCATTCTCAATAATATCCGACAATATTGTGGTCAATAAGGCGGGGTGTTACAAGTGGTCACTGATTTTTTGACAGATAGAGAAAAGTGGGTGTGTTTGTAGTGAGTTGGTGTGTGTGATAAATAGGAGGAAAATGAGCTTTTACACAATGGTTACTTGTGTTTCTTTGTGGATATTTGTGTTTGTTTGGAGGTGATCTTGGCCTTACATTTTGGTTGAATCCGAGTGAAACAAATTAAAGGGGTGAGATCCAATGTAATATGTGTTTGCTGTTGAGATGCATGTTATGGTTTTTAATGTGTACAAAGAGAATAAGAAAGTGTGTTTAGTCGTATCTAATGTGAACTCCAAACTAAAGTGCTTTTCTAAAAGGGTTAATTATACTCATTGGCTATGAACTTTCAAAAATTTCCAATATTAGGTAACAAACTTTCAAAAATATTATTATCACCTATCAAACTTGTTAAATGTGTTCCAATGTTACTCATATGGTCTATCTTTGCAACTTGTAACTGGTGTAATTTTTCTCTCCAATCCACTTTTTCTCCCTCATTCTCAATAATATCCGACAATATTGTGGTCAATAAGGCGGGGTGTTACAAGTGGTCACTGATTTTTTGACAGATAGAGAAAAGTGGGTGTGTTTGTAGTGAGTTGGTGTGTGTGATAAATAGGAGGAAAATGAGCTTTTACACAATGGTTACTTGTGTTTCTTTGTGGATATTTGTGTTTGTTTGGAGGTGATCTTGGCCTTACATTTTGGTTGAATCCGAGTGAAACAAATTAAAGGGGTGAGATCCAATGTAATATGTGTTTGCTGTTGAGATGCATGTTATGGTTTTTAATGTGTACAAAGAGAATAAGAAAGTGTGTTTAGTCGTATCTAATGTGAACTCCAAACTAAAGTGCTTTTCTAAAAGGGTTAATTATACTCATTGGCTATGAACTTTCAAAAATTTCCAATATTAGGTAACAAACTTTCAAAAATATTATTATCACCTATCAAACTTGTTAAATGTGTTCCAATGTTACTCATATGGTCTATCTTTGCAACTTGTAACTGGTGTAATTTTTCTCTCCAATCCACTTTTTCTCCCTCATTCTCAATAATATCCGACAATATTGTGGTCAATAAGGCGGGGTGTTACAAGTGGTCACTGATTTTTTGACAGATAGAGAAAAGTGGGTGTGTTTGTAGTGAGTTGGTGTGTGTGATAAATAGGAGGAAAATGAGCTTTTACACAATGGTTACTTGTGTTTCTTTGTGGATATTTGTGTTTGTTTGGAGGTGATCTTGGCCTTACATTTTGGTTGAATCCGAGTGAAACAAATTAAAGGGGTGAGATCCAATGTAATATGTGTTTGCTGTTGAGATGCATGTTATGGTTTTTAATGTGTACAAAGAGAATAAGAAAGTGTGTTTAGTCGTATCTAATGTGAACTCCAAACTAAAGTGCTTTTCTAAAAGGGTTAATTATACTCATTGGCTATGAACTTTCAAAAATTTCCAATATTAGGTAACAAACTTTCAAAAATATTATTATCACCTATCAAACTTGTTAAATGTGTTCCAATGTTACTCATATGGTCTATCTTTGCAACTTGTAACTGGTGTAATTTTTCTCTCCAATCCACTTTTTCTCCCTCATTCTCAATAATATCCGACAATATTGTGGTCAATAAGGCGGGGTGTTACAAGTGGTCACTGATTTTTTGACAGATAGAGAAAAGTGGGTGTGTTTGTAGTGAGTTGGTGTGTGTGATAAATAGGAGGAAAATGAGCTTTTACACAATGGTTACTTGTGTTTCTTTGTGGATATTTGTGTTTGTTTGGAGGTGATCTTGGCCTTACATTTTGGTTGAATCCGAGTGAAACAAATTAAAGGGGTGAGATCCAATGTAATATGTGTTTGCTGTTGAGATGCATGTTATGGTTTTTAATGTGTACAAAGAGAATAAGAAAGTGTGTTTAGTCGTATCTAATGTGAACTCCAAACTAAAGTGCTTTTCTAAAAGGGTTAATTATACTCATTGGCTATGAACTTTCAAAAATTTCCAATATTAGGTAACAAACTTTCAAAAATATTATTATCACCTATCAAACTTGTTAAATGTGTTCCAATGTTACTCATATGGTCTATCTTTGCAACTTGTAACTGGTGTAATTTTTCTCTCCAATCCACTTTTTCTCCCTCATTCTCAATAATATCCGACAATATTGTGGTCAATAAGGCGGGGTGTTACAAGTGGTCACTGATTTTTTGACAGATAGAGAAAAGTGGGTGTGTTTGTAGTGAGTTGGTGTGTGTGATAAATAGGAGGAAAAGGAGCTTTTACACAATGGTTACTTGTGTTTCTTTGTGGATATTTGTGTTTGTTTGGAGGTGATCTTGGCCTTACATTTTGGTTGAATCCGAGTGAAACAAATTAAAGGGGTGAGATCCAATGTAATATGTGTTTGCTGTTGAGATGCATGTTATGGTTTTTAATGTGTACAAAGAGAATAAGAAAGTGTGTTTAGTCGTATCTAATGTGAACTCCAAACTAAAGTGCTTTTCTAAAAGGGTTAATTATACTCATTGGCTATGAACTTTCAAAAATTTCCAATATTAGGTAACAAACTTTCAAAAATATTATTATCACCTATCAAACTTGTTAAATGTGTTCCAATGTTACTCATATGGTCTATCTTTGCAACTTGTAACTGGTGTAATTTTTCTCTCCAATCCACTTTTTCTCCCTCATTCTCAATAATATCCGACAATATTGTGGTCAATAAGGCGGGGTGTTACAAGTGGTCACTGATTTTTTGACAGATAGAGAAAAGTGGGTGTGTTTGTAGTGAGTTGGTGTGTGTGATAAATAGGAGGAAAATGAGCTTTTACACAATGGTTACTTGTGTTTCTTTGTGGATATTTGTGTTTGTTTGGAGGTGATCTTGGCCTTACATTTTGGTTGAATCCGAGTGAAACAAATTAAAGGGGTGAGATCCAATGTAATATGTGTTTGCTGTTGAGATGCATGTTATGGTTTTTAATGTGTACAAAGAGAATAAGAAAGTGTGTTTAGTCGTATCTAATGTGAACTCCAAACTAAAGTGCTTTTCTAAAAGGGTTAATTATACTCATTGGCTATGAACTTTCAAAAATTTCCAATATTAGGTAACAAACTTTCAAAAATATTATTATCACCTATCAAACTTGTTAAATGTGTTCCAATGTTACTCATATGGTCTATCTTTGCAACTTGTAACTGGTGTAATTTTTCTCTCCAATCCACTTTTTCTCCCTCATTCTCAATAATATCCGACAATATTGTGGTCAATAAGGCGGGGTGTTACAAGTGGTCACTGATTTTTTGACAGATAGAGAAAAGTGGGTGTGTTTGTAGTGAGTTGGTGTGTGTGATAAATAGGAGGAAAATGAGCTTTTACACAATGGTTACTTGTGTTTCTTTGTGGATATTTGTGTTTGTTTGGAGGTGATCTTGGCCTTACATTTTGGTTGAATCCGAGTGAAACAAATTAAAGGGGTGAGATCCAATGTAATATGTGTTTGCTGTTGAGATGCATGTTATGGTTTTTAATGTGTACAAAGAGAATAAGAAAGTGTGTTTAGTCGTATCTAATGTGAACTCCAAACTAAAGTGCTTTTCTAAAAGGGTTAATTATACTCATTGGCTATGAACTTTCAAAAATTTCCAATATTAGGTAACAAACTTTCAAAAATATTATTATCACCTATCAAACTTGTTAAATGTGTTCCAATGTTACTCATATGGTCTATCTTTGCAACTTGTAACTGGTGTAATTTTTCTCTCCAATCCACTTTTTCTCCCTCATTCTCAATAATATCCGACAATATTGTGGTCAATAAGGCGGGGTGTTACAAGTGGTCACTGATTTTTTGACAGATAGAGAAAAGTGGGTGTGTTTGTAGTGAGTTGGTGTGTGTGATAAATAGGAGGAAAATGAGCTTTTACACAATGGTTACTTGTGTTTCTTTGTGGATATTTGTGTTTGTTTGGAGGTGATCTTGGCCTTACATTTTGGTTGAATCCGAGTGAAACAAATTAAAGGGGTGAGATCCAATGTAATATGTGTTTGCTGTTGAGATGCATGTTATGGTTTTTAATGTGTACAAAGAGAATAAGAAAGTGTGTTTAGTCGTATCTAATGTGAACTCCAAACTAAAGTGCTTTTCTAAAAGGGTTAATTATACTCATTGGCTATGAACTTTCAAAAATTTCCAATATTAGGTAACAAACTTTCAAAAATATTATTATCACCTATCAAACTTGTTAAATGTGTTCCAATGTTACTCATATGGTCTATCTTTGCAACTTGTAACTGGTGTAATTTTTCTCTCCAATCCACTTTTTCTCCCTCATTCTCAATAATATCCGACAATATTGTGGTCAATAAGGCGGGGTGTTACAAGTGGTCACTGATTTTTTGACAGATAGAAAAAGTGGGTGTGTTTGTAGTGAGTTGGTGTGTGTGATAAATAGGAGGAAAATGAGCTTTTACACAATGGTTACTTGTGTTTCTTTGTGGATATTTGTGTTTGTTTGGAGGTGATCTTGGCCTTACATTTTGGTTGAATCCGAGTGAAACAAATTAAAGGGGTGAGATCCAATGTAATATGTGTTTGCTGTTGAGATGCATGTTATGGTTTTTAATGTGTACAAAGAGAATAAGAAAGTGTGTTTAGTCGTATCTAATGTGAACTCCAAACTAAAGTGCTTTTCTAAAAGGGTTAATTATACTCATTGGCTATGAACTTTCAAAAATTTCCAATATTAGGTAACAAACTTTCAAAAATATTATTATCACCTATCAAACTTGTTAAATGTGTTCCAATGTTACTCATATGGTCTATCTTTGCAACTTGTAACTGGTGTAATTTTTCTCTCCAATCCACTTTTTCTCCCTCATTCTCAATAATATCCGACAATATTGTGGTCAATAAGGCGGGGTGTTACAAGTGGTCACTGATTTTTTGACAGATAGAAAAAGTGGGTGTGTTTGTAGTGAGTTGGTGTGTGTGATAAATAGGAGGAAAATGAGCTTTTACACAATGGTTACTTGTGTTTCTTTGTGGATATTTGTGTTTGTTTGGAGGTGATCTTGGCCTTACATTTTGGTTGAATCCGAGTGAAACAAATTAAAGGGGTGAGATCCAATGTAATATGTGTTTGCTGTTGAGATGCATGTTATGGTTTTTAATGTGTACAAAGAGAATAAGAAAGTGTGTTTAGTCGTATCTAATGTGAACTCCAAACTAAAGTGCTTTTCTAAAAGGGTTAATTATACTCATTGGCTATGAACTTTCAAAAATTTCCAATATTAGGTAACAAACTTTCAAAAATATTATTATCACCTATCAAACTTGTTAAATGTGTTCCAATGTTACTCATATGGTCTATCTTTGCAACTTGTAACTGGTGTAATTTTTCTCTCCAATCCACTTTTTCTCCCTCATTCTCAATAATATCCGACAATATTGTGGTCAATAAGGCGGGGTGTTACAAGTGGTCACTGATTTTTTGACAGATAGAGAAAAGTGGGTGTGTTTGTAGTGAGTTGGTGTGTGTGATAAATAGGAGGAAAAGGAGCTTTTACACAATGGTTACTTGTGTTTCTTTGTGGATATTTGTGTTTGTTTGGAGGTGATCTTGGCCTTACATTTTGGTTGAATCCGAGTGAAACAAATTAAAGGGGTGAGATCCAATGTAATATGTGTTTGCTGTTGAGATGCATGTTATGGTTTTTAATGTGTACAAAGAGAATAAGAAAGTGTGTTTAGTCGTATCTAATGTGAACTCCAAACTAAAGTGCTTTTCTAAAAGGGTTAATTATACTCATTGGCTATGAACTTTCAAAAATTTCCAATATTAGGTAACAAACTTTCAAAAATATTATTATCACCTATCAAACTTGTTAAATGTGTTCCAATGTTACTCATATGGTCTATCTTTGCAACTTGTAACTGGTGTAATTTTTCTCTCCAATCCACTTTTTCTCCCTCATTCTCAATAATATCCGACAATATTGTGGTCAATAAGGCGGGGTGTTACAAGTGGTCACTGATTTTTTGACAGATAGAAAAAGTGGGTGTGTTTGTAGTGAGTTGGTGTGTGTGATAAATAGGAGGAAAATGAGCTTTTACACAATGGTTACTTGTGTTTCTTTGTGGATATTTGTGTTTGTTTGGAGGTGATCTTGGCCTTACATTTTGGTTGAATCCGAGTGAAACAAATTAAAGGGGTGAGATCCAATGTAATATGTGTTTGCTGTTGAGATGCATGTTATGGTTTTTAATGTGTACAAAGAGAATAAGAAAGTGTGTTTAGTCGTATCTAATGTGAACTCCAAACTAAAGTGCTTTTCTAAAAGGGTTAATTATACTCATTGGCTATGAACTTTCAAAAATTTCCAATATTAGGTAACAAACTTTCAAAAATATTATTATCACCTATCAAACTTGTTAAATGTGTTCCAATGTTACTCATATGGTCTATCTTTGCAACTTGTAACTGGTGTAATTTTTCTCTCCAATCCACTTTTTCTCCCTCATTCTCAATAATATCCGACAATATTGTGGTCAATAAGGCGGGGTGTTACAAGTGGTCACTGATTTTTTGACAGATAGAGAAAAGTGGGTGTGTTTGTAGTGAGTTGGTGTGTGTGATAAATAGGAGGAAAAGGAGCTTTTACACAATGGTTACTTGTGTTTCTTTGTGGATATTTGTGTTTGTTTGGAGGTGATCTTGGCCTTACATTTTGGTTGAATCCGAGTGAAACAAATTAAAGGGGTGAGATCCAATGTAATATGTGTTTGCTGTTGAGATGCATGTTATGGTTTTTAATGTGTACAAAGAGAATAAGAAAGTGTGTTTAGTCGTATCTAATGTGAACTCCAAACTAAAGTGCTTTTCTAAAAGGGTTAATTATACTCATTGGCTATGAACTTTCAAAAATTTCCAATATTAGGTAACAAACTTTCAAAAATATTATTATCACCTATCAAACTTGTTAAATGTGTTCCAATGTTACTCATATGGTCTATCTTTGCAACTTGTAACTGGTGTAATTTTTCTCTCCAATCCACTTTTTCTCCCTCATTCTCAATAATATCCGACAATATTGTGGTCAATAAGGCGGGGTGTTACAAGTGGTCACTGATTTTTTGACAGATAGAAAAAGTGGGTGTGTTTGTAGTGAGTTGGTGTGTGTGATAAATAGGAGGAAAATGAGCTTTTACACAATGGTTACTTGTGTTTCTTTGTGGATATTTGTGTTTGTTTGGAGGTGATCTTGGCCTTACATTTTGGTTGAATCCGAGTGAAACAAATTAAAGGGGTGAGATCCAATGTAATATGTGTTTGCTGTTGAGATGCATGTTATGGTTTTTAATGTGTACAAAGAGAATAAGAAAGTGTGTTTAGTCGTATCTAATGTGAACTCCAAACTAAAGTGCTTTTCTAAAAGGGTTAATTATACTCATTGGCTATGAACTTTCAAAAATTTCCAATATTAGGTAACAAACTTTCAAAAATATTATTATCACCTATCAAACTTGTTAAATGTGTTCCAATGTTACTCATATGGTCTATCTTTGCAACTTGTAACTGGTGTAATTTTTCTCTCCAATCCACTTTTTCTCCCTCATTCTCAATAATATCCGACAATATTGTGGTCAATAAGGCGGGGTGTTACAAGTGGTCACTGATTTTTTGACAGATAGAGAAAAGTGGGTGTGTTTGTAGTGAGTTGGTGTGTGTGATAAATAGGAGGAAAATGAGCTTTTACACAATGGTTACTTGTGTTTCTTTGTGGATATTTGTGTTTTTTTGGAGGTGATCTTGGCCTTACATTTTGGTTGAATCCGAGTGAAACAAATTAAAGGGGTGAGATCCAATGTAATATGTGTTTGCTGTTGAGATGCATGTTATGGTTTTTAATGTGTACAAAGAGAATAAGAAAGTGTGTTTAGTCGTATCTAATGTGAACTCCAAACTAAAGTGCTTTTCTAAAAGGGTTAATTATACTCATTGGCTATGAACTTTCAAAATTTTCCAATATTAGGTAACAAACTTTCAAAAATATTATTATCACCTATCAAACTTGTTAAATGTGTTCCAATGTTACTCATATGGTCTATCTTTGCAACTTGTAACTGGTGTAATTTTTCTCTCCAATCCACTTTTTCTCCCTCATTCTCAATAATATCCGACAATATTGTGGTCAATAAGGCGGGGTGTTACAAGTGGTCACTGATTTTTTGACAGATAGAGAAAAGTGGGTGTGTTTGTAGTGAGTTGGTGTGTGTGATAAATAGGAGGAAAAGGAGCTTTTACACAATGGTTACTTGTGTTTCTTTGTGGATATTTGTGTTTGTTTGGAGGTGATCTTGGCCTTACATTTTGGTTGAATCCGAGTGAAACAAATTAAAGGGGTGAGATCCAATGTAATATGTGTTTGCTGTTGAGATGCATGTTATGGTTTTTAATGTGTACAAAGAGAATAAGAAAGTGTGTTTAGTCGTATCTAATGTGAACTCCAAACTAAAGTGCTTTTCTAAAAGGGTTAATTATACTCATTGGCTATGAACTTTCAAAAATTTCCAATATTAGGTAACAAACTTTCAAAAATATTATTATCACCTATCAAACTTGTTAAATGTGTTCCAATGTTACTCATATGGTCTATCTTTGCAACTTGTAACTGGTGTAATATTTCTCTCCAATCCAGTTTTTCTCCCTCATTCTCAATAATATCCGACAATATTGTGGTCAATAAGGCGGGGTGTTACAAGTGGTCACTGATTTTTTGACAGATAGAAAAAAGTGGGTGTGTTTGTAGTGAGTTGGTGTGTGTGATAAATAGGAGGAAAATGAGCTTTTAGACAATGGTTACTTGTATTTCTTTGTGGATATTTGTGTTTGTTTGGAGGTGATCTTGGCCTTACATTTTGGTTGAATCCGAGTGAAACAAATTAAAGGGGTGAGATCCAATGTAATATGTGTTTGCTGTTGAGATGCATGTTATGGTTTTTAATATGTACAAAGAGAATAAGAAAGTGTGTTTAGTCGTATCTAATGTGAACTCCAAACTAAAGTGCTTTTCTAAAAGGGTTAATTATACTCATTGGCTATGAACTTTCAAAAATTTCCAATATTAGGTAACAAACTTTCAAAAATATTATTATCACCTATCAAACTTGTTAAATGTGTTCCAATGTTACTCATATGGTCTATCTTTGCAACTTGTAACTGGTGTAATTTTTCTCTCCAATCCACTTTTTCTCCCTCATTCTCAATAATATCCGACAATATTGTGGTCAATAAGGCGGGGTGTTACAAGTGGTCACTGATTTTTTGACAGATAGAAAAAGTGGGTGTGTTTGTAGTGAGTTGGTGTGTGTGATAAATAGGAGGAAAATGAGCTTTTACACAATGGTTACTTGTGTTTCTTTGTGGATATTTGTGTTTTTTTGGAGGTGATCTTGGCCTTACATTTTGGTTGAATCCGAGTGAAACAAATTAAAGGGGTGAGATCCAATGTAATATGTGTTTGCTGTTGAGATGCATGTTATGGTTTTTAATGTGTACAAAGAGAATAAGAAAGTGTGTTTAGTCGTATCTAATGTGAACTCCAAACTAAAGTGCTTTTCTAAAAGGGTTAATTATACTCATTGGCTATGAACTTTCAAAATTTCCAATATTAGGTAACAAACTTTCAAAAATATTATTATCACCTATCAAACTTGTTAAATGTGTTCCAATGTTACTCATATGGTCTATCTTTGCAACTTGTAACTGGTGTAATTTTTCTCTCCAATCCACTTTTTCTCCCTCATTCTCAATAATATCCGACAATATTGTGGTCAATAAGGCGGGGTGTTACAAGTGGTCACTGATTTTTTGACAGATAGAAAAAAGTGGGTGTGTTTGTAGTGAGTTGGTGTGTGTGATAAATAGGAGGAAAAGGAGCTTTTACACAATGGTTACTTGTGTTTCTTTGTGGATATTTGTGTTTGTTTGGAGGTGATCTTGGCCTTACATTTTGGTTGAATCCGAGTGAAACAAATTAAAGGGGTGAGATCCAATGTAATATGTGTTTGCTGTTGAGATGCATGTTATGGTTTTTAATGTGTACAAAGAGATTAAGAAAGTGTGTTTAGTCGTATCTAATGTGAACTACAAACTAAAGTGCTTTTCTAAAAGGGTTAATTATACTCATTGGCTATGAACTTTCAAAAATTTCCAATATTAGGTAACAAACTTTCAAAAATATTATTATCACCTATCAAACTTGTTAAATGTGTTCCAATGTTACTCATATGGTCTATCTTTGCAACTTGTAACTGGTGTAATTTTTCTCTCCAATCCACTTTTTCTCCCTCATTCTCAATAATATCCGACAATATTGTGGTCAATAAGGCGGGGTGTTACAAGTGGTCACTGATTTTTTGACAGATAGAGAAAAGTGGGTGTGTTTGTAGTGAGTTGGTGTGTGTGATAAATAGGAGGAAAATGAGCTTTTACACAATGGTTACTTGTGTTTCTTTGTGGATATTTGTGTTTGTTTGGAGGTGATCTTGGCCTTACATTTTGGTTGAATCCGAGTGAAACAAATTAAAGGGGTGAGATCCAATGTAATATGTGTTTGCTGTTGAGATGCATGTTATGGTTTTTAATGTGTACAAAGAGAATAAGAAAGTGTGTTTAGTCGTATCTAATGTGAACTCCAAACTAAAGTGCTTTTCTAAAAGGGTTAATTATACTCATTGGCTATGAACTTTCAAAAATTTCCAATATTAGGTAACAAACTTTCAAAAATATTATTATCACCTATCAAACTTGTTAAATGTGTTCCAATGTTACTCATATGGTCTATCTTTGCAACTTGTAACTGGTGTAATTTTTCTCTCCAATCCACTTTTTCTCCCTCATTCTCAATAATATCCGACAATATTGTGGTCAATAAGGCGGGGTGTTACAAGTGGTCACTGATTTTTTGACAGTTAGAGAAAAGTGGGTGCGTTTGTAGTGAGTTGGTGTGTGTGATAAATAGGAGGAAAAGGAGCTTTTACACAATGGTTACTTGTGTTTCTTTGTGGATATTTGTGTTTGTTTGGATGTGATCTTGGCCTTACATTTTGGTTGAATCCGAGTGAAACAAATTAAAGGGGTGAGATCCAATGTAATATGTGTTTGCTGTTGAGATGCATGTTATGGTTTTTAATGTGTACAAAGAGAATAAGAAAGTGTGTTTAGTAGTATCTAATGTGAACTCCAAACTAAAGTGCTTTTCTAAAAGGGTTAATTATACTCATTGGCTATGAACTTTCAAAAATTTCCAATATTAGGTAACAAACTTTCAAAAATATTATTATCACCTATCAAACTTGTTAAATGTGTTCCAATGTTACTCATATGGTCTATCTTTGCAACTTGTAACTGGTGTAATATTTTCTCTCCAATCCACTTTTTCTCCCTCATTCTCAATAATATCCGACAATATTGTGGTCAATAAGGCGGGGTGTTACAAGTGGTCACTGATTTTTTGACAGATAGAAAAAGTGGGTGTGTCTGTAGTGAGTTGGTGTGTGTGATAAATAGGAGGAAAATGAGCTTTTACACAATGGTTACTTGTATTTCTTTGTGGATATTTGTGTTTGTTTGGAGGTGATCTTGGCCTTACATTTTGGTTGAATCCGAGTGAAACAAATTAAAGGGGTGAGATCCAATTTAGTATGTGTTTGCTGTTGAGATGCATGTTATGGTTTTTAATATGTACAAAGAGAATAAGAAAGTGTGTTTAGTCGTATCTAATGTGAACTCCAAACTAAAGTGCTTTTCTAAAATGGTTAATTATACTCATTGGCTATGAACTTTCAAAAATTTCCAATATTAGGTAACAAACTTTCAAAAATATTATTATCACCTATCAAACTTGTTAAATGTGTTCCAATGTTACTCATATGGTCTATCTTTGCAACTTGTAACTGGTGTAATTTTTATCTCCAATCCACTTTTTCTCCCTCATTCTCAATAATATCCGACAATATTGTGGTCAATAAGGCGGGGTGTTACAAGTGGTCACTGATTTTTTGACAGTTAGAGAAAAGTGGGTGTGTTTGTAGTGAGTTGGTGTGTGTGATAAATAGGAGGAAAAGGAGCTTTTACACAGTGGTTACTTGTGTTTCTTTGTGGATATTTGTGTTTGTTTGGAGGTGATCTTGGCCTTACATTTTGGTTGAATCCGAGTGAAACAAATTAAAGGGGTGAGATCCAATGTAATATGTGTTTGCTGTTGAGATGCAAGTTATGGTTTTTAATGTGTACAAAGAGAATAAGAAAGTGTGTTTAGTCGTATCTAATGTGAACTCCAAACTAAAGTGCTTTTCTAACAGGGTTAATTATACTCATTGGCTATGAACTTTCAAAAATTTCCAATATTAGGTAACAAACTTTCAAAAATATTATTATCACATATCAAACTTGTTAAATGTGTTCCAATGTTACTCATATGGTCTATCTTTGCAACTTCTAACTGGTGTAATTTTTCTCTCCAATCCACTTTTTCTCCCTCATTCTCAATAATATCCGACAATATTGTGGTCAATAAGGCGGGGTGTTACAAGTGGTTACTGATTTTTTGACAGATAGAAAAAAGTGGGTGTGTTTGTAGTGAGTTGGTGTGTGTGATAAATAGGAGGAAAAGGAGCTTTTACACAATGGTTACTTGTGTTTCTTTGTGGATATTTGTGTTTGTTTTGAGGTGATCTTGGCCTTACATTTTGGTTGAATCCGAGTGAAACAAATTAAAGGGGTGAGATCCAATATAATATGTGTTTGCTGCTGAGATGCATGTTATGGTTTTTAATGTGTACAAAGAGAATAAGAAAGTGTGTTTAGTCGCATCTAATGTGAACTCCAAACTAAAGTGTTTTTCTAAAAGCGTTAATTATAATCATTGGCTATGAACTTTCAAAAATTTCCAATATTAGGTAACAAACTTTCAAAAATATTATTATCACCTATCAAACTTGTTAAATGTGTTCTAATGTTACTCATATGGTCTATCTTTGCAACTTGTAACTGGTGTAATTTTTCTCTCCAATCCACTTTTTCTCCCTCATTCTCAATAATATCCGACAATATTGTGGTCAATAAGGCGGGGTGTTACAAGTGGTCACTGATTTTTTGACAGATAGAGAAAAGTGGGTGTGTTGGTAGTGAGTTGGTGTGTGTGATAAATAGGGGGAAAAGGAGCTTTTACACAATGGTTACTTGTGTTTCTTTGTGGATATTTGTGTTTGTTTGGAGGTGATCTTGGCCTTACATTTTGGTTGAATTCGAGTGAAATAAATTAAAGGGGTGAGATCCAATGTAATACGTGTTTGCTGTTGAGATGTGTTGGAATCACTTCTAAACCTAAATCAAGTGTTAGTGATTCATATGTAATAGTTAGCTTAATTATGGCCTTTATGTTTGTTATTAGCTTAAGCTTATGTAGAAGGCCCATAAGCTTAGGCCCATGTCCATTAAGGAAAGGAAGGGAGTAGGAGTGTTGCCCTAGCCCCCCTTCCTAAAAATACCTTGTAATAACCCTCACTTGAGGGTTGGTTGTTCAATTTACTCTTTCATTTCCTACGCCTAACTTTTCTCTCATTTATACGTGTGATGTTTGAGTGATTGTTCATCCGATCTTCTCTCTATCTCTTTCTATTGTGCTTGTGTTGTAAACTTAGTGACCTAACAGTGGTATCAGTCGCCTAATAGTGGGGTGAACGTATTGTTTTTGAAGTAGGTTTTGGTCCTACGCGTAAAGCATACGGTGATACTTTGGTTCGCTTAAAAACATATTTTTTACACTTTTTAATCCAAGATTCTTGTACTTTTAACGTTTTAAGGTGTTAAAATAACTATTTTTGGCAAAAAGTTTCAACCTTTACGTGTAGATCTTTGTTTTTGAGCTTGGTTTTATACGTGGTACGAGTTCTACGCATAACTGTTTTAGACGCTTTGAATCATCAAGTTTCACACTTTTGTGTTATTTTGGTGATATTGAAGCTATTTCATCACAAAAATCTGGTTTAGAAACATCTTTGGGCAAAAGTCATTTTACGAGTAGTTCTACGCGTATCAAAACCCTAAAATTACGCGTAACTTGCTCCTTGGTTTGATCTTCAGTTTTCGTGGTTTACTCCGTGTTTTCTTGCTTGGATAAGCCTGAAAATACGTCGACTTGGGATATCTTTTGCATTGTGATAGTGTAAAAGATCACTTGGGCTAAAAACCCTAAACTTACGCATAAGCTTAAGCTTACGCGTAGAACCTCTTACGCATAAGATTTATCTTACGCATAAGCTTTGTCTTACGCATAAGGTAATCCTACGCCTAAGTTTTCTACGCCTAACTTACTGTTTACGCATAACTTTAGTGTTTTTTCTCCATACTTACGCGTAAGCTAAACCTACGCGTAACTCTTGCTGTTACACGTAACTTTGGTGTTTTTACGCATAAGTGCTACTTGGCTTTATTGTGATTTCTACGCCTAAGGATACTTCATCAACAAAGGTTCATTCGACTACAAAGATCCATTTAACAACACAAGTTTTTCAACATGTCACAACTACCATACTCTAACTATTTCCCTTACACTTATACTCAACGACAACAACAACTAAGTCCACAACATCAACAATGGAATCAACAACAAGCAATTTATCAACAACAATTTAATCAACAACATACTCCACAACTTACAGCAATTCCACAACCTCAAATGGTTCAACCACCACCAAGTCTTCAAGTTCAACCCTACACAAACGATTTCAATCAACATCCATCAAGGAACACTATGAAGGAACCCACTTGGTTTGCAAAGATGTGTGAAGCTTTAAGCAGCCAACAATCAATTCATGAGGCTGGATCACTTGATAGACCTCCAATGCTCACTCCAGGAAACTACGATCAACGGGTGATTAGGTTCTTTAGGTTTTGTGATCTGAAGAAGCCACATGGAAAGTTCTTAAAGAAGGTTATCTTGGAAGGTCCATTTCAGATGCCTACTGTCATTGTACCCGGAGATCCAAATGCTAATCCACCAAGAGATGAACAATCAAACATTGCTACTGTTGCAGACCTGAATGCAGAAGAACTTCTACACTATGAAGCTGATGAGCTTGCAATGCAATATATCCTTTTAGGATTACCAAACCCAATTCTTCGAAGTGTTGATGCTCAAAAGACTACAAAGGCGATGTGGGAACATATTCATCTTCTTATGGAAGGATCTGCACTCAATCAGGAGGATATGGAATCCAAAATTTACTTGGCTTATGAACACTTCATGATTGAACCTAGAGAGACACTAGAGTCTTATCATCATCGATTCTCAGACATCATAAATGATTTGGATAAACACAACATCATCATGCCAAGAATTGAAGTTAATACTAAGTTCCTGAGTAGTCTTGGTCCTGAATGGGAGAAGTATGTCATTTTTCTTCGTCAAGCAAAGAACATGCATCAATCTACATACGGATTGTTGTAACGATTACTTGAAGCCTCATCAAAAGGAAGTTGATAAGGAAAGGATTCTCCGTGCTCAAACTGTCTCACCATCACTTCCGGAGAATCAACAACTTGCTTTGTGGGCTTAAACTAGTCATTCTCCTCAACCAGCAACTCAACCAACTGCCACAATCACACCATATGATCATTCACAACAATAATCTCAACAAACTCAATTGGTTTCATACCACAACAACAATGCTCAAGCATTTGTCAGTGAAGCTAATGAGGAATCCGATCCGTTCGAAGCATTGCAACAAGGATTTGTTATGATTGCTAATGCTTTTGGCCGTTATACCAACAAATCCAACAATCGTATTCGTTCCTCATCTAACACAAGGAATCAGGCTATTGTGAACAATGGACGAGTTGAATTTCAGAATCGTGGTTATGGTCGTCAGATGGGCGGTGGTCAAGGGTTTAATGCTATGGGTAGGAATAACAACAGAGCTCAAGTGGTTGAACAGGGAAATGCTCAGAATGGGTTGAATGGTCTTCGATGCTACAACTGCAATGAGAAGGGACACCTGGCTAATGCATGCCCAAAGCCGAGGACTAGGGGCAGTGCTTATCACAAAGAGGCTCTTCTTTTGGCTCTTAAGGATGAAGCTGGTGGAACTCTCACAGACAAAGAACAGAGCTTTATGGCAGATGTAAACTCAGATGATGATATGGAGGACTTGCAGACCAACTCAGCAGTTATGTTGATGGCTAATATGCATGAGCTACACATGAGTGACACAGGCCCAGTGTATGACACTGATGGCTTGTCTCAGGTACCCGAACAAACCATATTTATCTCTGATCTAATATCTCCGCCAACATCTGAATCCGACAAGGCTCAGAATGTTCAAAATGAGTCGTCCACATCTCATTCTGATGATTTTCAACTAGACCCCGTAGTTACATTTGACGATCAAGATGACCTTATGGTTTCCCTTGATAATCAAATTGACTCCGTGGTTATACTTGAGGATGTAAATAATGATCATGTTGTGACTCACGTTGAACACACCGAACTTTTGCCTCGTCCAGATGTTGATCTGTTGCTTAAAAACCAACAATCCATAGTGGAAGAATGTCGTGCAGTAAATCAGGACTTAAAAAGTAAAAATGCACTGTTAACCAAGGATTTTGAATGTTTAAAAATGCAACTCAACTTTTTCAAAACTCAAGAAAAACGTGAAAAAGGTTTTGAAGCCGCTTTTGCTAAATCTCATCAAAACGAAAAATATTTAGAGCGACAGATGCGTGATCTAGCCGCTTCGAAGAATGCTTTGTTGTCTGAAATAGAACAACTGAAACATGAACATAAAAAGCAAATTAACGCTCTCACCTTGGAATATCAAAAAGCTAAGGCTGAGTTGTTAACTTGTCAAAAACAGTTCTCTGCATACAAAAAGCATTCAACGAAACGAATAGATGATCATCTTGAAGAAATTATTGGCTTGCAAAACAAACTTAAAGAGTTTAAAAATGTTGTTTACAAACATGGTGAGTCAGTCACAGCTATTCAAAAGTTTACTTTAAAACCCAATCCAAATGGATATGGACCGAATCTTGCTGATTACAAACCTAAGCTTTCAACAAAAGCATTCAAACCAAATCCTGAAGTTTCCAGTGCAGAATATAAAATTGATGATTCTGTTATGAGTGTTGTTGAATATCATCGTCAAGAGGAATTAGATATAGAAGACGAGAGTCGATCAAAATTAGAAACTGTTGTTTACAACAAACCTTTTAACTATTCAAAAGCGGTCACTTTCGTCACACCAACGGATTCTTCTAACACACCAAGGATTATCATAAAAACGTCTGAGTCTTCTAATGTTAATCCCTAACCAGATTATGCACAAATTTATGGTCCTTTACCTTCCATCAGTGAAGTAAATTCAAAACCTGAAAATCGCAAAATTCTTAGATATTTTGACCTTTTCATGGCTGACCTCACACGTTTACAACATGAGATAGAATATCATTCTGAAATCAAAGTTCAACATTTTCAATCGCCTTTGGCGCGAGAACAAAGAGACATTTTTCAGAAAAATCTTTTACCAAATGTTAAAAATTTGAAACATTGTGCATTGTCTTGGGAACGGGACTTTCATAAGGAACTTGGATTGATGAAGGTTGTTTTCGTGAAAACAGAAACATCTATTTCTAATACTAAATGTAAAAAGAAAATGTTAAGAAAATTTGTTGATCGACTCTTGGACGATGTTATCTGTGCTGATGTCCATAATGCTGTGTTATTGAATTCTTTGTCATATGCATCTAATTATATCTCTGCTGATACTGTTGATTCTGTGGTAACTGTTGAGAATTCTGATAATGTGCATCAGATTGAGTTTTTAAAAGCTGAAAATGAAAGATTGATTAACGAGCTTTCAAATGTAAAACGTCGTCTTCAATGGTGTCAAAAAGATTGTCAAAATCGTGAACTTGCTTTGCAAAACAAAATCAACCAGTTGCAATCCAAAACATTTAATCCAAAATTTGAGCAACTGGATGATCAAAACGTGTCTTTGAAATGTCAAATCTCAAAATATGAACAAGAACTTGTAAAAGTTAAACAAGAATATTGTGTCATATTTGATTTACTTAAAAAGACTCGTGATGAAGCATCAAACGAGCTTGATCATTTTCTTGCACACACTAAGGAAGTCATGAATTTTTTGGGAAATCTTCGTTCTGAAAATCAAGAATTGGTGCACACTATCTTTAAGTTAAGAGAAATGTTAGGAAAGTATGAACAACTTCCGCCTACCGTGATTAAGAGAATAGCACCAGTAACACTTAGTAATCGTGACCCTAGAATCCCTACTGTCAAATCACAAGATACTAATGTGCTTCCCTCTACTGCAACAGGAATAATTGCCTCTTTTCCAAACGTCCGCACTTCACAGCCTAGGAGCACTACATCGAAGAATAGGAAGTTGCGACCTAAGAAAAGATCAATAAGGAATGCTAAAGTAGAAGAACACCCTAGGACTATGAATAAGACTCACGTTGCTCCCACTTTAGATATTGCGTCTGACAAATGTAATAGAAAAAGTGATGTAACGAATGCTAAACCTTTAAGTACTTTTGATATTCAGTCTGATGCATCTTGTGTTATTTGTCTTAAAAGTATGAATTCTGATTGTCATGACAAATGTGTTGCTAAAACTATTATCTCTCGTTTAAGGAATCCTAAGAATCGGAATACCTCTAGGCCCACTAATCATTCTAAGTCTGTGCTTGGTAGACCGCCCTATATAGATTCTAAGAACCACATTGATGTCCCTGTAACTCCAGTTTCACCTCCTAGGAATGTAGTACCACTGATAACGCTACACGCGTCGTTCGGGGTCAAAGGAACTTCCTTTTCGTCGAGCAAGTTTTTCAACACCCTAGGCAGTGAACCTAATCATTGTAATGTAGTATTAGGGTAAGCCAAGGGTATTGATATCGTTCTCTAGGGGAATAGGAATGCTAGTGAGAAGTTACTACGCTAAGGTTGGGGTTGAGGAAGATTATTTTTTATCTTTTTTATATTTTTTAAGGAAAGGAAAGGTACGAATCTCGAGGTTTGGATTTGGGGGGTTGGTATTGCTACCGATTACTCTACTTATCTAATTATCTAATCTAAGGTGTATGTAGTCTATGTCTAATTATTGTGTGCTCGTATGATAGTTTAAAGATGTGTTTACTTAGGTTTTACTACTCCTTAATTAGCTCCTATTGGTGGTTGAATTGTCACGTCCTTATTCTTAGTTGCGTTGTGTATCTAAGGTTGTAGGGTATGCGTTTCTCCCTAACTCTTTGAACTTACCAAAGGGTCTCGTCTACAAAACCCACTAGGGATAATAAACTCTTACTCTAAGGCACTCTTTGGATGGTTTAGCTTACAACTACTCAAGGAGTTATATTCTAAGGTTCACAAAGATTTAATCAAGCATTAAGTACACAACGAATGACCTATCGCATTACTAGATCATTAATCAACTAAGATAAGAGACACCCAATCAATATTAAATAGTTAAGTTTCATATTCCCTAAGCAAACACACAAGTAAATTAGCCGGACATGGAGAACATGCAAGCATACACACAAATAATCAAAGACATAATTATATTAATGAAGTAAAACACTTATCTTGGTGTAAGATAGGGTTTGGAACCCTAAAATACTGTACAAGACAGCCTTGGTTCGGTTTAGGTTTTTGCTCCAAAAGACTACACATAAATACTGAAAAATTCAGATTCTATATATAAGATTACACATGCGACGGCGTCACCTTATGTTTTGTGACGCCGTCGTGTCGCCATCATTAGGGTTTTGTCTTGGCCATGTTAGACTTGCGACGACATCACCTTATGCTTGTGACGCCGTCCTCTTCAGCTTCTGACGCTGTCTGGATTGCATCTAGGCCGTCTGAGTTGCGACGGCCTACTCTTTTATAACTTGACGTCGTCACTTGAAAATAGGAGTTTTGGCTTCTGTCCCGTCACAAAATCCTCCTACGGCGTCGCGTATAAGCTGTGACGCCGTCACCTTATGTTTTCAGCAGCTTTGAGTGTCTCGATTCTGACTTTGGCCATTTTCTTCGTATATTCGCGCCTTTTCGTCCAAATAAGTGCCATTCCAGTATTTTGCCTTCAAGAGACCTAAAAAGTGAAAAAGAACGATATTAAGTAATAACGGATACAAAAGTGATCAAATAAGGGCTTAAACGACCCCTCAAAAAGGTACCTTTTAAAACCTTATCAAATATCCCTACACTTGGTATTTGCTTGTCCTCAAGCAAATGTGCTTTTGGTTTAAAACATTGGTTTAAAACAGTCCACAACACATATAAGCCCCGCAAAAGTCATAACAAGCACGGAAATCACATACTAGCACCTCACATGGGGTGTTTGGATACTCACATCTCTCTCGGGTGTATATAAAATATAACAAGTTGGAAATGGAAGATAAACACTCATTAACCGGTCCTAGTACATAGATTACCATAGGCTTGAGAATAGATCAAACCTCCATCGCTTTGGCGTAAGCACCTAGGAAAGACTATCAAAGAGGTCTTTAAAGGGTTGTAATGTTAGGCTTACGGTAGGGAAACAAAGGGTTTGGTGGGATAGGCTATTTAGTGGTGGCAAGTCAAAAATCTCTATGTTACAAGCATACGAAGAATGGCGTTGCTAAGCCAAGACTGGACACTCTAAACTCTAGCTAACTGAAATAAACAAACATAAATTTAAAGGATAGATGTAGGATGGTAGCCCGTATGTTTTTTTTTTTTTTTTTTTTTTTTTTTTTTTTTTTTTTTCATACACTTTTACTCTACCATCCTCTACGGTAACATCAAAATGATAGGGATTTATAGGCACATCCCTACACTTGAGTTTTTATTACTCTAACACTAATTTGACCCGAATTGAAAAGATCAAAACACTTGGGTACATTATTATGCAAATAAAGGGAATTTGAATTTAACGTTCCCTTCCCGTCATTTCATAAACTTTAACTTTTCCCATGAATCCCAATCGTCCCAAAACTGTATACAAAGGATATGACTCGACTTAGCAACTCATGCAAGCAACTAGATAATTGAACTAAGGGTTTAGGGTGATAACAATAATGCACTAAAAGTGAGTGCATATAGGGTAGGCTAAGGCGATTTGGGTGTATATTTGGGGGTGGGGTGTAAACAATGCTCTTCATTGATATTCTGGAAAAACCAAAACATCACGAGAACCGTGAAAAGGATAAGCTCTGAGGGGTTAACTAGGGGTACGTGTACTAAAGATGAGTACAACGCAAAGGGTGTGGGGGAATTACTCAACCGAGGTAGAAGAAGTAATTGTATTACGGGTATCAAACAAGGGTTATCCTAATGCCTCTTATCATTTAGTTATTCCTAACTACACAAGTGTAGTCTTACTAGCGATCTCAGAATGCATCACAAAACAAGTTCTAGAATCTATTATACTACCGGTTCACACTCTAAGCATTAAAGATGAATGCTTTAATTCCTACTAATCTAAGGGCGATCCTCACATTTTGGGTGGAATTTAGGTGGTAAAGGGTTTTTGTGCTAGTCATACAACTTCCTATCCGTGAGACGCTTTTGTTAAAACTAATGGCCCACTCCTATATGTCATGAAAAATTTTAAATTTGGTGCCAAAATTACCCTAACCGACATATTCTCATGGTTTATTACACAAATACAATTGGACAAAGCAAATATTCAAGGATAAGCATAGTTTCAAAGTTCCCGTTTTATTTTCCCTCCCTACACTTAAACTGAACATTGTCCCCAATGTTCCCCGAAAGTATCAAAGTTATGATAATGGAAGGTAATTAAAAACGAAAGAAACTAGTACTCCCCTGATTAGCTCGGTAGGATCCGTGTGTGAAGTAGTGGTTAAATCATTTCCAAGAAGAATTTATGCGTGAAAAGCTCCTTCCAATCTTATGTAACTTCTTCTTGATAAATTAAACCTGCACACTTGAAGAAAACAAACGAAACCTTTGCGTAAAATCGGCGGTAATAATATATATAAGACTCGATTTAAACTAGGATATAATGCTTGTGGAATGGATGTTTACAGAATTTCTGGAAAATAAAGACCTGGAAAATTCCAAATATTTATAAGTAGCTCAGAAAACGAGAAAAAAGTAATCTGTTGTTTTTACTCCTTCCTGACGCCGTCAGGTTGCGATCCTGACACCGTCAGGTTATCCTGACAAAAACTGGTCTGCGATTTTCTGGAAACAATTCTGGAAAATTTACATCTTTAGAATCTGGAACAATTTCTGCAAAACACCCATTATGACTCGATACAAGCATTTGAATCGAACAAACACACATATATATCTTTTAGTTAATTGTTATTCTCATGTTTACGTTTCTTTTGAAAACGTATGTAATCCTCCCTACACTTATCCCTTATGTAAAATACCTTTATATGCAATTAAGACGAGGTTAAAAACAAAATAAAGCATTTTCACAAATTTAAACATGAGAGTAAACAATCAATAAAAGACATATGACACTAACAAGAAAACAATTAAGCATGGGTTGCCTCCCACAAAGCGCTTTTCTTTATTTAAGAGTCTTGTAGCTAGACTCGTAGTCGTGCTCCTACATTACTTCATTACCGCCACCTTGACGGTCTCTAATGGGGGATTCCATGTTGTAGAAGTGCCCTATGATGCACCTCTCTAAGAGTTCGTCCTCTCCCCACTCGGTCCTATATTTTGGTCCTAAGTTCAAGCAATCCTTATAGAATCCGAAAATCTTAGCCATAACATAATCTACTCCTTTTTCCCTATCCTCATCATTCCTATAATAGACCGACAGTTTAAGTTCCTTTTCATAATTAGAGAGTGATGAAAACTTCTCAATCTTAAACGGCATTTGGTAAGCTATGTCATCGGTCTCATCCTTGAATCGTACTACTCCTAACGAGGGATCATAGGTCATCCCGGTGCTTTCTATGAAAGGTTTTCCTAGAATAACGTGGGACAAGCTAGGGTCTATGGCCTTGCTAATATCATCTAAAATTATGAAGTCCGTAGGAAACGTGAAACTACCTACATAAACGGGCAATCCCTTAAATCTACCTAGAAAATTGCACTTAACCCTAGGATTATCGGGGTCGTGCCTAGTTGGAATAGGCTTCTTCATTAGCCAATTGTAGTAGGTGCTAGTCATTATGTTGATTGGAGATTTGCGATCAATGTAGGCCTTTGCCACAAAAAGGTGTCCTATGAAACACGGTATGTTAAGATTCCAAGGGTTCCCAAACTTGATTCTAGGGCTTTTCCAAACATACATGTGACGGAAGTCACGCAATAAGTGAGGGTGGCGAGATAGTTCTTCTTCCGTAGGAAACTTATTGAAATAGTCATTGTCTACTTCATCTACTTCCTCGGTTGTTTCATTATTCTCAAGGGTATGGTCCTCTTCGTCATTTGTTCCATTAGGTTTCACTAAGGCGATGGTATTGACGAATTGAACGTGCTTAGCTAGCTTACTTGGGTCCTTAATCTCTACACCAGAAGGCTCGGGAGTTGAGATAGCACTAACCTTCCTATCACTATTGGTTATGGCTTTCAAAAGGTTGTCTATCTTCTTATCCATCTCGGCTTGTTGTTGGTTAAAGCGGTCCGAGAGCTTAGCTATTTGGGCTTCTTGGGATGCAACTAGGTTCTGCAACATCCCTTCGATGTTTTATGGTTAGGACCGTTAGGTGGGGGCCATGAGAAATCATTGGAAGTGAATTCTTTGGTTTGTCCCCAGTAGAAGTCGGGCTTGCCTTTCCATGCCTCTCGGGGTTTCATTGAAATTCCTAGGTCCGGGTATTGTAGGGAATCTTCCTCCCGTTCCATTAATACGCGAGGATGCGTAGTCAACGGAAGCATGTTCGGGGGATCGGGTGCTAGTGCGCGTGTTATGAGGATCACAAAACGGGTCACACGAGGAAGAAACTTTGTTCACATGGTGTGAAGACTTAGGATTTTCGTAGGAACTCATTAGGAATTTTACTTGATCTTCAAGTTCGATCATCCTACGGTCGGAAGGTTGTGAGTCAATGGGAGGCAAGGAGATTACCTTAACGGTTTTAGGCAGCTCACGGGGGTCATCCCAAGTTCCGTTGTCATAGAGGGCAAGGTCCTCTATTATACCCCATGATTCTTCCGCGGTGAAATCACTAAGTTTTCCACCGGCCGCTTGGTCAATGGATCGCTTGGTGGGGAAGTTGACATGATCATAAAAGATTTGGACTTGGAGCCAAAGATCAATGCCGTGATGAGGGAATTTATGAAGTAAGTCCTTGAATCGAGTCCATGCTTCGTAGAGAGATTCACCTTGATGTTGTTGGAACATCAAGATGTCATTCCTAAGCTTAGTGGTTCTCCTCGGTGGGAAAAATTGAGCAAGGAAGCGAGAGGTAAGATCATCCCAACTTGAGATGGAGCCGGCGGGAAGTCGATCAAGCCAATTACTAGCTTGGTCCCGTAGAGAGAATTGGAAGAGACGCAGGCGCGTGGTCTCCCGAGTAGTAGCATCAAGGTCGATGGAATCTACAATTTTAAGGAAATCCCTAAGATGCTGATTTGGATCTTCGGAACGAAGTCCATGGAATGCACATCCGTTTTGCACCAACCGGATGGTGTCGGATCGCAGGGCCGTAGTTTGGGCTTGGTCGGGAAGCTCAATGGTGTTCCTATAGCCTAAGTGACTTGGTCTCGAGTATTCACCAAGAGTACGGGCTCTTGGCGGGTCATTTGGTGGTGGGTTGATGAGTGGTGGTTGGTTATCACCTTCCATGATGAAAAGTGATGGAATTACGAACAAAGGTCACGAAGAAGAGGGATAGACTATGAGAAATCTAAAAAATGAGAAAAATTTACTTGATAGGAATCAAGCAAAGAAACCTAAACGAGGTGGACTACTAACTAGCTATTCTATTCCTGGCAGCGGCGCCAAAAACTTGATAACGCTACACGCGTCATTCGGGGTCAAAGGAACTTCCTTTTCGTCGAGCAAGTTTTTCAACACCCTAGGCAGTAAACCTAATCGTTGTAGTGTAGTATTAGGGTAAGCCACGGGTATTGATATCGTTTTCTAGGGGAATAGGAATGCTAGTGAGAAGTTACTACGCTAAGGTTGGGGTTGAGGAAGATTATTTTTTATCTTTTTTATATTTTTTAAGGAAAGGAAAGGTACGAGTCTCGGGGTTTGGATTTGGGGGGTTGGTATTGCTACCGATTACTCTACTTATCTAATTATCTAATCTAAGGTGTATGTAGTCTATGTCTAATTATTGTGTGCTCGTATGATAGTTTAAAGATGTGTTTACTTAGGTTTTACTACTCCTTAATTATCTCATATTGGTGGTTGAATTGTCACGTCCTTATTCTTAGTTGCGTTGTGGGTCTAAGTTTGTAGGGTATGCGTTTCTCCCTAACTCTTTGAACTTACCAAAGGGTCTCGTCTACAAAACCCACTAGGGATAATAAACTCTTACTCTAAGGCACTCTTTGGATGGTTTAGCTTACAACTACTCAAGGAGTTATATTCTAAGGTTCACAAAGATTTAATCAAGCATTAAGTACACAACGAATGACCTATCGCATTACTAGATCATTAATCAACTAAGATAAGAGACAACCAATCAATATTCAATAGTTAAGTTTCATATTCCCTAAGCAAACACACAAGTAAATTAGCCGGACATGGAGAACATGCAAGCATACACACAAACAATCAAAGACATAATTATATTAATGAAGTAAAACACTTATCTTGGTGTAAAATAGGGTTTGGAACCCTAAAATACTGTACAAGACAGCCTTGGTTCGGTTTAGGTTTTTACTCCAAAAGACTACACACAAATACTAAAAAATTCGGATCCTATATATAAGATTACACATGCGACGGCGTCACCTTATGTTTTGTGACGCCGTCGTGTCGTCGTCATTAGGGTTTCGTCTTAGCCATATTAGACTTGCGACGGCGTCACCTTATGCTTGTGAAGCTGTCCTCTTCAGCTTCTGACGCCGTCTGGATTGTGTGGAAAACTAGAAGGGGGGGTTGAATAGTTTTACCAATTTAAAACTCCTTTTTAAATATTTAGATCGACTTATGTCAATCTATTTGGTTATTTATGTTGGACGTTGATAGATAGATATATAAACGTAAAATGAAAGATAAAGAGTAGGAAGCACATCACCACGACACAAGCTATTTATAGTGGTTCTGCTACAAGGAAACCTTCCTTGCCCTACTCCACTCCCCGAGTCACCTACTCGAGAGTTCGTAAGCACTACACCAAATCTCCTTATGGCCGAGAAGCCTTCACAATGTCGCTTAACCTTTTTCCGGTACAAATCTAAATACCGAGTTCTTTCACACCAAGGCGAACCACACCTAACACTACGTCGCCTACCCTTTATACGGTGCTAGGCTAACCACCGAGTTCTTTCACACCTTAGGAGAACTAATCCTATCACAACGTCGCCTACCCTTTATTAGGTACTAGGCTAAGCACCTAGTTCCATTATGGAGGAACTACTACCCTTCATGACACAACACCTATTATCAAGGAGATCTACTCCTTGTTACAACACCATCAGGGATATCACCATCCTTGTGAATAAATAAACACTTATATGTATAACGATGCACCTCATCGATTATACGACCTAAGCATTCTTCCCAAATGCTACTTGATTTGATTCTTCGGCATCCTTCACTAATGCCTTTGACACAACACTTGGCACCCTTCACTAATGCCTTCGTCTTGACACCTTAAGCATTCTTCACTAATGCTTTGACGCGGATGATGAGCACCTTTCACTAATGCTTTCATCTTGACACTTTCGGCATTCTTCACTAATGCCTTCAACCCAACATCTATGGAGAAAGGAAGAACTATCAACAAGAGAACCTTCGTTGTCTTGATGATGACGAAGCATGTCAACTCATGGACTTGAGCTTGCACGTCTTCAAGATGTGGTGATCTTTCCTTTAAGAGGAACCTACAAGATCACACAAAAACAAAAGAGAAAAGCTATATAGATCTCTTGGATCTGAGGTTAGAGGGTTAGAATACTTGGGGGAAGTATGTGTGTAAAAGGATAACAAGTAAGGAAGAAATGGCTCTCTATTATAGATAAAATTCTCTACTGTTTCCCCGGATCCCACGGATTCCTTCCACTTGGGATCCGGCTAGCACAAAGCTAGGGATCCGTGGAACGCTCCTCTTTGCCCATGGGTATTTTTGGTTATGGGTCATGGGTCATGGGTTATGGGTTGATCCATGGTTTTCTTTCTAGATACAATGAACTTAGATAAGTGGTATATATAAAACCATGGGTTATGGTTCAATACCATTTGCTAGTTTCTACCCATTTTAGTATTTACATGTTTTTACCTTATTTTAGTATTTACATGCTTTTACCCATTTTAGTATACTTAGTTTAAGTATATGCTAACCCAATATGTAAACACTAGTTGTTGTACATATATATATCTAGATCATAAAATCACTTATACTTGTTTTAGTGTTTTATGTGAAAATGTGAATATGTTAGAAAACTATTAGTTCAAACCATTTACGTATTTTATTTGTTTCGTTAATATGATTTTACTTTTGTTATCGACAAAACATTAGAAGATCGTAAAATATAAATAAACGTTTTTACGGCTTATTTGTATTAACAATCTCCCCCTTTTTGTTGATGACAAAACATAAAATTATTTTAAGGAAAAGCTAAAATTCGTAAACGTTTTGAATTTGTAGTTTTTACTTTCTTCTCCCCCTTTTTGTCGAA
Organism: Chrysanthemum seticuspe; assembly: GCA_019973895.1. Lineage (NCBI taxonomy): Eukaryota > Viridiplantae > Streptophyta > Magnoliopsida > Asterales > Asteraceae > Chrysanthemum > Chrysanthemum seticuspe. Next base: position 101,369,553 of record BPTQ01000006.1, read on the forward strand.
ACAAAAAGTGTTAAAAGAAACTAACACAATTTTTATAAGAAAAATTATAAAAGATGTAACGAGAGCAAGTGACGGGAATGGTACTCGTCTTAACTCCCCCTTGACGAGTCCATCCCTTTGAAAAAGGGCGTCAAGGACATAGTGTAAAATAAGCTACTTGTGTTTGCAATTAAGTTCGCAAATGGTTCGTCTAAGTGACGAAAACGTGCTCCCCCTCGAATATTGCAAAGTTTCAATGGGGTATCATGAAGTGTAATCCAAAATTGGATTAAGTTGCAAATGATTTTGTAATATTGTTTGACACAAAGTTCCTCCTAGCTTTTTATGGTGTCAAAATATTCATGTGTTATTTTGAAAATCTACAAAGTAAAGGTTAGAGAACAAGAGTATAATGCATAATTTCCTTCAAGAAAACTCAAGTTAGTACAATTCTGTGCTTCTGTACCACGGATCCCACGGTTCCCTTCTTGGAGGGATCCGTCTAGGAAAAATGGAGGGATCCGGCTGTCTGTTGACAGTTTCTTCATCAATGAAGATGTGTAAAGTAATGCTACTATGATGATGATATATATATGAGCAATACAGATCACAACGCACAACACATAGCAAATAGATGTTCATTCAATAAAACAAGAGATAATCAACTAAATCTCTAAAACTAAGAGAATGAGCTTAACCAAACAAGTACTCATAATGCTAATAAGTTACTCCAAATTAGTGATTCAACTAAAGAACTTAATTACGAAAAGGTGTCCTAAACGTTCTAGGTTTGAGCTTACGACTATTATGCTCATTGTGGTTTAGGCTTGTTAACCTCTTCGAAACGTTCAAGGAGGTGATGAAACATGAAACGATGCTCTTCGCGTAATTCATGTATCAACCTTTCAACGTGTTTACAATGATAGCAATCCTTGTTATGGTTTTGAATTTCTTGAAGTGAAAGTTCAAGTGAAGTGGGTTGAGGTTCTTCAAATAAAGGAGGATTTGGTTGAGACTCATTTAGTGGTGGCTCTATAATGCTTGTGGCTAAAGGTAAAGAGACATCAACTTCCATTTGGTCAGGTGGTTGCTTTTGATGTCTTCTCATAATCCAAAATGGACTATTGGGAGGGATGATAGAGTTTGCTTTTGGATCAAGTGTTGATTCAATATTTTGATTTTGTGGCTCAATCTTTTAATGTGAATTGGATGGTAATGGTGAAAGATGAGATGGCCAAGAGGGTAAGTCTTCTACATTGTGAGAGTGTGAAAATGATTGTGAAGTATCTCTAGGTACTAATGATGTTGGTTGAGTTGTGGGGGGTTTGTTTGCTATGGTAGAATTTGGTGAAGATATCCTAGTGGGAATCTTATTCTTGGGGATTAGTTTGATTGGTTTCTTTGATGTGGGAGAAATCCTAGCATTGGTGGACTTAACCGGAGATGATTCGGTTGAAGAAACTTCGTGTATGATTCTAGCAAGTTTCTTGGGTGGTTCTTGGGTGGATGAGTGAGCACTAGGAGCCTTTCTCATATTGAAAAGACTAAGGGAAATGGTTGCAATTGCTGATATTTGTGTGAGATGACTAAAGTGTTCTAGGCAATGTGGTTTATAAAGAGAAGATCTTGGCAATTTGTATTTAAGACTTAATCCACTAATGTTCATGGAAATGTGATGATTGACATGCACAAGGTTGAGATTCAGAGTTTACACTGATCTAGGAACTCATTTAAGATGAGATGGAGTGTTTGGGTTAGCAATGTTAGACATATACTGTCACCCGGATCCCACGGTTCCCTCCTTGGAGGGATCCGTCTAGGCTATTCCTAGGGATCCGGCTCTCAGCAGTTATGACAGATTTGAAATGGGGTTTCTAGAAGCTAAAGCCTATCTTGATTTGGGTGTTTCAGCTCTCCTAAGTGTTTTAGGATGAGAGGGTACTTGAATGATCATGAGTAATAAGTGTTTGTAGCTAATAATTGTTTCTTATGGAAGGAGGATAGGACAAGATGACTACCAATGGATATCCAAGGTTAACACTAAGTGTTTTGGAGGTGTTAAGTCATAATAAATGATCCTAGTGATCAGATTTAAGCTTGTGATGAAATTTGAAAAATCCTTAAAAATTATAGGAATTGAAAAACTAATTTTTGACTCATTTTGAAATAAGAATGACTTGAAACAATTTTCTAAAAATGTTTAATTTGTCTACTTAAGTGTTTTGAAAGATGAAAATTTGGCTTGTGAGTAATGGAGCGGAAATATGGTGGTTTTTGATGTGTTAGTAAATCAAGACGTATTTAGACTAAGATCTTAAGTAAGCCTTTAGTGAGTCTAGGCTTTTTCTTATCATGGAATAAGACTTAGTTGGGTTCTAAAACAGATGCTTAGCTAATGTGAAGTTTATTTAGAAAGCAATCTTGATGTAGGAAATGCAGTATTGCTTATCTGCTGACACGGATCCCACGGTTCCCTCATGGAGGGGATCCGGCTAGGCTATTCCTAGGGATCCGGCATCTGCAGATCAGAACCTATTCAGAAAAGATGTGCAGGTTTTGCACATTATTACGTCTATAAAACAAGCAATAAGAACAAGCAAGCCATCATATAGCACCAGAAACAATATCCAAAATACCATAAACCAACAATGCTAAAAAGAAATCATTCAAACATAAGATAAATGAAAATAAGCACATTCCTATTGTCTCTTTCGTCAATTCTTCCTTTTTCTTTTTGACGGCTTAGTGAGATTGTAAGCGAGGTTTTGAATCATGCCTCTTATTTGTTTGAATTCCGCGGTCTCGTTTGGAATGGTTGGAAGTTGTTCGTGGTATTCAAGAAAGTCCAATTTGATGTTGGATACGGGGTCGATGTCCTCCTCATCTTCTTCTTCTTCTTCTCCGGCCGAGGAGTCCGAGAGAGCTTCGGGTTTCTCTCCATTGACCATGAACCGTTTAGATAGTTGTTTGGTAAGGGGTACCATGACATGATCGGAAAGGTAATGGTCATCGTTGATAGGGGATGGTTGCAATGCACTAACGTACTTACAAAGTCGTGTTAGGAGCATACCATATGGGAGTACCATGTTGGAAACTTTGAATACCCCAGCCAATCTCCTTACCATGTAATAGGTAAGATTAAATGGCCTTTGGTGGATAAGACAATAGATCATTTGCACAAGGCATGCGTTTGGATGATCTTTGTTTCCAACTAGGCTAATGATGTTTTCCCTAAGGATTTCTTCCCATTTTCTAAACATGGGATGCATTTCAAAAAGTTCCATTTTAAAAGGATCACGGTGAATGAGCTTTTTGTTACGATCGTAACGGGATTGGTTGGTTCTAATTTTAAAGATAGTATCACGAATGGTTTCAGGATTGTCGAGAGGAGTGTTGTAAAGAGGCTTAGGATCAAGTGCAAGGTTTTGAGCGTTAATTGCCCAATCTTGAGAGTACATACAAATTCCTTCACAAGGAATGCGAAGAATTTGAGCAAAAGTGTTGAGAGGAAGAGTAAAGTTTTGTGTGTTGATGATAAAGGAAATTGAGATGCTATTATCGGTGTTTCTAATGATCCTAAAGCTTTTGTAAAACTCAAAAATAAAAACCGGACAAATTTGTTCATCAATGTCAAGAAGACAATCAAAGTTGATTGTCGAGAAAACTTGACAAATGTCGTTATCTTCAAGGAAACATTCCTTGACTACACGACCTTCGTGAATAAGTCGTTTTGTGAGGCTTTTGAAAATTTTACGGTTAGTTTTGGTCAGGCCCCTTTTACGATAGTAGTGAGTAAGATAGTGGACGGTGTCATGATGATCTTGTTGAGTGGCTTTGGGCATGGTTGGTCCTAGAAATACAAATTTTCTAATTAGGTAAAATTAGTTGGAAATGGGTTTATGGTTTTTGATTTGTATTAACAATGTTGTGGACACAATGTGATTTAGTTAAAAAGCCCCTTTTCATGATTAATTTGAAAAACCCTAATTAAATTAATTTGATTATAATTTAAGGAACCATAAACCCTAGAATGAAGATGATGAAAATTAGAACAAGTTAATGTAATTACTTACAATGGTGTTCTAGGAAGGAATACTTTGAGGTTATGGAAGCCAATGAGGATGGATTCAGTAGCTTGGTCGTTTTTGTGTTATGAGAATAGAGGGAAAAAGATCAGTGGTGATTTTTGAAAGCGTATAGCTAAGTTCTGTTCCACGGTTCTCCAGGATCCTTTGTATTTGGGATCCGGCTAGTACAACTAGAGGGATCCGGCTACTATGAACATAAAAGAGGTTGTTTGACATTATTTTTGTAGTATGCTTATGGAATAGCTTACCAAAAAAATAGTTCGGAGGTTTTAGATGACGATTGTTTTTGGATGACGGCTTTTGATGAATCTCATATCGAGGATGTGATGACGGCGTTAAAAAAATATTATTCCCAATGACGAGAAAGGTGGAAGAGTGACGAAAGAGACTTCTAACGCTCTTAGTGTTTTAATAATCAAAGTAGTACTTGTGAAAATAAGTAGAACTCAAGTATCCTATCTAATGAAAAGTAGAACATACCTTTATGCTTCTTGATTTGGTATAAAACCAAAAATACTTCATGAGCTTTTAAAGTAATCCTTTGTACTTGATGTACTTAAGTTGTGATTACTTTAAGAATCCTTCCTTGAATGTTGACTTCATCTTTGAATGAAGATTTTGGAAAATTCTAGCATGAAAATTACTCGAGAACGGAATATTGTTAGAATCATCTATCAATGTCCAACAAAATGATTTAACAGAAAATATGATCCCAAAAAAAATCATTCTTTGTAGTTTTCAAACATACACGGATCGTATCAAGTCTTTAAAGTACAATATACTTTAAGAAACTTGGTTACGAAGCTCTGATGCCAATTGTGGAAAACTAGAAGGGGGGGTTGAATAGTTCTACCAATTTAAAACTCCTTTTTAAATATTTAGATCGACTTATGTCAATCTATTTGGTTATTTATGTTGGACGTTGATAGATAGATATATAAACGTAAAATGAAAGATAAAGAGTAGGAAGCACATCACCACGACACAAGTTATTTATAGTGGTTCGGCTACAAGGACACCATCCTTGCCCTACTCCACTCCCCGAGTCACCTACTCGAGAGTTCGTAAGCACTACACCAAATCTCCTTATGGCGGAGAAGCCTTCACAACGTCGCTTAACCTTTTTCCGGTACAAAGCTAAATACCGAGTTCTTTCACACCAAGGCGAACCACACCTAACACTACGTCGCCTACCCTTTATACGGTGCTAGGCTAACCACCGAGTTCTTTCACACCTTAGGAGAACTAATCCTATCACAACGTCGCCTACCCTTTATTAGGTACTAGGCTAAGCACCTAGTTCCATTATGGAGGAACTACTACCCTTCACGACACAACACCTATTATCAAGGAGATCTACTCCTTGTTACAACACCATCAAGGATATCACCATCCTTGTGAATAAATAAACACTTATATGTATAACGATGCACCTCATCGATTATACGACCTAAGCATTCTTCCCAAATGCTACTTGATTTGATTCTTCGGCATCCTTCACTAATGCCTTTGACACAACGCTTGGTACCCTTCACTAATGCCTTCGTCTTGACACCTTAAGCATTCTTCACTAATGCTTTGATGCGGATGATGAGCACCTTTCACTAATGCTTTCATCTTGACACTTTCGGCATTCTTCACTAATGCCTTCAACCCAACATCTATGGAGAAAGGAAGAACTATCAACAAGAGAACCTTCGTTGTCTTGATGATGACGAAGCATGGCAACTCATGGACTTGAGCTTGCACGTCTTCAAGATGCGGTGATCTTTCCTTTAAGAGGAACCTACAAGATCACACAAAAACAAAAGAGAAAAGCTACATAGATCTCTTGGATTTGAGGTTAGAGGGTTAGAATACTTGGGGGAAGTATGTGTGTAAAAGGATAACAAGTAAGGAAGAAATGGCTCTCTATTTATAGATAAAATTCTCTACTGTTTCCCCGGATCCCACGGATCCCTTCCACTTGGGATCCGGCTAGCACAAAGCTAGGGATCCGTGGAACGCTCCTCTTTGCCCATGGGTATTTTTGGTTATGGGTCATGGGTCATGGGTTATGGGTTGATCCATGGTTTTCTTTCTAGATACAATGAACTTAGATAAGTGGTATATATAAAACCATGGGTTATGGTTCAATACCATTTGCTAGTTTCTACCCATTTTAGTATTTACATGTTTTTACCTTATTTTAGTATTTACATGCTTTTACCCATTTTAGTATACTTAGTTCAAGTATATGCTAACCCAATACGTAAACACTAGTTGTTGTACATATATATATCTAGATCATAAAATCACTTATACTTGTTTTAGTGTTTTATGTGAAAATGTGAATATGTTAGAAAACTATTAGTTCAAACCATTTACGTATTTTATTTGTTTCGTTAATATGATTTTACTTTTGTTATCGACAAAACATTAGAAGATCGTAAAATATAAATAAACGTTTTTACGGCTTATTTGTATTAACAGATTGCATCTAGGCCGTCTGAGTTGCGATGGCCTACTCTTTTATAACTTGACGTCGTCACTTGAAAATAGGAGTTTTGGCTTCTGTCTCGTCACAAAATCCTCCGACGGCGTCACGTATAAGCTGTGACGCCATCACCTTATGTTTTCAGCAGCTTTGAGTGTCTCGATTATGACTTTGGCCATTTTCTTCATATATTCGCGCCTTTTCATCCAAATAAGTGCCATTCCAGCATTTTGCCTTCAAGAGACCTAAAAAGTGAAAAGGAACGATATTAAGCAATAACGGATACAAAAGTGATCAAATAAAGGCTTAAACGACCCCTCAAAAAGGTACCTTTTAAAACCTTATCAACCACCTAGTGCATTCACTAAGACTAAAGCAAATACTAGTTGGAGATGGCAGAAATGGATATATAACACACTAGGATTTAAATGGATGCCTAAAGTTATTGATGTGTGTATGTCTACTATAACTGCTCCGGAACCCTCTAACATTTCGGGTTCCACATCTACTTCTATTCCATCTGTGTCGTCTGTGTGTAATGCAGGTGATACAGATCATTCTCTGGATTGTTGATAGCGGATGTTCCCGACACATGACAAGCAATCTTAAACTATTATCAAACTTTATTGCAAAGTTCATTGGCACTATCAGATTCAGGAATGATCACTTCGCAGCTATCATGGGCTATGGAGACTATATCAATGGCAACATCGAAATTAGCAGGGTTTATTATGTGGAAGGCCTCGGTCACAATCTGTTTTCAGTAGGTCAGTTCTGTGATGGAGATTTGGAGGTTGCTTTCAGGGAGAAATCTTGTTTCATTCGTGATCTACAAGGAAACGACCTTATGTCTGGCTCGCGTAACTCAAGTCTTTACACTATCTCTATGCAAGACATGGTTGCTTCATCTCCCATCTGCTTACTTTCAAAGGCAACATCAACAAAATCCTGGCTATGGCACCGTCGTCTCTCACATTTAAACTTTCAAACTATAACCAATCTTGCTCGACACAAACTAGTTGAAGGTCTCCCATGATTCCGGTATTCTAAAGATCACCTTTGCTCAACTTGTGAACAAGGGAAAAGCATTCGTGCTCTTTTTCCTTCAAAGGTGGAACACAGCTCTCAGCATGTGCTTCATCTTCTTCACATGGATTTGTGTGGCCCGATGCACGTGCAAACGATCAATGGAAAATGCTACATCTTAGTAATTGTTGATGACTATTCACGCTGGACTTGGGTCTACTTTCTTCGAAGCAAAGACCAAGCTCCACAGATGATCATCACCTTTCTCACGAAAATCCAGGTTCAGCTTCGCAACACCGTCAGACAAATCAGAACAGACAAAGGAACTGAATTTGTTAATCAAACTCTTCGTGAATTTTATGAGAAAGTGGGAATTCAGCATCAGACATCTATTGCACCTACACCAGAACAAAACGGAGTTGTTGAAAGACGAAACCGAACGTTAGTGGAAGCTGCAAGAACAATGTTAATCAATGCTAAACTCCCATATTACTTGTGGGCAGAAGCTGTATCTACTGCATGCTATACTCAAAACCATTCTATGATTACAAAACGCCACAACAAAACACCTTTCGAGCTTGTCCACAACAGAAAACCGAATCTCAAACACTTTCATGTATTTGGTTCTCTTTGCTATCCGAATAATGATCGTGATGACTTTGGAAAGCTCAAAGCCAAAGCTGACATTGGAGTCTTTATTGGATATTGTGATAATTCTAAAGGTTTCCGAATCTGGAATCGTCGAACAAAGGAGGTTATGGAAACGATTCATGCTCATTTTGATGAACTTACGGAGATGGCTTCTGAGCATAACAGCTTGGAACCTGGTCACAACCGCTTAAACTTCCCTCAAACCCCATCATTAGCTGAACAAAGCCCTCAGCTTACTCGTCAACAAATGGAAAGACTCTTTGCTCCACTGTTCAGTGACGATATTGATGAACGTGCTCCAGGTGTATCCGCTGTTTCCGCTACTCAACCTGATACTACTCTTATACCTGATACACCTGCTACAACAACTACTATTGAAGAAGCACCACCAGTTGACTCCAACACAACAGTTGAACAAACCGCTTCCAACAATGATGATCCAGCTGATGATGTTCTTAATGAAGTACCCCCACCTGCAGATTTTGATCCAAATGCGTTCTTTAACCCGTTTGCTAATGAGACTGCTGCACCAGATGTCGCGGAATCTTCAACAAACCATTTGAATCCTCAAAATCTGCACAATGTATACCAACATCAACCCTCTACACATCGATGGACAAAAGACCATCCTCTGGAAAATATTATTGGCAACCCGAATCAACCAGTCGTTACGAGACAACGTCTTCACACAGATGGTGAACATTGCAATTATGCACTCACTGTCTGCCAATCTGAGCCTAAAAACATTAAAGACGCAATGACAAAAGACAACTGGATTGAATCCATGCAAGAAGAACTCAACCAATTCAAACGTCTTGAAGTATGGGAATTGGTTGAAAGACCAACAGGGGTCTACGTCATTGGTCTCAAATGGATTTGGAAGAACAAATTGGATGCTGAAGGGAACGTAATCAGAAACAAGTCACGTCTGGTGGCTAAGGGTTATCGACAGGAAGAGGGTATTGACTTTGAAGAATCATTTGCTCCGGTTGCTCGTCTTGAGGCTGTTCGGATATTTCTCGCGTTCGCGGCTCATATGAATATGACGGTCTTTCAGATGGATGTCAAAACTGCGTTTCTCAATGGACAACTTAAAGAAACGGTTTATGTCAGCCAACCAGAAGGATTCGTTGATCCCGAGTTCCCGAACCATGTCTACAAACTGAACAAAGCTCTTTATGGTCTCAAACAAGCTCCTCGGGCATGGTACGATAAGCTATCATCTTTCCTCATTGCCAATAATTTCATCAAAGGTTCGGTTGACCCTACTCTTTTCATACAATATCACGGGGCACATATCTTAATTGTTCAAATTTACGTGGATGACATCATTTTTGGGTCTACACATAAAAAGTACTCAATCGCTTTTGCAAAACTAATGAAGAAAAATTTTGAAATGTCCATGATGGGTGAACTTACGTTCTTTCTAGGACTGCAAGTTCATCAATCACCCCGTGGTATTTTCTTGAGTCAGTCCAAATATGCCCTTGAACTGTTAAACAAATTTGGAATGAAAACCTGTGACACTTATGCCACACCAATGACTCATACCAAGAAGCTAGACGCTGATTTACATGGGAAATTGGTGGACCCTACCAAATACCGTAGTATTATTGGGTCTCTCATGTATCTAACAGCTAGCAGGCCTGATATTGTATTTGCCGTTTATCTCTGCTCCCGTTATCAGTCGAGACCAACTGAAACTCATCTCTCAGAGGCTAAAAGAATCCTCTGATACATCAAGGGAACCATTAACTTGGGGATCTGGTATCTGAAGGATTCTGGTTTTGAACTAATCGCTTTTTCAGATGCTGATCATGCAGGATGTTTAGATTCACGGAAAAGTACTTTAGGAGCACTACAATTTCTTGGTGATAAACTGGTGTCCTGGTAATCGAAGAAGCAGGATTGTACATCGCTGTCATCAACCGAAGCAGAATATGTAGCCATGTCGGCGTGTTGTGCTCAAGTCATCTGGATGAGAACACAACTCAAAGACTATGGTTACGTATTTGACAGAATCCCGATGTACTGCAACAATCGGAGTGCCATTGCCATCTCGTGCAACTCAGTTCAGCATTCGAAATCACAGCACATCGATCTTCGCTATCATTTCATCAAGGACCACGTGGAACAGGGTACAGTTGAATTATACTTCGTGGGTACATAATACCAATTGGCAGATCTTCTCACCAAAGCCTTGCCTCCCGCTAGGTTTAATGAGTTGGTCCACCGGATTGGTATGCGGTGTTTGACTCAAGAGGAACTCGATGAACTCTTAAAACAGTCTTTAAAACCAGTCAAACACTAAAATCTCTTTTGTAAATATTTTTTAAAAATAAAATACAAAAATATAAAACCTGATAAAACAACAAAAATATTCTTCTATCTATCTTTCTTCAAACATGGCAAGTACATCTCTTCCGTCAACACTCAAATCTTTCAAAATTCAGTATTTTTTTGATCAAGTGTTGAGGGGGAGAAAATAAATACTTAACTGTTTCAAAAAATCACTGTACTTGCATGTTACCTTATCCCGATTGTTTCTTTAATAATGGTGGTCACATTTCTGGTTCATTGACACTCCTCGGACTAAAATTTATAACCTTTCATTATTTTCTTAAGTCGAGGGGGAGTGTCGTCAAAGTTATTTCCAAATATTCTTCGTATGGTAACTAAAATGGAAGTTAAAGGCTTTAGATGTAAATGGTAAAGGAGAAAGTGTCAAAAGGTCAAAGTATTTTTTAACAAAAACACTTCACCTAACAACATTTACTCATCACATTTATTATTTCACCTACTCATCCTACGCTTAAAAATCGTTCAACAAATCCGTGTTTTGGATCATCAATTTCTAAGTTGTTTCATAATCTTAACGTGTTTACAAACAATGGTTTTGAATCTTTTACAAATCCAACGGCTAAAACGTGAGATATGAGTGATTATGTGTTCTAAGCATAAGCGTATGAACACACAATCATTGGTGTGTGATTGTGGTTAAAATAAGTGTGTCAAAACGTTTCAATAACATCAATGATACTATGTTTATCCTCAAAACTTACCCAGAAACACGAATTGATTGATTCTGGAAAACTAGGGTTCATGCGTTAATTTGGGTATTTTCAAATGAGAACGTTTTTGGTTAAAAAGATTGTTGTGTGATGTTGTTTACATGATGAATTGAACATATCCATGTTTAGAATCAACCCAGAAACACTAATTGATTGATAATTATAAATTAGGGTTTATGTTCTTCATAATTGGGTATTTTTGATTCGTTGAGAATTTGGTGTTAAAACTTAGATATATCAACTCACTTGACTTCTTAGAACTACCAGAATCATTTTAGTGCATTTCCTATGGATAATTCTCTTACCTGTAATTCTTGAAACTAGGGTTTAAGTTCTACGCATAAGGTTTTTACGCATAAACTGTTTGATAAGTATTCATGCCATGATCTGTTATAGAATGAATGTATGTGTTAATATTGATGCTATGATGATTTTATTTCAGGTTTGCTACACGTAAAAAATCAGAATCAAGGTTGTTAGACATATACGCATAAGGATCACCTTACGCGTAGCATGTTATGGGTAAGAGAAATCTTACGCGTAGCGTTTACGCGTAAGGTTCTACATAAGGGACTACGCATATCCTGTGAAGGATATACGTAAACAGTGACCTCTACGCATAAGGTCTACTTTTACGAGTAAGCCTTACGTGTAAGGTTTTATATGCGCTTACGCGTAAGCTCTACGCATAAGGTCCCCTTTTTCCTACGCGTAATATTTCTTACGCGTAAGACAAGGTCCTACACATAAGCTTGCGCCTTTACGCGTATAACTCTTGTTTACGCATAAGCTACCATTTCTACGCCTAAGCCTTGATTAAGCCTTCATTATGAATTGTTACGCGTGCAAACTTGTAAATAAATAAATCATGACGTCACGAAACCAATAATGTCACTAAATAAGCTTAAACGTTTAATATGTTGTGAAAAATAAGTGATAACATAAACTTTAAAACTTAAAGTTAACTAACTCACGAAACTTATTACGACTTCATTAGACCATTGGACAAACAAGTGACATTGGACTCGTAACAATCATTAACATATCACATTCAATAATTAGACAATAAAACCATCTGTTGACTAACATAATGTCTTTCGATATGTTGGTTCTTTTGGCTAAATGTGTTTCAGATCTAGACATGGACGCTCAAATGAATGTGGATGCACCAAATGTTCTCACCATTGCTGATATCTTCCCAAATGGTTATCCGATGAAGATTGTGAAGAATAACCTTCGTGTTGACTTTGAAACTCTCACCTGCTCAGAGTCTTCTTGCTTAATTGTTGTGGATATTCTGAAGAACCATCCTTATCAGAAGATGCTCTCCCACTCTGCTACTGTTCCAGAGATCTACATTCAACAGTTTTGGACTACAATGCAAAAGATCAAAGGACAGAATGCTGTGATGGTGACGCTCAATCACAAGCAACTCACCATCACTCATGCTGATTTAAGGGCTGTCCTCCTAATTCCTGACATCATACCAACTGAATACTCTGCTGCACCAACTGAAGAGACTGTACTGCAATTTTTGATTGATATAGGGTATGACGAAGCTTCAGGAGTTATCACTAAGCATTCACACGTGGATCTTAAAAACATTCCTCAGCCTTGGAGAACCCTCTATATCATCATCACAAAATCTGTTTCTGGTCGTAACAGTGGCTATGAGCATCTTAAGCTCATGGAACTGCAAATCTTTTGGGCTTTGATCAACATGAAGCACATCGAAGTTGAAGCTCTGATATGGGATGACATGATGACATTCCTCAAAAAGCTTGGCTCAAAGATTCCTTATATCAGATATACAAAACTGTTGATTCAAAGAGCACTTGGGTACCACCCAGATATCCCCAAGAGAATCAATGACCCCGATAATCACGACATGTTGTCTGAACCCACTCTAACAGTCAGATTTAAGGAGTCAACAACTAAGAAACAAGGTGTTGTGTTGCCGGATCTCCTTCTCTCAAATGAACTCAAACAGCTCTACTCTTATAAAAGATATTTGGTTGCTGTGAAAGAGAACAAAGTTGGTTTTCTCGATGAAAAATCTTCTGGTACACCTACAAGGAAAACCAGAAGAGGGAGTGCAGGAAGTGCTGCAAGCATTGAGAGTCAGAGGAAGTTCCCCAAGAGGAATCCTCCACGAAAAAGGATTGTTCCTTCTAAGGAAGCTATTCCCATTCCCGTGCCAAAGCCTGAACCGCCAAGAAAGCTAGTGGACGAAAGCTCTGAAGATACACAATCAGACGAAGAGGTCTTCTACTCTGAATCTGCAACCGAAACACCTCCTTCAGTAGCAAAACCTCCCAGTGCACCAGCAGATAAAAGCAAAGGGAAGATCTAGTAATTGAGCCTGAAGATGAAAGCTCAGATGAAGAGCCATTGGATACAACATACAGGAAGAAGTTCAAAATCATTAGGCTCCAACACATTGCGAAAGAATTTACTAAGGATCAAATGGGTGGCCCCGGAGGGTCAAGTGGTGGAGTTCTACCTACACCAAATCCTGATGCGGTTAATCAACCCGATAAGGGATCTGGTGCCACCACTTTAGAGCAACAACAAACGCGCGTGGAAGATACTATTGAGTATGACATTGAAGAACCAGAAACTGAAAAGTCCGAGAAAGATAAAGATGTTGATTATGATACGTTTCTTCTAGATAGTCCTGCACGATCAAAGAATGAAACTTCTGAACCACCAAAGGACCCGGAGTCTCCTCACATCTCATCATCATCGGATTCATCTTCTCACTCCTCACCACCACCATCAAAAAGATCAACCAAATCATCATCCAAATCAGCAAAGAAGCCAACTGCATCTTGGATCTCTCAAGCTAAGACACGAATCGCTAAAGCTGTCAAACAGGTCAGAAAGAAAGACGTGCTCTACAAGAAGATGAATTTCTTCGCTGATCAGATACAGTATCTTCATGATGAGAACGACAAGATGCAAGTTGAAAGGGAATACGTCCAAAAGTTCATGAAACGTGATCTTCAAGGGGAAATGAACGAGATGATCAAAGGTTACACTCATAAGTACCTTCTTGACATCGTTCCTGGAATTACAAAGGAGCTGTTTACCAAACAATTTTATCCGAATCTCTTACATCTGGCCAAGCAGACTATGAAATCAACTCCAATGCATGTGAACATCAATCCAGTTGATCCCATAATCTTCTCAGATGCTGAATTGGTTAACCGGTTGGTAGCTCAAATGTCGAAATGCTCTGCAACATTTGCCTCCTACGAAGGTAAATTGTTTGAAGCATTGCTGGAATACCAACTCAAGTCAGCATGCAGAGAAGAAGCTGAAAGGCCAAAACGTCCAAGAGACGATGAAGATAAAGATAAGGATAAGCATAACGAGCCTAAACGCCCGAAGAAGTCTGGTGAACTATCTTCTATGCAACCTTCACCCCAATGGACTCCAGCTCAACAAAGGTCTCCTCCTCGCTCTTCTACTAAAAAACCTCAGGATTCTTCTGAGTTACCACCCCAGACTCAGAAAACCAGTGATCACTTTGAGTATACGGGTGGTGACGATGAGGAATTCCATGAGCGTCAACAACAACCCGCCTCTCCCGACAAAGTTAAGAAACCAGAATCCTCATCTAGGCCTAAGAAAAAGAAGAAGAAGGCGCCTAAGGCTGACGTCGTATCATGGCTAGATGAAGATGATACTGATGAATATGACTGGTTTTCTACACTTGTTAATTCTACTCCCTACCCACCTGAAGGTCAAGATCTGGAAGACGGTAGTACATTGGAGCATGCAAAGATACTGCAAGAAAAATTCCGTGTAAAGAAGATGACGAAATCAGAGTTGAAACGAATCAAGAATGAAGTTGTTCAACTGCTAAAAGACAGCTCCAAAAGTGTCATCGAGGTTGAGTATCACCTTGAAAACATTGCTCGAGCCATGTCCAACAACATTGATTGGCTCAACCCTGAAGCAAACATCGACTTTACCAGAAGAGATAATGCTCCTTACTACACCGATTGGTCTAAACCGCTACCAACAATTGGCCAACCAGATCAGCCTAAGATTCCATTTCGCTACTTCTTCAAACACGACTTGGAATTTCTTCTACACGGTGGTGATAGTTCAAGGAAATACGCTACATCACTTACGATTCCGTTCCCGGCAGCCATATACTCAAACTGCATAGCCATCGAAGAAAAGGCTACTCACTTGTTTTCTAACAGGGTGGAACAGTATGACGTCGATGCATTGTATGGGATTCACCATTGGCCAGAACGCCGACGAATCTACTACAAGAGCTGCCAGGTTCGCAAGTCTAAAGATGCAGTGTATAGTACTAAAGGGATTGTTGCCATTAAACATGTTGATCTTTCATCTAAATGGGACTACACTTTCCTAAGGAATATCGTGGTCAAACGACAAGACGAAAGGGATTATGCCTTCTGTGAAGCGGACTTTGAGAATTTGTCTCTCAACGACATTGAAGATATGTATCTTGCAAAAGTACAGGGACGCATGAGACAATTCTCGACTGAAGTACAACGTGAATTCATCAAGTCCTTGCTTATATTCATCTGAAGCACAGTAATCAAAGAACGTGTAGAAGATCTACAACTAGCTGTTGAGTCATATCAGACCCGTGTCAACTTCACCAAACCTCAGCTAGAACTTCCCGACATCAACCAGCTTCCACAATACACACTCGTCAGCAAACCATTCAGCGTCGTTTATCGCAGTGAACTTCAACGAAATTGCTTGATGGTGTGTAGAGATCTTCACAAGTTTGGGGATCATAAATTGAAGAAGGTTAGGGACGGATTGGCTTATAGGTTAAAGGATATACATGAAGACATTAGGAACAAAAAGCGATGGAACTCTCAGGATCGAAGGGATGTGAAGAGGATCATCACTATGATTGATGAACGGTTGTATCGAAGGGATCAGTTCAGAACATTAGAGAGCTTTGTTGGTGGTCTTCCCAGGATTAATCTCACTGGCTATCAACGCCCGGTTCGCACTCCTGGCAACATCACTGGACTACCTGGTACCCCTTGAACTGCTTCTATTTAAATATACATTTGGATGTGTGATTTATAATGACTATGGCTTGTGCACACATATCAGCGTACAACCCGTTCTTGTCAAGAAAGGACCCTGTGGTACGCTTCAGTGCCACAATCCTTATAAAAGGAGCGAAAGCTTCTTACTTTTGAGTAAAACCTATCAAACCTTTCAAATTTCAAAGGTTTTGCTCAAAAGAACAAGTACTTCCCCTTATGATTTTCAAAACCTCAACCGTTTATATCACTTGTTGAGGGGGAGTATTTGAATTAAAACTTTGTTCACAAAATGTTCTTTGTGTAATCTTCCCACAAAACTCAAAATGGTCATATTTATTCTCAACATTTCTTCAAAAACAACATGTATATGCCATTTTTGAGGGGGAGAAAATATGTGATAATAAATATGTTGTGTTTTGCTAGTTGAATCCTCGTGCAAAAAGACTTCAACCCGTGAATTGACGGGAACTAAACAGTCTTACATTGAAAAGAGTTGTCTTCCAAGACTTATCCAAGTAAATTGTACCCATTCGAGAAGCTCTTGATAGACATGAACTGTGACAGGTTTGACAACCTTTCGGGGTTGTCCACATCTTCAAGGTAGTTATTAGAGCTAGTTGTCACCTAAAAGCTGACAATGTATCTCTTTAACTATGCAACGTAATCGTGTCTCGCAAGGAAAATTCTATCTTGAGTCGATCAATTCAAAAAGTGCGAACTCTTTCCTCACTGTGCAGATTTCTGTAAAAACTCTTAAGCACATGTGAAGGGGGAGTATTTCTGAAAATCTAAAACTCTTGAAGTGTTCAAACATGTTTTTCATTCACAAACACTTTGAGAGATTTTCATGAAAAATAGTTTTATGGCAATGGAGTTATAAGGTGATTAAGGTTAGGAATAACCGTCCTATGATCCGCCAGAGCCGGAGGGATATACCCAAGGACACTACCAATAGTTAGAACTAGAAGTCCTTAGGTATGATTGAAAAAAGGAGAAAATGAGAATCGGAGAAAGAAGGAGTTGAAGAATCAAAAAGAAATGCAAAGAAAAGGGTGAAAAGAAATAGCCCTCCAGATTATTCAACTTAGGACAGACACCAGGTTCAATTCATATGCTACTGGTTGTCACTTGATGACGCCGGTATTGAAGATTAAAAGTTGTCATGGACCCAGTGACGCATGCACTAAACCTTCTTAGCCACTCAAGTTTCTCCCAACAGAAGCTTGTTTCATTCTCACAGGGAACCCTACGTAATCTATTGGCTTTCTATTAGAGATTGCTAATATTGAAGAAGGAGACCCTCTCCCTAGTCTCCGCTCAGGAAAACCAAAACGCACTATTGAGTCTAGAGCCACGAGATTCATCAAAAGATCTCTTAGGTACACTTGACATTTCATCACTTGTTGTTCAACAATAAGAACATCAGTGATACGTTATCGAGTCCTTCACAGATCTTAGCAATCTGTCGAGAACATTTATGAGAGGTTCACAATTGTAATCCTCAGTGATTGAATGGAAACTCCTGCCAGGGTCAACATCAAACAGCCCTGACAGCAGGTCACTTCGGTAACTCCCCATGGATTACGCTTAGTGTGTCTCAAACGGTCTACAGTCGTGAGGTGATACTTCGGTGTACCTCAGTGACTCATCTGAACTGTAGGTGTACTTCGGTACATCGCGTTATCTCACTTGTGGGACTCCAATTCAGGAAAGGCCTTTGTGAGAATTAGAGTTGTGTTTTCACGCTATGCTGTTAACACTCTCGAGGTTCAAACTTGTAAGTGCCGGAATCTACTTATTACTAACCGTTTTCATGTTTTCTTCTTATGGAAGCTCTGGAGCAGAATGATCGTGCAGATTCTTCACATGCTCATGCCAACATCATCACTAATGGAAGTTCTATCTAAAGGCAACACAAAAGTCAGAATGATTCTACGTCAAATCAAAGAATCTACAAAGTTTAAAGACTTAAAGAACTTCATCAGTACTGAAATCCAACGTCAAAGAACGTGTGAGCATGTTGAAGAATGACGTGGAGATACTGGTGCAGCGAAGCAGACCTGAGGCAGACTTGATGCAGACAACAACAACATATTATCACTACCATCACAAAGAACAATGATTAAAGAACAAAGATAAAGATGACGTCAAAGCATAACTGTTTAAAGAAAACAATTTCTCTACACTGGGGAGATTGTTCAAATCAAGGCAATTCTTCTCACAAGAAAGAAGAATGTCAGAAGACGTCAAAGCTACTATTACATCAGCACCTTAACCGTTCATATTTATTCATCACCAACACTTAGGGGGAGATTGTTGGAATCACTCCTAAACCTAAATCAAGTGTTAGTGATTCATATGTAATAGTTAGCTTAATTATGGCCTTTATGTTTGTTATTAGCTTAAGCTTATGTAGAATGTTGGGAATTGCCGATTTGAAGATTACAAAACTACGAACAAGAATGAAGAAAGAAGAAACAATGAGGGACTTATATGTTATTTAGGTAGCTTTGTTAGTAAGCTACAATTAGGGTTTGTTAGTTACCTCCCTCTACTATATAAAGAGGGTAGGTGTAGTAGTTTTGATTCATCCCTTTCATTAATCCCTTTCATTTTAATTCATAGAAGACATCTCTAATGAGAGTCTAGACACACGATTATAGCGTGTGTATATTAGTAGTTGTAGTAGTTTCTTTATTTTAATTAATAAAGAAAACCTTATTAGTGATGTTGATTGTGTTAATTATTATCCGTTGTGCATTCAATCAATCAATATTGCTTATACCCTAGTTGAGTCCGGATCTTGGTTTCAACAATTGGTATCAGAGCCTCGTGGCTCTCGATCTATGGTTTATAAGGTTTTTCCTCTAATTAGGGTTTATACCCTTGTTATGTAGCAGCAGATTTAAAAAAAAAGGTAGCAGTGAAAAAGCGGATCCAGGGTTTTATGTTGCCGACAGAAGCAGTTTTATGAGAAATGGATTTGCTGCTGGTTCCAATACACGTGATCGTTGACTAGAAATTTAATTGGCTATTCTTTGATGCGCACATCGAATGGCAGACTATAATATTCGATGTGGAGCAACAGTTGGTAAGAATATTATTTTCGTACACAATGATTTCATTCCTTTTATTTGACCAAGATTTGATTCGTATGAATATTATATTGGTCACTTTGCTCCAAGATTTAATTTTGGTTTGGATATTGGTCTCGAAAAAGCCATATGCTACTATCACTGATTTCATATGTTATGTCATGTGATACTGATTTTCGTACACATATGGGTGATCAATTTTATTGAATGGATGGTGCTGGTGGTCCCCATACGGTCGGTGGCATACGGTATAAATTGCAAAATTGGTTGATTCTGCTGACATTGAATCAATAGTCAATATATGGATGCATTTTATTGAGACGGTGCATGTCATCCACATGGGCATGATATTTTTTTTGGCTAATAATGTTTTTCATTCTGGTATCACGTCATTGATTGGTCGGTGGGGTTTATGTTGTGTGATAAAATTCACTTGTCTGGTCATTTATTCGAGATGGGGCCAGGTGGATAATTTCACAATTAGTATTGATTTTGTTTCTGCTATCACGTGGACCTACTAGCTATCAGTATTCAATTGGTACAGTATTATTGTCGTGCACATATGGCTAGTGGGATGAATTTAATGCGGAGTGGTGTATGGTTGTTTCGGTGGACATGTATTTGATTGGTCCAATTTGTAATTCGTATTTGAATGGTGCGTATAATTGGATGAAATACTGTTGCTGCTGATCACATGGACCAGATTTGGAGCAGACTGTTGGTACCATTGATTTGTATGGATATGCATTTTCCTTTTTTTTCTTGTACTGTTGTGTATTTTAATTCATATGGGGCTGACATGTTTGATTGGTTGAGTAGTGTTTCAAGTCTGCATGTTCACTGTTCGGTTATAATTGATACTGAGATTGGATCCTGTTGTTAACTTATCGGTTCCTGCTGGTATCTTCGGTTCCTGCTGATTATTCTTTGATTCCTACTGGTCGGTTCCTGCTGGTTGCTTATTTGGTTTCCGCTGGTAGTATCGATTACTGCTAATCAGTTCCTACTGGTTGATCAGGTGCGTGTCTTATCATATCTCAAAGTGAGTTTAGGCACTTTTGAGATAACTTGTTCGTACATTAATGGTGTGACAAAGACTTGATAAATATAGCGAAGGGGTGAGATCTACAGATTAAAGGTACTTAATGCGCATATTTGCAAACACTTTAAGGACTTACGTTGTTGTGCTCAGTGTTAGTGAAGGGGTGTGATCTATAGAAAGTGCTTAATGCTCACATTTTCTATCACTTTAAGGAGTCACGTTGTTGTGCTCAGTGTCTCGTATTACTTGAGGGTTTATCAAGATTTGGAGTCACGTGGATAGTGCAAGATATAAGACGCCTACTTTGATGTTTCTACTGGTTCTCCATTCCTGCTGGTAGATTTTTTTGATGATCCTGCTGATTTGATTTCTCTGCTGTTAAGCTTTATTAATTTTGTTTAGTTGTTAAAAAAAATAAAAAATAAAAAAAATAAAATAATTTGAGATGGTTAGTATAATTTTGAGGGGAAGCTTATGGTTTATATACTTACCATCTACATGCATCACTTGAGGAAAAATGTTTACGAGTTGCACAAGACCCCTATTAGATGAAGGGGAAGAAGATTCATGGTGTGCATCTTATAATTTGTGATGACATGTTTTGGCATTGTTTCTTCATACAGGTTGTTTTATAATATCAAGAAACTGGAACTTAACCTAGTCAAATTCCAGTTTTGGGGAAGATTGTTGGGAATTGCCGATTTGAAGATTACAAAACCACGAGCAAGAATGAAGAAAGAAGAAACAATGAGGGACTTATATGTTATTTAGGTAGCTTTGTTAGTAAGCTACAATTAGGGTTTGTTAGTTACCTCCCTCTACTATATAAAGAGGGTAGGTGTAGTAGTTTTGATTCATCCCTTTCATTAATCCCTGTCATTTTAATTCATAGAAGACATCTCTAATGAGAGTCTAGACACACGATTATAGCGTGTGTATATTAGTAGTTGTAGTAGTTTCTTTATTTTAATTAATAAAGAAAACCTTAATAGTGATGTTGATTGTGTTAATTATTATCCGTTGTGCATTCAATCAATCAATATTGCTTATACCCTAGTTGAGTCCGGATCTTGGTTTCAACATAGAAGGCCCATAAGCTTAGGCCCATGTCCATTAAGGAAAAGAAGGGAGTAGGAGTGTTGCCCTAGCTCCCCTTCCTATAAATACCTTGTAATAACCCTCACTTGAGGGTTGGTTGTTTAATTTACTCTTTCATTATCTATGCCTAACTCTTCTCTCATTTATACGTGTGATGTTTGAGTGATTATTCATCCGATCTTCTCTCTATCTCTTTCTATTGTGCTTGTGTTGTAAACTTAGTGACCTAACAAGATGCATGTTATGGTTTTTAATGTGTACAAAGAGAATAAGAAAGTGTGTTTAGTCGTATCTAATGTGAACTCCAAACTAAAGTGCTTTTCTAAAAGGGTTAATTATACTCATTGGCTATGAACTTTCAAAAATTTCCAATATTAGGTAACAAACTTTCAAAAATATTATTATCACCTATCAAACTTGTTAAATGTGTTCCAATGTTACTCATATGGTCTATCTTTGCAACTTGTAACTGGTGTAATTTTTCTCTCCAATCCACTTTTTCTCCCTCATTCTCAATAATATCCGACAATATTGTGGTCAATAAGGCGGGGTGTTACAAGTGGTCACTGATTTTTTGACAGATAGAAAAAAGTGGGTGTGTTTGTAGTGAGTTGGTGTGTGTGATAAATAGGAGGAAAAGGAGCTTTTACACAATGGTTACTTGTGTTTCTTTGTGGATATTTGTGTTTGTTTGGAGGTGATCTTGGCCTTACATTTTGGTTGAATCCGAGTGAAACAAATTAAAGGGGTGAGATCCAATGTAATATGTGTTTGCTGTTGAGATGCATGTTATGGTTTTTAATGTGTACAAAGAGAATAAGAAAGTGTGTTTAGTCGTATCTAATGTGAACTCCAAACTAAAGTGCTTTTCTAAAAGGGTTAATTATACTCATTGGCTATGAACTTTCAAAAATTTCCAATATTAGGTAACAAACTTTCAAAAATATTATTATCACCTATCAAACTTGTTAAATGTGTTCCAATGTTACTCATATGGTCTATCTTTGCAACTTGTAACTGGTGTAATTTTTCTCTCCAATCCACTTTTTCTCCCTCATTCTCAATAATATCCGACAATATTGTGGTCAATAAGGCGGGGTGTTACAAGTGGTCACTGATTTTTTGACAGATAGAGAAAAGTGGGTGTGTTTGTAGTGAGTTGGTGTGTGTGATAAATAGGAGGAAAAGGAGCTTTTACACAATGGTTACTTGTGTTTCTTTGTGGATATTTGTGTTTGTTTGGAGGTGATCTTGGCCTTACATTTTGGTTGAATCCGAGTGAAACAAATTAAAGGGGTGAGATCCAATGTAATATGTGTTTGCTGTTGAGATGCATGTTATGGTTTTTAATGTGTACAAAGAGAATAAGAAAGTGTGTTTAGTCGTATCTAATGTGAACTCCAAACTAAAGTGCTTTTCTAAAAGGGTTAATTATACTCATTGGCTATGAACTTTCAAAAATTTCCAATATTAGGTAACAAACTTTCAAAAATATTATTATCACCTATCAAACTTGTTAAATGTGTTCCAATGTTACTCATATGGTCTATCTTTGCAACTTGTAACTGGTGTAATTTTTCTCTCCAATCCACTTTTTCTCCCTCATTCTCAATAATATCCGACAATATTGTGGTCAATAAGGCGGGGTGTTACAAGTGGTCACTGATTTTTTGACAGATAGAAAAAGTGGGTGTGTTTGTAGTGAGTTGGTGTGTGTGATAAATAGGAGGAAAAGGAGCTTTTACACAATGGTTACTTGTGTTTCTTTGTGGATATTTGTGTTTGTTTGGAGGTGATCTTGGCCTTACATTTTGGTTGAATCCGAGTGAAACAAATTAAAGGGGTGAGATCCAATGTAATATGTGTTTGCTGTTGAGATGCATGTTATGGTTTTTAATGTGTACAAAGAGAATAAGAAAGTGTGTTTAGTCGTATCTAATGTGAACTCCAAACTAAAGTGCTTTTCTAAAAGGGTTAATTATACTCATTGGCTATGAACTTTCAAAAATTTCCAATATTAGGTAACAAACTTTCAAAAATATTATTATCACCTATCAAACTTGTTAAATGTGTTCCAATGTTACTCATATGGTCTATCTTTGCAACTTGTAACTGGTGTAATTTTTCTCTCCAATCCACTTTTTCTCCCTCATTCTCAATAATATCCGACAATATTGTGGTCAATAAGGCGGGGTGTTACAAGTGGTCACTGATTTTTTGACAGATAGAGAAAAGTGGGTGTGTTTGTAGTGAGTTGGTGTGTGTGATAAATAGGAGGAAAAGGAGCTTTTACACAATGGTTACTTGTGTTTCTTTGTGGATATTTGTGTTTGTTTGGAGGTGATCTTGGCCTTACATTTTGGTTGAATCCGAGTGAAACAAATTAAAGGGGTGAGATCCAATGTAATATGTGTTTGCTGTTGAGATGCATGTTATGGTTTTTAATGTGTACAAAGAGAATAAGAAAGTGTGTTTAGTCGTATCTAATGTGAACTCCAAACTAAAGTGCTTTTCTAAAAGGGTTAATTATACTCATTGGCTATGAACTTTCAAAAATTTCCAATATTAGGTAACAAACTTTCAAAAATATTATTATCACCTATCAAACTTGTTAAATGTGTTCCAATGTTACTCATATGGTCTATCTTTGCAACTTGTAACTGGTGTAATTTTTCTCTCCAATCCACTTTTTCTCCCTCATTCTCAATAATATCCGACAATATTGTGGTCAATAAGGCGGGGTGTTACAAGTGGTCACTGATTTTTTGACAGATAGAGAAAAGTGGGTGTGTTTGTAGTGAGTTGGTGTGTGTGATAAATAGGAGGAAAAGGAGCTTTTACACAATGGTTACTTGTGTTTCTTTGTGGATATTTGTGTTTGTTTGGAGGTGATCTTGGCCTTACATTTTGGTTGAATCCGAGTGAAACAAATTAAAGGGGTGAGATCCAATGTAATATGTGTTTGCTGTTGAGATGCATGTTATGGTTTTTAATGTGTACAAAGAGAATAAGAAAGTGTGTTTAGTCGTATCTAATGTGAACTCCAAACTAAAGTGCTTTTCTAAAAGGGTTAATTATACTCATTGGCTATGAACTTTCAAAAATTTCCAATATTAGGTAACAAACTTTCAAAAATATTATTATCACCTATCAAACTTGTTAAATGTGTTCCAATGTTACTCATATGGTCTATCTTTGCAACTTGTAACTGGTGTAATTTTTCTCTCCAATCCACTTTTTCTCCCTCATTCTCAATAATATCCGACAATATTGTGGTCAATAAGGCGGGGTGTTACAAGTGGTCACTGATTTTTTGACAGATAGAAAAAAGTGGGTGTGTTTGTAGTGAGTTGGTGTGTGTGATAAATAGGAGGAAAAGGAGCTTTTACACAATGGTTACTTGTGTTTCTTTGTGGATATTTGTGTTTGTTTGGAGGTGATCTTGGCCTTACATTTTGGTTGAATCCGAGTGAAACAAATTAAAGGGGTGAGATCCAATGTAATATGTGTTTGCTGTTGAGATGCATGTTATGGTTTTTAATGTGTACAAAGAGAATAAGAAAGTGTGTTTAGTCGTATCTAATGTGAACTCCAAACTAAAGTGCTTTTCTAAAAGGGTTAATTATACTCATTGGCTATGAACTTTCAAAAATTTCCAATATTAGGTAACAAACTTTCAAAAATATTATTATCACCTATCAAACTTGTTAAATGTGTTCCAATGTTACTCATATGGTCTATCTTTGCAACTTGTAACTGGTGTAATTTTTCTCTCCAATCCACTTTTTCTCCCTCATTCTCAATAATATCCGACAATATTGTGGTCAATAAGGCGGGGTGTTACAAGTGGTCACTGATTTTTTGACAGATAGAGAAAAGTGGGTGTGTTTGTAGTGAGTTGGTGTGTGTGATAAATAGGAGGAAAAGGAGCTTTTACACAATGGTTACTTGTGTTTCTTTGTGGATATTTGTGTTTGTTTGGAGGTGATCTTGGCCTTACATTTTGGTTGAATCCGAGTGAAACAAATTAAAGGGGTGAGATCCAATGTAATATGTGTTTGCTGTTGAGATGCATGTTATGGTTTTTAATGTGTACAAAGAGAATAAGAAAGTGTGTTTAGTCGTATCTAATGTGAACTCCAAACTAAAGTGCTTTTCTAAAAGGGTTAATTATACTCATTGGCTATGAACTTTCAAAAATTTCCAATATTAGGTAACAAACTTTCAAAAATATTATTATCACCTATCAAACTTGTTAAATGTGTTCCAATGTTACTCATATGGTCTATCTTTGCAACTTGTAACTAGGTGTAATTTTTCTCTCCAATCCACTTTTTCTCCCTCATTCTCAATAATATCCGACAATATTGTGGTCAATAAGGCGGGGTGTTACAAGTGGTCACTGATTTTTTGACAGATAGAAAAAGTGGGTGTGTTTGTAGTGAGTTGGTGTGTGTGATAAATAGGAGGAAAAAGAGCTTTTACACAATGGTTACTTGTGTTTCTTTGTGGATATTTGTGTTTGTTTGGAGGTGATCTTGGCCTTACATTTTGGTTGAATCCGAGTGAAACAAATTAAAGGGATGAGATCCAATGTAATATGTGTTTGCTGTTGAGATGCATGTTATGGTTTTTAATTGTGTACAAATAGAATAAGAAAGTGTGTTTAGTCATATCCTAATGTGAACTCCAAACTAAAGTGCTTTTCTAAAAGGGTTAATTATACTCATTGGCTATGAACTTTCAAAAATTTCCAATATTAGGTAACAAACTTTCAAAAATATTATTATCACCTATCAAACTTGTTAAATGTGTTCCAATGTTACTCATATGGTCTATCTTTGCAACTTGTAACTGGTGTAATTTTTCTCTCCAATCCACTTTTTCTCCCTCATTCTCAATAATATCCGACAATATTGTGGTCAATAAGGCGGGGTGTTACAAGTGGTCACTGATTTTTTGACAGATAGAAAAAAGTAGGTGTTTTGTAGTGAGTTGGTGTGTGTGATAAATAGGAGGAAAAGGAGCTTTTACACAATGGTTACTTGTGTTTCTTTGTGGATATTTGTGTTTGTTTGGAGGTGATCTTGGCCTTACATTTTGGTTGAATCCGAGTGAAACAAATTAAAGGGGTGAGATCCAATGTAATATGTGTTTGCTGTTGAGATGCATGTTATGGTTTTTAATGTGTACAAAGAGAATAAGAAAGTGTGTTTAGTCATATCCTAATGTGAACTCCAAACTAAAGTGCTTTTCTAAAAGGGTTAATAATACTCATTGGCTATGAACTTTCAAAAATTTCCAATATTAGGTAACAAACTTTCAAAAATATTATTATCACCTATCAAACTTGTTAAATGTGTTCCAATGTTACTCATATGGTCTATCTTTGCAGCTTGTAACTGGTGTAATTTTTCTCTCCAATCCACTTTTTCTCCCTCATTCTCAATAATATCCGACAATATTGTGGTCAATAAGGCGGGGTGTTACAAGTGGTCACTGATTTTTTGACAGATAGAAAAAAGTAGGTGTTTTGTAGTGAGTTGGTGTGTGTGATAAATAGGAGGAAAAGGAGCTTTTACACAATGGTTACTTGTGTTTCTTTGTGGATATTTGTGTTTTTGTAGGTGATTTTGGCCTTACATTTTGGTTGAATCCGAGTGAAACAATTTAAAGGGGTGAGATCCAATGTAATATGTGTTTGCTGTTGAGATGCATGTTATGGTTTTTAATGTGTACAAAGAGAATAAGAAAGTGTGTTTAGTCGTATCTAATGTGAACTCCAAACTAAAGTGCTTTTCTAAAAGGGTTAATTATACTCATTGGCTATGAACTTTTAAAAATTTCCAATATTAGGTAACAAACTTTCAAAAATATTATTATCACCTATCAAACTTGTTAAATGTGTTCCAATGTTACTCATATGGTCTATCTTTGCAACTTGTAACTGGTGTAATTTTTCTCTCCAATCCACTTTTTCTCCCTCATTCTCAATAATATCCGACAATATTGTGGTCAATAAGGCGGGGTGTTACAAGTGGTCACTGATTTTTTGACAGATAGAAAAAGTGGGTGTGTTTGTAGTGAGTTGGTGTGTGTGATAAATAGGAGGAAAAGGAGCTTTTACACAATGGTTACTTGTGTTTCTTTGTGGATATTTGTGTTTTTGGAGGTGATCTTGGCCTTACATTTTGGTTGAATCCGAGTGAAACAAATTAAAGAGGTGAGATCCAATGTAATATGTGTTTGCTGTTGAGATGCATGTTATGGTTTTTAATGTGTACAAAGAGAATAAGAAAGTGTGTTTAGTCGTATCTAATGTGAACTCCAAACTAAAGTGCTTTTCTAAAAGGGTTAATTATACTCATTGGCTATGAACTTTCAAAAATTTCCAATATTAGGTAACAAACTTTCAAAAATATTATTATCACCTATCAAACTTGTTAAATGTGTTCCAATGTTACTCATATGGTCTATCTTTGCAACTTGTAACTGGTGTAATTTTTCTCTCCAATCCACTTTTTCTCCCTCATTCTCAACAATATCCGACAATATTGTGGTCAATAAGGCGGGGTGTTACAAGTGGTCACTGATTTTTTGACAGATAGAGAAAAGTGGGTGTGTTTGTAGTGAGTTGGTGTGTGTGATAAATAGGAGGAAAAAGAGCTTTTACACAATGGTTACTTGTGTTTCTTTGTGGATATTTGTGTTTGTTTGGAGGTGATCTTGGCCTTAGATTTTAGTTGAATCCGAGTGAAACAAATTAAAGGGGTGAGATCCAATGTAATATGTGTTTGCTGTTGAGATGCATGTTATGGTTTTTAATGTGTACAAAGAGAATAAGAAAGTGTGTTTAGTCGTATCTAATGTGAACTCCAAACTAAAGTGCTTTTCTAAAAGGGTTAATTATACTCATTGGATATGAACTTTCAAAAATATCCAATATTAGGTAACAAACTTTCAAAAATATTATTATCACCTATCAAACTTGTTAAATGTGTTCCAATGTTACTCATATGGTCTATCTTTGCAACTTGTAACTAGTGTAATTTTTCTCTCCAATCCACTTTTTCTCCCTCATTCTCAATAATATCCGACAATATTGTGGTCAATAAGGAGGGGTGTTACAAGTGGTCACTGATTTTTTGACAGATAGAAAAAAGTTGGTATGTTTGTAGTGAGTTGGTGTGTGTGATAAATAGGAGGAAAAGGAGCTTTTACACAATGGTTACTTGTGTTTCTTTGTGGATATTTGTGTTTGTTTGGAGGTGATCTTGGCCTTACATTTTGGTTGAATCCGAGTGAAACAAATTAAAGGGGTGAGATCCAATGTAATATGTGTTTGCTGTTGAGATGCATGTTATGGTTTTTATTGTGTACAAATAGAATAAGAAAGTGTGTTTAGTCATATCCAATGTGAACTCCAAACTAAAGTGCTTTTCTAAAAGGGTTAATAATACTCATTGACTATGAACTTTCAAAAATTTCCAATATTAGGTAACAAACTTTCAAAAATATTATTATCACCTATCAAACTTGTTAAATGTGTTCCAATGTTACTCATATGGTCTATCTTTGCAGCTTGTAACTGGTGTAATTTTTCTCTCCAATCCACTTTTTCTCCCTCATTCTCAATAATATCCGACAATATTGTGGTCAATAAGGCGGGGTGTTACAAGTGGTCACTGATTTTTTGATAGATAGAAAAAAGTAGGTGTTTTGTAGTGAGTTGGTGTGTGTGATAAATAGGAGGAAAATGAGCTTTTACACAATGGTTACTTATGTTTCTTTGTGGATATTTGTGTTTGTTTGGAGGTGATCTTGGCCTTACATTTTGGTTGAATCCGAGTGAAACAAATTAAAGGGGTGAGATCCATTGTAATATGTGTTTGCTGTTGAGATGCATGTTATGTTTTTTAATGTGTACAAAGAGAATAATAAAGTGTGTTTAGTCGTATCTAATGTGAACTCCAAACTAAAGTGCTTTTCTAAAAGGGTTAA
Organism: Chrysanthemum seticuspe; assembly: GCA_019973895.1. Lineage (NCBI taxonomy): Eukaryota > Viridiplantae > Streptophyta > Magnoliopsida > Asterales > Asteraceae > Chrysanthemum > Chrysanthemum seticuspe. The sequence goes on from BPTQ01000006.1 coordinate 101,399,134, forward strand.
TTATACTCATTGGATATGAACTTTCAAAATTTTCTAATATTAGGTAACAAACTTTCGAAAATATTATTATCACCTATCAAACTTGTTAAATGTGTTCCAATGTTACTCATATGGTCTATCTTTGCAACTTGTAACTGGTGTAATTTTTCTCTCCAATCCACTTTTTCTCCCTCATTCACAATAATTTCTGACAATATTGTGGTCAATAAGGTGGGGTGTTACAAGTGGTCACTGATTTTTTGACAGATAGAGAAAAGTGGGTGTGTGTGTAGTGAGTTGGTGTGTGTGATAAATAGGAGGAAAAGGAGCTTTTACACAATGGTTACTTGTGTTTCTTTGTGGATATTTGTGTTTGTTTAGAGGTGATCTTGGCCTTACATTTTGGTTGAATCCGAGTGAAACAAATTAAAGGGGTGAGATCCAATGTAATATGTGTTTGCTGTTGAGATGCATGTTCTGGTTTTTAATTTATACAAAGAGAATAAGAAAGTGTGTTTAGTCGTATCTAATGTGAACTCCAAACTAAAGTGCTTTCCTAAAAGGGTTAATTATACTCATTGGCTAAGAACTTTCAAAATTTTTCAATATTAGGTAACAAACTTTAAAAAATATTATTATCACCTATCAAACTTGTTAAATGTGTTCCAATGTTACTCATATGGTCTATCTTTGCAACTTGTAACTGGTGTAATTTTTCTCTCTAATCCACTTTTTCTCCCTCATTGACAATAATATCTGACCATAACACAACCCAAAATTAACCACATAAAATAACATATGCTTATCTCATAAATTAATTTTTTCATATCAGTTTCAACAGATCTCATAAATTAACCTCTGCTTATCTCCTGTTTGAAATACTGCCGGCCAACGGCATCACGAGTTATGTTGCACGTAACAAGATATTTCGATACTGTTGTGGTTTTTTTGGGGTAGAGATGTGTTATGGAGATGGAATTATTACGATGTTGTCGTTCTTTTGTTTTGGATCTGATGTAAAACAACGGCTTCAAGTTGTGCACACGATCGAATTCGTAGATCTTTTGTTGTGTATCAAGATTTGTTGAATAATATTGGATTTGTAATTCTATAACCCTTTACTTTGTATTTTTTATATTTATTTTATTATAACGTGCGAGGGTTTATTCATAGTGCGCTTTAAGTGTTTTTAGGATGATCTGGTTTTTGTTGGTGCTAGACGAGACAAGAAGATATTAGTCTTGGGGATATGGGTTTACCATAGTTTTGATGTTGGAGGACCCATGTTGACAGACTCTATTAGTATGCTAATATAATTCTTGGGGATATGGGTTTAGCATAGTGTTGGGGATACGGGTTATGTTTTGTGAAACAATTATATAGCCTATAATAGAAGGTAACATCAATGTTTTATGGGTGATAATAATATTTTTGAAAATTCTTTACCTAACATTAAAATTTTTTAAAAGTTCATAGCGAATCCGTAGAATTAACCCTTTCTAAAAAGGTAAACTAGCAAATGTCACAAGCCCCGTATGTTTGCCAAAGCTACAGATCCCTTTTTAGAGTAGTTTATTCATTACTCATACTTTCAATCATCATATTTAATTCTTACCGTTCTAACATGCATCATTATTAGAGCAAAATGTGACACTTCATTGAACCATTATTATTAACATGCCAAATACAGGCGGCTCACACTGCAACCCCATCATGTATCAATACAATATAGTCCAAACAAGCGCTAAAGGTGCGTGAAATGGGCAACAAGCCAGGACATATAAACTAAAATATTATGGAGACTAAATCGTTTATTTCACGCAAACAAAAGGACATATCTCATAAACAACCATGAACAGATCCTTTATGCCACTAAATGGAATCCTACAACAACCCATTTTACACAATAGCTTATGTGGCTTTTGATTTATAGAGAACCAAGATGTTAAACATGACTACAAAACTATTCATTACAATACTGACATAGATTCTTAAATAACACGATTAGGTTTTTGTATACTACGAAATTATACTTTGGACGAAGTTAACCCTGTTCAACCCATTTGAACGGTCTCCTTTTTAGCCTTTTTTTTTTACCCATTTGACCTAGCTCAAACCAATTCATAAGTAAATGGGTCGAAATTATTACCTCGTTCCTTTTGAAGATTTTGCTTGGGCAATGCCACTACCACCAGATAAATAATTCTTGCAAGTTAGATATGAGTCTTGCTTGACCTGTTTCGCCATCATGGATCACAATATGTTAGCTCTACACCAAAATATAAAATTTGCATTAAATCTTCCAGATTTTGAATATCTAGGCTAGTTAAACCATGATCGTCATACTTCTCTCATGATTTGATCCTCCTTTCTGTAAAAGATCTTCAAGCTTCCTACAAATCTGCTCTATATCTGGCTTGAGTGAAGGTGATGGAGAGCAACACTCCATTGCCAGCTTGAAAATTTTCTTAATACGTTTTCTTTAAGCAAGATATCAGGATGGTACAAATCCGATATCCTGTTATCTAAGATGGTACAAATCCACAACAATTTCCTTTTGCGAATTTTTGTAGTCCCATAATGTGCAATATTTTCGTTTTCTTTTTCTTTTTAAATATTTAGGTCAGCTCTCAATACACATAAAACTTTCACCCCATCATAAAAATTCAACAAGTCGTATCGTTAATTACGTATACGATCCAAAGTAGTTTTACATTTTGTACATGATTTTTACGTTCTCATATGTTTCATCTTCAATATGGATTTATAGCCCAATCATTTGTTGGGATTTTAGGGTGCGTTTGGTTTGTCGCGGGGTTAGGATTTGGATTTGGATTTGGATTATGATTAAGGAGAGAGAAAATTAATTATTATTTTAAATATATATTTATTATTGTTTTATTTTATAAGTGGTATATTATTTTAAATTATTATTTTACATAGTTGCAAAGAAAAAATAAAAGAATGAATGGTTGACAATTAACTTGGACCCACACTTTTATATAAAGCGCCTACAATCCTGATGGGTGGGGTGGATTTTGCTCATCACCTTATATTTGGCTAATCTGACAATATTAAAACCCAATATCTCGTAACAAACAAAATTTTCTACTTTGGCTACAATCCAAACCCCCTGAACCCCCAAAACAAACACACCCTTAGATCTAGTTAACCAAGTAACACTATGAGTACGCCATAATTTGGATCTAGTTTATGCAACTAGATTAACACATAATTAATAAACAATAATAAATAAAAGGGATCAAGAAAACTAACCCTCATAGTCACTCGCAAGTAATTAACGAACAAGAAACCAAGTATTCAAAACGAATACCTCTACGAGTCCACATACAAACACTTAACCATGAATACGTTCGATAAAGCTAATCGCGAACGATTACCCAATCAACCATTGAATACTTGAACAAACCACGAACAAAGAAACCCTAGAAACCTTTTGTTCTTATGTCCGAGATATACAGCAACATCCCGAGAACCAGATTTGGTGTTGTCCGATATCGGACAATACTACCTGATAAGTTATGTCACCTTTTCAGTCCGAGAAACAGCAGCAGATTATACCCTTACTTCACAGCTTTAATTCACCAGGAACTCACTGAGAAACTTAGTTCTAAAACCCTTCAAACACCTTGAATACTAACGTAGCAAGTTTAGGGTTTTGTGATGATCAAATCGGTTGAAAACCTTTATCGGATTTGGAACACCGATTGGATAAAGGGTTGTGGAGGATTGATCGATCGTATAGGTGGAGTTAGGGATATGCAAGTCGTATGTTTGATAGGAGGGGTGTGGGAGTATTTATATCCATGTAAAACAAGTTCACATGGGCTTCAAACTTGAGCCACAAGTTACACCACATTCCTAATACAAACACAACTCTACACGATCCAAACACCCCTTCAATTTGGCCGGCAAATGGGCTTGGATCAATCAAGTAATCGGGTCAAGATATTTGAACAAAAGACGGGTCAAATAAAGTCCAATTAGTAAACGTATATAACGTACTCTCGTGTTTAACGTGTGTTCCCCCATAGGCTCACACACTTCTAGTCGTTTTCGTACGCATCAACTCCCATAATCTAACATCATTCAATAAGAATGATTGTTCCAAAAAATCCATAACGAAAAAAATGCTTATCTCATTTGGATAAAATGCCTTTTTGTTTTCTTATATTGCAGTAGAAAAGAAAAACAGAAAATTACCAAAAGGGGCCAAAAATCCAACCTTGATCCATTATCTAGTCACTTTAAACATCCTTTTTCCCATTTTGTGCATGCTCAACTGCTCGACTCCATTATTTTTATGACATGTGTCTTTACAAGTACAAATGTTAGGTGAAGATATTTTTTGCTTATAACTTAAATGACAAATTTACCCTCAAACACATATATAAAACACACCACATATTTCATATTTTCTAATTTTTTTTATAACTCACTCTGCTACCAATATTCGGCCATATATATACCCCTGCCACCATCATATAATAAAACCTCCCGCCACCATCATCATCATAAAAGACATAAATATATGATGAGTGGGGTATAACACATATATAAACCTCCTGCCACCATCATCATAAAAGACAACACAAGATCCGGCCAAGACCATCGTCAAAGATCCAGCCAACACCCATCATCAAAGATCCAGCCAGATCTGGCCAACACCCATCGTCAAAGATCCGGTCAGATCCGGCGGCGGCGGTGTCGAGATTTACAGATCCGGCCTTCAGAATTCTGAGCGAAAGGCAAGCTACAGAACCGACATTTGAGATCTACAGATCCAGCAGTGTCGACATCGTGAAAACTAATATGTTTTTTATTGTGTTGATTTTTTGTTAGTGTCGACATCATGAAAACTAATATGTTTTCGATTGTAGTTTTCTTTGTAACAAAAAAGCCAAATACAACATATACAACAACTTTTTTTTAGATCTGTGATGCGTGATTTTTTTTAATAAAATTGTGGTTAATTAAGATTGGTCAACATTTCACGTACCGGATTTGTTAATTTAGGGTTTTGTTACTGGTTTATTATGTATATAATATGGGTGTTTGTTTTTTGAGTGATGAAATAAAGTTATGTTGGAGATGGATTTATTGAATGTGTGGATCGAGTGATGAAATAAGTAATTTTGTGTGTCAGTTTTGACCAGTATAGATAACTTTTGTAGTTGAGTAGTGGTGGTCGAGCAGTTGAGCAGTGGTGGTCGAGCAGATGAGCAGCGGTGGTGGTGGTGGTTATGAACTTAGTAAGGTGGTGAGGTAGGTGGATAGAGTTAGGTGAGGGTAGGTGATATAATTAATAAAGAAAGATAATAAGGGTAAATTTGTCATTTAAGTTAAAAGGAAAATAATATCTTCACCTAACACTTGTACTTGTAAGGACACATGTCATAAAAATAATGGAGTCGAGCAGTTGAGCATGGCTAAAATGTGAAAAAAGATATTAAAAGTGACTAGATAATGCATCAAGGTTAAATTTTTTGCCCCTTTTGGTAATTGAATAAACCATGCATGTCGATACTATATTTTGCATATTGAATGATGCTTTAATAACAAAGTAGGAAAATAAAAAGCATCAACAACATTCCATCACCAAACTTTTCTATCTCCAACCGTCTTCCACAAACTTCATTGATACCTACCTACCGTCATCAATTAAACAGTACAACTAACAAAATTTGTAGCGGTAAGAAGTAAACCAACAAATTTACAAATTTTCAAAAATTTCAAAAAGTTTCAACTCCCGCAGCTTCAAAAGTTTCACCTTTATATCTTTCATTTAAGGCTCTCCAGTCTCCATCCTTGCAACACATTAACTAAACCACTCTCTTTTAACAAATCTTGCAACCACAACCTTTACTTCCACTACCGCCAAGAACAATCACCTTATCACGCCACAAGGGCAATGCACTCTTCAAACGGACGAAGATGACGATAAGCTGCCGTGCCATACGTCCCTTTTTGTCTTAACAAAGGGTGGACTAGATTACCTTCATAACAGGTTCATTTGGTTTGGGATGATATTTTTTTGTTATTTTGATATTAAAATGTATATTCATCTTCTTTATATGTTCGCATTCTTACTTATTTGTAAGTAACATATGTTTGTTTGTCATGGGGATTTATGTCTAGCCGCTTCTTTATATTTGAAGTAATTATATGTTTGATAGAATCTATGTTTATCATCGTCATTTTTGTAATTAAATTGTATGATTACCTCGGTTTGGATTTTGTTCGTTAGTGATGCTGATATCATCATACCTGAATTATTATTATTATTATTATTATTATTATTATTATTATTATTATTATTATTATTATATATATATATATATATATATATATATCTATATATATATACATATATATTTTATTTTATGAAACATCACTTTATTAGAAGAATCTAAGATTTACAAGAAATTATTATTATTATTATTATTATTATTATTATTATTATTATTATTATTATTATTTTGTTTTAAGTATTTGATTTCAATATTTGTCCTCAAATTGTTCTTTCTGATTTTGTGTTATTGATTGATGTAAGGAGGTGTTTGGTAGGGAGACTTAGAAAGAAGTGAAATTAATCTCATTTTTCGAGCGTGTTTGGTAGCATGAGTCTTTAACATCCTTTTCCCATTTTGGCCATACTCAACTGCTCAACTCCATTATTTTTATGACATATGTCTTTACAAGTACAAGTGTTAGGTGAAGATATTTTTTTTCTTTTAACATAGGTGACAAATTTACCCTCAAACACATATATAATACAGACCACATATTTCATTTTTTCTAATTTTTTTTTATCACTCTCTCTTCTACCAAGATCCGGCCATATATATACCCCTGCCACCATCATATAATAAAACCTCCTGCCACCATCATCATCATAAAAGACATATACATATGATGAGTAGGGTATAACACATATATAAACCTCCTACCACCATCATCATAAAAGACAACACAAGATCCGGCCAAGACCATCGTCAAAGATCCGGCCAGATCCGGCCAACACCCATCGTCAAAGATCCAGCCAGATCTGGCCAACACCCATCGTCAAAGATCCGGCCAGATCCGGCCTTCGGAATTCTGAGCGAAAAGCAAGCTACATATCCGGCCTTCGAGATCTACAGATCTGGTGGTGTCGACATCGTGAAAACTAATATGTTTTTGATTGTGTTGATTTTTTGTTAGTGTCGACATCGTGAAAACTAATATGTTTTATGTTGGGTTTTTGGTTCCTTGGATCAAGAATTATTCTAAGTGTTGGAACCACGGACAGTGTTGATGAAACCACGGACAGAAGAATGGATCCACTGCTAAAGACAAACTGCGGCTAGTAGTATTGTGTAACCACGGATATTGTATTGTAACCATTGCTAGTCTTGTATAGTCAGTTTAGTATTCTGTATTAGATAAATATGGAAAAGATATTTATCTTGTAGGTTACGTATTGTATTATGTAAAGGACTCCTTAGCCTATAAAAGGAGGTCCTAGGTTAGATTAGATATACGTATGTTTTATATCTAAGGTCGATACACTTCAAGGTTGTAAAACCCTAATACTGGTTAGAGTATTCGTATTAATAATAATATTGATGTGTTGAATGTTCATTGTTCTTCTTCTTAAGATTATGTATTAAATTCCGCGTGATACTTAATAATTCTTTGTTTAAGTCAGTTTCTATATTAGATCGTTTGCTCAACTGGGATCAACAAGTGGTATCAGAGCTTGTGATCTAGAAACTGTAACCAAGAAGAAGTTTTGTTAAGTTCTATTCAAGAAAACTAAGATGTCTGACGAAGCTCACATGGTAACTGCATCAAAGGTACCCATGCTCAAGCATGGTGAGTATCAAAGCTGGAGAATGCGAAGGAGGCAATACATTCGTATGATTGACTATGCCATCTGGGATGTTGTTGAAAAAGGTGATACTCTTCCTAAGAAGGGTGATGATGGTAAAGAGATAGCTATTGTTAGTGAAGTCGACAAGGCTAAAAGGAAACTGGAGATCAAAGCTCACAGTATTCTCTCCATGCGAATTCCTAATGAGTATGCTTTGGACTTTGAAAGATATGAGTCTGCTAAAGAGTTACTGGATGCTCTTGAGACAAGGTTTGCTGGTAATGAAGCTACAAAGAAATCAAGGAAGAATATGCTCAAGCATCAGCTTGAAAACTTCACTGCTCTTAGTGGAGAGAAACTTGATGGCACCTATAATAGGCTTCAAAAACTTATCAGCCAATTGAAGTCGGTGGACTACAATGTTATTCAAGAAGATATAAATTTGAAGTTCGTTAGAAGTTTATCACCTGAATGGGCTGTTCATACGATTGTGTGGAGAAATAAGGAGGACTTTGATAAGATGACTCTGGACAATCTCTACAACAATTTGAAGGTTTATGAGTCTGAGAATAATGTTGCTGGTGCATCTTCTACTAATCAAAACATTGCTTTTGTTTCCACTAATCACAAGAGTTCACAAGATGTATCCACTGCTGCCTATGGAAGCTATTGCAAACAATACCACTGTTAGTTATAATGTCAGTGATGGTGCAATTTGTGCTTTTCTGGATGATTTAACTACCAGTGCTACTGTTTTAAATCAAGATCTAGATCAAATTGATCCTGATGATCTTGAGGAGATTAATCTTCAATGGCAAATGGCAATGTTGACTCTCCAAGCAAGGAAGTTTCTGAGGAGGACTGGAAGACAGGTTAAGTATGATGGTCAAATGAGAGCTGGATTCGACAAAAGTAAGATGGAGTGCCTTAACTACAAGAAGAAGGGTCACTTTGCTAGGGAATGTCGAGCTCCTAAGAGAATTGAAGGCATTAAGAAGACCACTGAAGAGCCTGCTTCTTCTTCAGCTTTGGTTGCTCAAGATGGGATTGGTGATTATGACTGGAGTGATCAGATTGAAGAAGGTCCCAATGCAGCTTTTCTTGCTAGTGAAGCTTCAAAAGAGCATAACTTTGCTCTTATGGCCTATGCTTCATCTTCTGGTTCAGATTCTGAGGTATCTAATGATTCTAAAACTTCTACTTGTTCTTTTAAATCATGTCAAGATAACTTAGAATCTCAAAAAGCTATCACTGAGAGTTTAAGGAAAGAAGTAGAAAGACTGTCTCTATATAACTTAGGTTATAGAGTTGGTCTAGAAAGTGTTGAAGAAAAGCTTAATTACTGTATTAAATGTGAGTTTGAGTATGTTGATAAAATAAATATACTAGGTGGAGAACTTGATCTTAAGGATAAAGAGATTAAGATGCTTAAAGAGAAACTAGAAAAGGCAGAGAGTGTAAAAGTAGAAGCCCTAAAAGAAAAAGAAAAACATGTTGTTAGGGTTGCTAAAACACAATATGCTTCTGATCTAGTAAATAAGCCAATAGGTCAAAAATTATTCAAGGATGGTACTGGTCTTGGTTACAATGATATGCCACCACCATCTCTTATGAAACATGCACCACCTACAAAAAAGCTCTCATTTAGCAGTGAATTTAGTTTCAATAAACCTGTAGGTGAGACTAACAAGATTGAATCACCTAAGATAGGTTCTGATAAGTCATCTGATGCTCCCACTATTGAAGATTGGGAATCAGATTATGAGGAAGATAGAACTGAATCAACTCAGCATGAAAAGATAGAACATGTTAAGAAAGTTGATTCTGAACAAGCCAACCTTGTACCTAGATTTGGAGCTCAAATTGCTAAGAAAGTAGTAGAGTACAAGGAAGTACCTAGGGAACAGATGAAAAGATACAAACCTAGGGGAAATCAGAGAAGCTTTAATGGACTAATTTCAAACAGATTAGGAGCTGAGTTTCAATGTGTTAAGAAGGCTTGTTATACATGTGGTAGTTTTGAGCACTTAAAGAGAAACTGTTATGAAAACAGACCACAAATTTGGAATCATTGGAGGAGGGTAAATCATCAAAACTTTTCAAAGAAAACAAACCCTCATCCTAAAAAAACATGATTCCTAGAGCAGTGCTGATGAGGAATGGGAATACAAAATCAATAGTCACTGCTGCACGCAAATGGGTTCCAACCACTGCTAAGCAAAATGTAAACGCGGCTAAGCAAAATCAAACCACTGCTAAGCAAAATATCACCACTGATACAAAAGAAGTTTTAAAAATTCCAAAGGTGATAACTGACACAGTGGTTGGAAACCATTTTTATGCTGTTAAGGCCTCAGCTAGTTGGCAATGGAAGCCTAAGACCAAGGTTTTACATCATGTCAACTGTGCATCAATGGACCTAAAGAAATTTAATTATGTTGATGCACAGGGCAGACCCAAGTCAGTATTGTCTTGGGTCCACAAAAGGAACTAGTTTGTTTAATCTCATGTGCAGGGCAATCTACAAGATGAGCTAAAAGATAAAAGAGTTTTTGATAGTGGTTGCTCTGGGCACATGACTTGGGATGGGAGCAACCTGGAAGATTTTGAAGCTTTTGATGGAGGATATGTGGCATTTGGTAATGATCCAAAGGGAGGAAAGATACTTGGCAGAGGCATAATCAGAACAGGGAATTTGGACTTTGAAAAGGTCTATCTGGTACAGGGACTTAAGTATAATTTATTCAGTGTTTCTCAAATGTGTGATAAGAAAAACTGGGTACTTTTTGGTGAAACTGAGTGTGTGGTGTTGTCACCTGATTTTAAGATGCCTAATGAGAAGTTTATAAAACTTAGGGTTCCTAAGAAGGAAAATATATATTGTTTTGATCTTAAAGATGTTCTTCCCAATCAATAAACTGGTAAAAGGAAACTTAGTGAGAGGGTTACCTTCTAAGGTTTTTGAGTGTAAGGAACTGTGTGTGGCTTGTCAAAAAGGAAAACAATATAGAGCTTCTTGTAAGACCAAAACTGTTAACACCATCACACAACCACTGTTTATGCTTCATATGGACTTATTTGGACCTACCTTTGTTAAAAGTTTGAACCATAAGCAGTATTGCCTAGTTATCACTGATGATTATAGTAGATTTTCTTGGGTATACTTTTTGGCTGCTAAGAGTGAGACTAGTGAGATCCTCAAGAGTTTCATTACTAAGATAAAAAATCTAGTAAATCATAAGGTCAAGGTAATCAGATGTGATAATGGAACTGAGTTTAAGAATGATGTGATGAATCAGTTCTGTTTAGTTAAGGGTATAGAAAGACATTTTAGTGTTGCTAGAACACCACAACAAAATGGTGTAGCTGAAAGAAAAAAATAGGACACTAATTGAGGCTTCTAGGACAATGTTGTCAGAATCAAAGTTACCTACTACCTTTTGGGCTGAAGCTGTAGGCACTGCATGTTATGTGCAGAATAGAAGTAAGGTAGTGAAGCCTCATAACAAGACCCCCTATGAGCTGTTACATGATAGGAAGCCAATGATTGCATTCCTAAAACCATTTGGGTGTCCTGTTACTATCTTGAATACCATAGACAACCTAGGCAAGTTTCAAGAAAAAGCTGATGATGGATACTTTTTAGGCTATTCTTCTAATAGTAAAGCCTTTAGAGTGTACAACAGGAGGACTAGAATTGTTGAAGAGAACCTACATGTTCAATTTAGTGAAAAGACTCCTAGTGTTGAGACCAAAGGACTAGACTGGCTGTTTAACATTGATATGCTAACCAAATCTATGAATTATGAGCCTATCATTGCAGGAACTTCCACTAATGTAAATGCAGGTACACAAAAGGATTCTGATGCAGAAACAACTTGAAGCTGATTCTCCAAAGGAGTTCTATTTGATTGAAAAGTGGAAAGCTGGTTCTGTCTCATCCATCATTGATAAGCAAGGTCCCACTGATGATTTTGCATTGAATACTGGAAGCAAAGTCGATCATCATCAAGATAAGGATGAGTTGTTAAAAGATGACTCAGTGTCGGTAGAAGAAATTGAAAGAAAGAAAAGGCATTCTGAAAGCACTGCTAAGCCAACCAAAAGCACGGATAGAAATACTGAAAGCACTGCTAAGCCAACTTCTACCACTGCCAATACAAGTGAAACCCCGGCTGCAAGTACTGGTGATAGTACTTTCTTTGGACCAACTGCAAAGCCATTATTTGGTGTTGAGGAGTATCCACATGATCCTGATATGCCTCATTTGGTAGATATTGATACTCCTACTGATGATGATGACATGGATGATTTCTTCAATGCCGATTTGACTAACTTGGAAACTGTCATTCATGAAAGTCCAATCACTACTACAAGGATTCACAAGATTCATCCCAAGGAACAAATACTTGGAAATTTGAATACTCCAGTTTAAACAAGAAGCAAGGTTAAGAACACTGAACCTTTTCTAGAGCAAGGTTTCTTTGCAAGATCACTTTAAAAAGAAATAGTCATAAAGATCTGCAAAATTGCCTGTTTGCTTGTTTTCTGTCTCAAAAGGAACCCAAGAGAGTGGAAGAGGCTTTATCAGAAGAAGGATGGGTAGAATCTATGCAAGAGGAGCTTCTTTAGTTCAAACTTCAAGAGGTTTGGACATTGGTTGATCTTCCTAATGGTAAGAGGGCAATTGGGACAAAATGGGTGTTCAGAAACAAGAGGGATGAAAGAGGAATAGTGGTAAGGAACAAATCAAGGTTGGTTGCTCAAGGATACACACAAACTGAAGGTTTTAATTATGATGAAGTATTTGCTCCAGTTGCAAGAATTGAGGCTATTAGATTATTTTTGGCTTATGCTTCATTCAAGAATTTTGTTGTGTATCAGATGGATGTTAAAAGTGCATTTTTGTATGGCACAATTGATGAGGAGGTTTATGTTTGTCAACCTCCTGGTTTTGAAGATCTTGATCATCCTGACAAAGTTTACAGGGTGAGGAAGGCTATGTATGGGTTGCATCAAGCTCCTAGGGCATGGTATGAGTGCCTGTCTACTTATTTGTTGGACAATGGATTTAAGATAGGGTTGATTGATAAAACTTTGTTCATTAGGAAGCACAAAGATGATATTTTATTGGTTCAGGTCTATGTAGATGACATCATCTTTGGCTCAACTAATAAGGAGCTATGTACAGAATTTGAGAAACTTATGCATGACAAGTTTCAAATGAGTTCTATGGGAGAACTCACTTTCTTTTTGGGGCTACAGGTTCAACAAAGGACTGATGGTATCTTCATCAGTCAAGACAAGTATGTAGCAGATGTTTTGAAGAAGTTTGGGTTTCAAGATGTAAAGAGTGCTAGTACACCTATGGAGACTCAGAAACCACTGCTACCAAATGATGGAAGTCCCAAAGTTGATTTGAAGTTGTACAGGTCCATGATTGGATCTTTGATGTATCTCACTGCATCTAGGCCAGATATTATGTTCTCAGTATGTGTGTGTGTAAGATTTCAAGTCACACCCAATACCTCACACATGAATGCTGTTAAGAGAATTTTTAGGTACCTTAAAGGTCATCCTAAACTGGGCCTTTGGTATTCTAAGGATTCTCCTTTTGATTTGGTGGCCCATACAGATAGTGATTATGCTGGTGCTAGTTTGGATAGGAAATCTACAACTGGAGGATGTCAGTTTTTAGGAAGCACACTAATTTCATGGCAGTGTAAAAAGCAAACTATTGTGGCAAATTCTACAACTGAAGCTGAATATGTGGCTGCTGCTAGTTGATGTGGTCAAGTTCTTTGGATTCAGAATCAATTGCTGGATTTTGGGTACAACTTTATGCATACTAAGATTTACATTGATAATAACAGTACAATTTGCATCATTAAAAATCCTGTTTTACATTCTAGAACTAAACATATTGAGATAAGGCATCATTTTATTAGAGATTGTAATGAGAAAAGGTTGATTCAAATGGTAAAAATCCATACTGATTTCAATGTTGTTGATCTCCTCACTAAAGCTTTTGATGTGGGGAGGTTTCAGTACCTTGTTGTTAGTGTTGGAATGATTAATCTCTAAATCTCAACTTGTTTTGTAAAAGTTTGTATAAGTATTGGACTGTTATTCTGTGATCTTAGTATTGCTATTTTTGTTTCTAACCACTGATAGTTATGTTCAAACCACTATTTGTTGCTTTGTGTTTCCACTAACTATTTTGCAGAAAAATGAAAGTTAATTACTGATGCAAAAGAAGTGCTGAAGCTAAATTGTTTATTCATTCAAGAAACAGTTTACAGCTTACAGCTTACAGCATACAATTAATTTCAAATGAAAATACAAGACCAGTTCTATACAAAGATTTCCTAAACCTATCCTAGCTCATATCATCTATTACAAAAACTGGTGATATGCATGACCAGTACGACGAAGAAGCTGGGAAGGATGGATTGATGAAAACGAAGATGATGAAGATGAATACAGTAGATGGATTTGTGATATGAGAAATCTTCAGTTGTTCCATCTACTCGTTCCACCATAAAGCATCACTCCATCTTCCTTTTACCCTTTCCCTTACCGATATGAGATGAAGCACCAAAACATGGTGTAGGAAGACCAAGAACCACCTCTCTGTTCTTTGGGAGTGGTGGATTTCTGGCACGTGGCCTTGGTTGGGATTGGGATGGTGAAGGTTGTCCTCTCTCCGCTTCCTCTCTCACCAACCTATTGAAGGTTGGCTCTAGGCGCTCAGTGGAATCATCTGAACCTCTTGATGACTCACTAGGATCTACCACACTATCATCTTCAGATGAAGGGAGAAAGGGGGATTTTCTAGGTCGTGGTTCTTGTGGAGGAAGGTAAAGACGCCATGGGTTAGAATCATCACTTGATGATGATGATGAGGAGGAGGAGGAGGAGGATGTTAGATTGATGACTTCTGGTTGATTCCACATGCTGATTGTTGTTGATTGTGGATTTTGGAGGAATTAGGGTTTTGGATTAATTGCTGTATGTGTTATTTGGGCCTTGAGATTCTTTTATAGACAGAGCAATTGCTATTAGTGAGTAAATGAGGGGAAAGTTTAAGTGGTTGAGGAGTTAATGAGGTCATTGGACTTTGGAAATATATTAATACCGGAAGTTGACCATATTGACTTAGATAGTAGCACATTGGCTAACCACTGATAAGTCTATGGAACCACTTCTACCTTTTTCTAACCACTGCTAATATTCAATCTCTTCTCTGTGTTTGGTTTGTGTTTGTGATTTGCAGGTATGAAGGATCGTTGCACTTTGGAGCTTGTGATGTTGTTAGCTGCAAGTGTTAAAAAAAATGTGTAATCCTTCATATTTTTATGTGATATCACTAATTTTGACACATATTTGCTTGTTGTATCTCTTGGTCAACTGGTTGGGGTGAAATTGTGTATCCACTGCTAGTGTTTTTCAATCCACGGATAGAAGTTCTCAAACCACTGCTAGCATGTTGCTGATTTTTGGATACTTGAGGGGCTATTTGGTAACTTTGGTGCAAACACATAATTACTCCCCAAATCACGGATTGATCATTTAATTGATCTTCAAATCACTTCAACTTGGCGTTTGATAACGCCACACGCGTCGTTCGGGGTCAAAGGAACTTCCTTTTCTTCGAGCAAATTTTATAACACCCTAGGCAGTGAACCTAATCGTTGTAGTGTAGTAATTAGGGTAAGCCACGGGTATTGATATCGTTCTCTAGGGGAATAGGAATGCTAGTAGGGAGTTACTACGCTAAGGTTAAGGTTGAGGAAGATTATTTTTTTATCTTTTTATAATTTATGAAAATGGAAAGGTACGAATCTCGGGTATTGGATTTGGGGGTTTGGTATTTCTACCGATTACTCTACTATTATCTAATTATCTAAACTAAGGTTGTGGGAGTGTATGTCTAATTAATGTGTGCTCGTATGATAGTTTAAAGATGTGTTTACTTAGTTTGTATTACTCCTTAATTATCTCCTATTGATGGTTGAGTGTCACATCTTATTCCTAGTTGCGTTGTGAGTCTAAAGTTGTAGGGTATGCGTTTCTCCCTAACTCTTCGAACTAACCAAAGGGTCTTGTCTACAAACCCACTAGAGATTATAGACTCCTACTCTAAGGCGCTCTTCGGATGGTTTAGCCTACAATTACTCAGGTAATTATACTCTAAGGTTCACAAAGATGAATCAAGCATTAAGTACACAACGAATGACCTATCGCATTACTAGATCATTAATCAACTAAGATAAGAAACAACCAATCAATATTCAATAATTAAGTTTCATACTTCCTAAGCAAACACACAAATAAATTAGCCGGACATGGAGAACATGCAAGCATACACACAAATAATCAAAGACATAATTGAATTAATGAAGTAAAGACTTATCTTGATGTAAGATAGGGTTTAAAACCCTAAAATACTGTACAAGACACCTTAGGTTCGGTTTTAGGTTTTTACTCCAAAGACTCTCCACACAAAGACTGAAAAATTCGGATTCTATATATAAGATTACAATTGCGACGGCGTCACCTTATGTTTAGTGACGCCGTCGTGTCGCCGCCATTAGGGTTTCGTCTTGGCCACGTTAACCTTGCGACGGCGTCACCTTATGTCCGTGACGCCGTCCTCTTCAGCTTCTGACGTCGTCTGGATTGCATCTAGGCCGTCTGAGTAGCGACGACCTACTCTTTCACAACTAGACGCCGTCTCTTGAAAATACGAGTTTTGGGTTCTGGCCCGTCACAATAATTTTGGGACGGCGTCGCCAATAGCACCTGACGCCGTCGCCTTCTACTTTCAGCAACTGTGAGTGTCTCGATTTTGACTTTGGCCATTTTCTTCATATATTCGCGCCTTTTCGTCCAAATAAGTGCCATTCCAGCATTTTGCCTTCACGAGACCTAAAAAGTGAAAAGGAACGATATTAAGCAATAACGGATACAAAAGTGATCAAATAAGGACTTAAACGACCCCTCAAAATGGTACCTTTTAAAACCTTATCAAATATCCCTACACTTGTTATTTGCTTGTCCTCAAGCAAATGTGCTTTTAGCCAATTAATTTATAAGTTAGGGGTCATGAAGCATTAATTCAAAATGGTCCACAACACATATAAGCCCCGCAAAAGTCATAACAAGCACGGAAATTACATACTAGCACCTCACATGGGGTGTTTGGATACTCACATCTCTCTCGGGTGTATAAATGAAATATAACAATATAGGAAATGGAAGATAAACACTCATTAACCGGTCCTAGTACATAGATTACCATAGGCTTGAGAATAGATCAAACCTCCATCGCTTTCGCGTAAGCACCTAGGAAAGACTATCAAAGAGGTCTTTAAAGGGTTGTAACGTTAGGCTTACGGTAGGGAAATAAGGGTTTGGTGGGATAGGCTATTTAGTGGTGGTAAGTCAAAAATCTCTATGTTAAATGCATATGAAGAATGGCGTTGCTAAGCCAAGACTCGACACTCTAAACTCTAGATAACTGAAATAAACAAACATAAATTTAAAGGATAGATGTAGGATGGTAGCCCGTATGTTTTTTTTTTTTTTTTTTTTTTTTTTTTTTTTTTTCACTCTATTTTTTTTCTTTTCTCTTTTTCTATTTTTTTTTTCGATTTTTTTTTTTTTTTTCATACATTTTTACTCTACCATCCTCTAAGATAACATCAAAATACTAGGGATTTACAGGCATATCCCTACACTTGAGTGTTTATTACTCTAACACTAATTTGACCCGAATTGAAAAGATCAAAACACTTAGGGTACATTATTACGCAAACAAAGGGAATTTGAATTTAACGTTCCCTTCCCGTCATTTCATAAACTTTAACTTTTCCCATGAATCCCAATCATCCCAAAACTGTATACAAAGGATATGACTCGACTTAGCAACTTATGCAAGCAACTAGATAATTGAACTAAGGGTTTAGGGTGATAACAAACATTTGCACTAAAAGTGAGTGCATAAGGGGTAGGCTAAGGCGATTTGGGTGTATATTTGGGGGTGGGGTGTAAACAATGCTCTTCATTGATATTCCGGAAAAACCGAAACATCACGAGAACCGCGAAAAGGATAGGCTCTGAGGGGTTAACTAGGGGTATCGTGTACTAAAGATGAGTACAACGCAAAGGGTGTGGGGGAATTACTCAACCGATATGGAAGAAGTAATTATATTACAGGTATCAAACAAGGGTTATCCTAATGCCTCTTATCATTTAGTTATTCCTAACTACACAAGTGTAGCCTCACTTGCGATCTCGGAATGCATCACAAAACAAGTTCTAGAATCTATTATACTACCGGTTCACACTCTAAGCATTAAAGATGAATGCTTTAATTCCTACTAATCTAAGGGCGATCCTCACATTTTGGGTGGAATTTGGGTGGTAAGGGTTTTTGTGCTAGTCATGCAACTTCCTATCCATGAGACGCTTTTGTTAAGACTAATGGCCCACTCCTATATGTCATAAAAAATTTTAAATTTGGTGCCAAAATTACCCTAACCAACATTTTCTCATGGTTTATTACATAATCACAATTAGACAAAGCAAATAATCAAGGATAAGCATAGTTTCAAAGTTCCTGTTTTATTTTCCCTCCCTACACTTAAACTGAACATTGTCCCCAATGTTCCCCGAAAGTATCAAAGTTATGATAAAAGAAGGTAATTAAAAACGAAAGAAACTAATATTCCCCTGATTAGCTCGGTAGGATCCGTGTAAAGTGGTGGTTAAATTCTTTTCAAGAAGAATTATTGCGTGAAAAGCTCCTTCCAATCTTATGTAACTTCTTCTTGACAAACTAAACCTGCACAATTGAAGAAAACAAACGAAACCTTCGCGTAAAATCGGCGGTAATAATATATATAAGACTCGATTTAAACTAGGATATAATGCTTGTGGAATGGATGTTTACAGAATTTCTAAGAAAATTAAGACCTGGAAAATTCCAAAAATTTATAAGTAGTTCAGAAAACGAGAAAAAGTAATCTGATGTTTTTACTCCTTCCTGACGCCGTCAGGTTGCAATCCTGACGCCGTCAGGTTATCCTGACAAAAACTGGTCTGCGATTTTCTGGAAAAAATTCTGGAAAATTTACATCTTTAGAATCTGGAAAAATTTCTGCAAAAACATCCATTATGACTCGATACAAGCATTTGACTCGAACAAACAAACATAAATATCTTTTAGTTAATTGTTATTCTCATGTTTACGTTTCTTTTGAAAACGTGTGTAATCCTCCCTACACTTATCCCTTATGTAAAATACCTTTATATGCAATTAAGACGAAGTTAAAAACAAAATAAAGCATTTTTACAAATTTAAACATGAGGATAAACAATTAATAAAAGATATAAGACACTAACAAGCAAACAATTAAGCATGGGTTGCCTCCCACGAAGCGCTTTTCTTTATTTAAAGAGTCTTGTAGCTAGACTCATAGTCGTGCTCCTACGTACCGATATACGTAAGTCTATCCTCAACAATGTCGTAAGGATCAAACTTATCATTCAAGTTCCTAGTAGTACGTTCGGTTAAATATGCCTTTTCAAACATCTCACCATCGGGATCATAGATTTGTATCCTAATGTGCCACCTTCTATTACCATCACTAGGCGGTCTATTCCAATTCCACATGTGTTTGGATTTCTCAACTATCCACTTGTTCATGACAAGGTTAACGGGCAAGCTTCCTAGGAACTCGGTCATCTTCCTAAATACTAAGGCGTCCTCGAACGGGTTCACTTCTATGTCCCTAGCCATTTCTTGTTCTTGGAAAGTTGCTGCACTAGCAAATGCCTTATCTAGGTAAAAAGGTCTCTGGGGGCCTATGATGTTCTTATCAATCCAAGGTCCATATCGAGAAGGCTCTCTATCCAACCCTATCTCTTGTGGGATTTCCTCATCCTTATAGTATGTATGCTTTTTAACATCGTAAACGGATCTAGCACTCCCCTCTCCTACCACTATTTTGGACATTTTACAATCGATGATGGCACTAGCGGTAGCTAAAAATCCTCTTCCAACTAGTAATGGGCATGTCGGGTCCTTATTCATGTCTAGTACATGAAAGTCGGCCAAAAGAGTCAACTCTCCTACATGTACTACCATGTCCTTTATTATTCCTATCGGACGTGCTATACTACCGTCCGCTAGACCTAAGATAGTTTCCGTTGGTTCAATTTTACCTAGGTTGAGGCTTCTATGAAGGGACAACGGAACGAGATTGATGCATGATCCTAAATCGGCTAGAGCATCGAGTGGCTTGGAAGTTCCAAGTCTACACGGAAGAGTGAATAGCCCGGGATCGTCTAACTTCTTAGGTAAGTTGTTTCGCACAAAGGCGGACCCATGTTTTCCAAGCCTAAGTTCTAACTCATATTTTTCTTTTAAAGCATTATAATAAGGTGCATGAGCTAATACTTCAAGAATCGGTTTTTCTTGATGGAGTTCCTTGTACTCCTCCTCTAAACTAGGTTTGGATTCTTGGCTGACGGGTTTCTCAAGAGTAGGCTTTACCAAAGGTGCCGGGCCTTGGTATCTCTTGGATGACTTGGAACCCTTTTTGATAGCATTTACCGAGTGAACTGTTGGGTGAGAGGGGCATGGATATGCACTCTCCCATGGTGAACTGGAACATGAAGTCGATGCAATCGAATTCACTTTTGGGTTCTTAATGGTATCACTTGGGAGTGCTCCAAATTCCCGCTCATTGAAGGCTTTTAAGAGGGCATCAAGCTTGGTTGTCATCTCGCTCTGTTTTTGCTTAAAATCGGCTTCAAGCTTATTCAATCGAGTTTCTTGGGATGACAAAAATCGAGATGCAATTGCCTCAAGATTATTGGGGTTCACGGTATTAGAAGAATTGAACCTATTAGGCGAACTAGATGAGCTTTGGGGTGTGCTTGAGTTTTGGTTCCACTTAAGATTAGGGTGATTTCTCCATGAGGGGTTGTATGAGTTTCCTAAGTTGTTTTGTTCGGGTTTGAAGGTGTATCACTTCTCTCCCGCTTCGTCGGTACGTATGGAGGCGTAGTCCGCAAAAGCTTGTTCGGAGAGCCTTGTGCAATCACGAGTGTCATGGGGACCACTGCATAACTCACAAGGTAGAGTGATTTAATTCACTTGTCGTGAGGACTTAGGATTTTTGTAGGAACTCATGAGGAATTTAACTTGATCTTCAAGTTCAATCATCCTACGGTCGGGAGGAGGCAAGGAGATTGCCTTGACGGTTTTGGGAAGCTCACGGGGGTCATCCCAACTTTCGTTGTCATAGAGGGCGAGGTCCTCTATTATTTCCCATGATTCTTCTGCGGTGAAATCACTAAGTTTTCCACCGGCCGCTTGGTCAATGGATCGCTTAGTGGGGAAGTTGACATGATCATAAAAGATTTGGACTTGGAGCCAAAGATCAATGCCGTGATGAGGGACTTTATGAAGTAAGTCCTTGAATCGGGTCCATGCTTCGTAGAGAGATTCACCTTGACGTTGTTGGAACATCAAGATGTCATTCCTAAGCTTAGTGGTTCTCCCCGGTGGGAAAAATTGAGTAAGGAAGCGAGAAGTAAGATCATCCCAACTTGAGATGGAGCCGGCGGGAAGTCGCTCAAGCCAATTACTAGCTTGGTCCCGTAGAGAGAATTGGAAGAGACGCAGGCGCGTGGTCTCCCGAGTAGTAGCATCAAGGTCGATGGAATCGACGATTTTGAGGAAATCCCTCAGATGCTGATTTGGATCTTCGGAACGAAGTCCATGGAATGCACATCCGTTTTGCACCAACCGGATGGTGTCGGATCGCAGGGCCGTAGTTTGGGCTTGGTCGGGAAGCTCAATGGTGTTCCTATAGCCTAGGTGGCTTGGTCTCGAGTATTCACCAAGAGTACGGGCTCTTGGCGGGTCATTTGGTGGTGGGTTGATGAATGGTAGTGGGTTATCACCTTCCATGATGAAAAGTGATGGAATTACGAACAAAGGTCACGAAGAAGGGGGATAGACTAAGAGAAATCTAAAAATGAGAAAAAAGTTTACTTGATAGGAATCAAGCAAAGAAACCTAAACGAGGTGGACTACTAACTAGCTATTCTATTCCCCGGCAGCGGCGCCAAAAACTTGATAACGCTACACGCGTCGTTCGGGGTCAAAGGAACTTCCTTTTCTTCGAGCAAATTTTATAACACCCTAGGCAGCGAACCTAATCGTTGTAGTGTAGTAATTAGGGTAAGCCACGGGTATTGATATCGTTCTCTAGGGGAATAGGAATGCTAGTAGAGAGTTACTACGCTAAGGTTAAGGTTGAGGAAGATTATTTTTTTATCTTTTTATATTTTATGAAAATGGAAAGGTACGAATCTCGGGTATTGGATTTGGGGGTTTGGTATTTCTACCGATTACTCTACTATTATCTAATTATCTAAACTAAGGTTGTGGGAGTCTATGTCTAATTAATGTGTGCTCGTATGATAGTTTAAAGATGTGTTTACTTAGTTTGTATTACTCCTTAATTATCTCCTATTGATGGTTGAGTGTCACATCTTATTCCTAGTTGCGTTGTGAGTCTAAAGTTGTAGGGTATGCGTTTCTCCCTAACTCTTCGAACTTACCAAAGGGTCTTGTCTACAAACCCACTAGAGATTATAGACTCCTACTCTAAGGCGCTCTTCGGATGGTTTAGCCTACAATTACTCAGGTAATTATACTCTAAGGTTCACAAAGATGAATCAAGCATTAAGTACACAACGAATGACCTATCGCATTACTAGATCATTAATCAACTAAGATAAGAAACAACCAATCAATATTCAATAATTAAGTTTCATACTTCCTAAGCAAACACACAAATAAATTAGCCGGACATGGAGAACATGCAAGCATACACACAAATAATCAAAGACATAATTGAATTAATGAAGTAAAGACTTATCTTGATGTAAGATAGGGTTTAAAACCCTAAAATACTGTACAAGACACCTTAGGTTCGGTTTTAGGTTTTTACTCCAAAGACTCTCCACACAAAGACTGAAAAATTCGGATTCTATATATAAGATTACAATTGCGACGGCGTCACCTTATGTTTAGTGACGCCGTCGTGTCGCCGCCATTAGGGTTTCGTCTTAGCCACGTTAACCTTGCGACGGCGTCACCTTATGTCCGTGACGCCGTCCTCTTCAGCTTCTGACGTCGTCTGGATTGCATCTAGGCCGTCTGAGTAGCGACGGCCTACTCTTTCACAACTAGACGCCGTCTCTTGAAAATACGAGTTTTGGGTTCTGGCCCGTCACAATAATTTTAGGACGGCGTCGCCAATAGCACCTGACGCCGTCGCCTTCTACTTTCAGCAACTGTGAGTGTCTCGATTTCGACTTTGGCCATTTTCTTCATATATTCGCGCCTTTTCGTCCAAATAAGTGCCATTCCAGCATTTTGCCTTCACGAGACCTAAAAAGTGAAAAGGAACGATATTAAGCAATAACGGATACAAAAGTGATCAAATAAGGACTTAAACGACCCCTCAAAATGGTACCTTTTAAAACCTTATCAGCGTTCTACATCAACCCTAATCACTTTCCTTTGCATAATTCACATATCCCACATCCTATCCACATCAATCACAATGCAGAACCAGTACTCTCAAACACATAACCTTGTTGCTAACCTGATCAAAAACAATAGATCCGAAGGTTTTCATCAAATGATTGATTTCCTTATTCACAGTCCTTGATAAGGTTTTAAAAGGTACCATTTTGAGGGGTCGTTTTAGTCCTTATTTGATCACTTTTGTATCCGTTATTGCTTAATATCGTTCCTTTTCACTTTTTAGGTCTCTTGAAGGCAAAATGCTGGAATGACACTTATTTGGATGAAAAGGCGCGAATATATGAAGAAAATGGCCAAAGTCAAAATCGAGACACTCACAGTTGCTGAAACTAGAAGGCGACGGCGTCAGGTGCTAATGGCGACGCCGTCCCAAAATTATTGTGACGGTCCAGAACCCAAAACTCGTATTTTCAAGCGACGACGTCTAGTTGTGAAAGAGTAGGCCGTCGCTACTCAGACGGCCTAGATGCAATCCAGACGACGTCAGAAGCTGAAGAGGACGGCGTCATGGACATAAGGTGACGCCGTCGCAAGGTTAACGTGGCCAAGACGAAACCCTAATGACGGCGACACGACGGCGTCACTAAACATAAGGTGACGCCGTCGCAATTGTAATCTTATATATAGAATCCGAATTTTTCAGTTTTTAGAGGAGAGTCTTTGGAGTGAAAACCTAAAACCGAACATAAGGTGTCTTGTACAGTATTTTAGGGTTTTAAACCCTATCTTACATCAAGATAAGTCTTTACTTCATTAATTCAATTATGTCTTTGATTACTTGTGTGTATGCTTGCATGTTCTCCATGTCCGGCTAATTTATTTGTGTGTTTGCTTAGAGAGTATGAAACATAATTATTGAATATTGATTGGTTGTTTCTTACCTTAGTTGATTAATGATCTAGTAATGCGATAGGTCATTCGTTGTGTACTTAATGCTTGATTCATCTTTGTGAACCTTAGAATATAATTACCTGAGTAGTTGTAGGCTAAACCATCCAAAGAGCGCCTTAGAGTAGGAGTTTATCATCCCTAGTGGGTTTGTAGACGAGACCCTTTGGTAAGTTCAAAGAGTTAGGGAGAAACGCATACCCTACAACTTTAGACACACAACGCAACTAAGAATAAGACGTGACAACTCAACCATCAATAGGAGATAATTAAGGAGTAGTACAACCTAAGTAAACACATCTTTAAACTATCATACGAGCACACATTAATTAGACATAGACTCCCACAACCTTAGTTTAGATAATTAGATAATAGTAGAGTAATCGGTAGAAATACCAACCCCCCAAATCCAATACCCGAGATTCGTACCTTTCCATTTTATAAAACATAAAAAGATAAAAAAATAATCTTCCTCAACCTTAACCTTAGCGTAGTAACTCCTTACTAGCATTCCTATTCCCCTAGAGAACGATATCAATACCCGTGGCTTACCCTAATTACTACACTACAACGATTAGGTTCACTGCCTAGGGTGTTATAAAACTTGCTCGAAGAAAAGGAAGTTTCCTTGACCCCGAACGACGCGTGTAGCGTTATTAAGTTTTTGGCGACGCTGCCGGGAATAGAATAGCTAGTTAGTAGTCCACCTCGTTTAGGTTCTTTGGTTGATTCCTATCAAGTAAACTTTTTTCTCATTTTTAGCTTTCTCTTAGTCTATCCCCCTTCTTCGTGACCTTTGTTCGTAATCTTATCACTTTTCATCATGGAAGGTGATAACCCACTACCATTCATCAACCTACCACCAAATGACCCGCCAAGAGCCCGTACTCTTGGTGAATACTCGAGACCAAGCCACCTAGGCTATAGGAACACCATTGAGCTTCCTGACCAAGCCCAAACTACGGCCCTGCGATCCGACACCATCCGGTTGGTGCAAAACGGATGTGCATTCCATGGACTTCGTTCCGAAGATCCAAATCAGCATCTGAGGGATTTCCGCAAAATCGTCGATTCCATCGACCTTGATGCTACTACTCGGGAGACCACGCGCCTGCGTCTCTTCCAATTCTCTCTACGGGACCAAGCTAGTAATTGGCTTGAGCGACTTCCCGCCGGCTCCATCTCAAGTTGGGATGATCTTACCTCTCGCTTCGTTGCTCAATTTTTCCCACCGGGGAGAACCACTAAGCTTAGGAATGAAATCTTGATGTTCCAACAACGTCAAGGTGAATCTCTCTACGAAGCATGGACCCGATTCAAGGACTTACTTCATAAAGTCCCTCATCACGGCATTGATCTTTGGCTCCAAGTCCAAATCTTTTATGATCATGTCAACTTCCCCACTAAGCGATCCATTGACCAAGCGGCCGGTGGAAAACTTAGTGATCTCACCGCAGAAGAATCATGGGAAATAATAGAGGACCTCGCCCTCTATGACAACGAAAGTTGGGATGACCCCCGTGAGCTGCCCAAAACCGTTAAGGCAATCTCCTTGCCTCCTTCCGACCGTAGGATGATCGAACTTGAAGATCAAGTTAGATTCCTCATGAGCTCATACGAAACTCCTAAATCTTCACACCATGTGAACAAAGCTTCTTCCTCGTGTGAGCCGTGTTGTGATCCTCATAACACGCACAATAGCACTCGCTCCCCAGAACATGCTTCCGTTGACTACGCATCCTCACGTATTAATGGAACGGGAGGAAGATTCCCTACAATACCCGGACCTAGGAATTTCAATGAAACCCGAGAGGCATGGAAAGGCAAGCCCGACTTCTACTGGGGACAAACCAAAGAATTCACCTCCAATGATTTCTCATGGCCCCCACCTAACGGTCCTAACCAACAAAACGTCGAAGGGATGTTGCAAAACCTAGTTGCATCCCAAGAAACCCAAATGGCTAAGCTCTCGGACCGCTTTAACCATCAACAAGCCGAGATGGATAGGAAAATAGACAACCTTTTGAAAGCCATAGCTAATAGTGATAAGAAGGTTAGTGCTATCTCAACTCCCGAGCCTTCAGGTATAGAGATTAAGGATCCAAGCAAGCTAACTAAGCATGTCCAATTCGTCAATACCATCGCCTTAGTTGAACCTGATGAAACAAATGACAAAGAGGACTATACACTTGTGGATGATGAAATACCCGAGGAAGTAGATGAAGTAGACATTGACTATTTCAACAAATTTCCTACGGAAGAAGAACTATCTCGCCACCCTCACTTAGTGCGTGACCTCCGTCACATGTATGTTAGGAAAAGTCCTCGAATCAAGTTTGGGAACCCTTGGAATCTTAACATACCATGTGTCATAGGACACCTTTTTGTGGCAAAAGCCTACATTGATCGCAAGTCCCCAATCAACATAATGACTAGCACCTACTACAATTGGATATTGAAGAAGCCTATTCCAACTAGGCAAGACCCCAATGATCCTAATGTTAGTTGCAATTTTCTTCGTAGAATTAAGGGATTGCCCGTGTATGTAGGTAGTTTCGCGTTTCCTATGGACTTCATAATTGTGGAAGATATTAGCACGGCCATAGACCCTAGCTTGTCCCATGTTATTCTAGGAAAACCTTTCATAGAAAGCACCGGGATGACCTATGACCCCTCGTTAGGAGTAGTGCGATTAAAGAATGAGATTGATGACATAGCTTACCAAATGCCGTTTAAGATTGAGAAGTTTTCATCACTCTCTAATGATGAAAAGGAACTTAAACTGTCGGTCTATTATAGGAATGATGAGGATAGGGAAAAAGGTGTTGATTATGTTATGGCTAAGATTTTCGGATTCTATAAGGATTGCTTGAGCCTAGGACCGGAATATAGGACCGATTGGGGAGAGGATGAACTCTTAGAGAAGCGCATTTTAGGGCACTTCTACAACATGGAATCCCCCATTAGAAACCGTCAAGAGGGCGGTAATGAGAAAACGTAGGAGCACGACTATGAGTCTAGCTACAAGACTCTTAAATAAAGAAAAGCGCTTCGTGGGAGGCAACCCATGCTTAATTGTTTGCTTGTTAGTGTCATATATCTTTTATTAATTGTTTATCTTCATGTTTAAATTTGTAAAAATGCTTTATTTTGTTTTTAACCTCGTCTTAATTACATATAAAGGTATTTTACATAAGGGATAAGTGTAGGGAGGATTACACACGTTTTCAAAAGAAACGTAAACATGAGAATAACAATTAACTAAAAGATATTTATGTTTGTTTGTTCGAGTCAAATGCTTGTATCGAGTCATAATGGATGTTTTTGCAGAAATTTTTCCAGATTCTAAAGATGTAAATTTTCCAGAATTTTTTCCAGAAAATCGCAGACCAGTTTTTGTCAGGATAACCTGACGGCGTCAGGATTGCAACCTGACGGCGTCAGGAAGGAGTAAAAACATCAGATTACTTTTTCCTCGTTTTCTGAGCTACTTATAAATTTTTGGAATTTTCCAGGTCTTAATTTTCTTAGAAATTCTGTAAACATCCATTCCACAAGCATTATATCCTAGTTTAAATCGAGTCTTATATATATTATTACCGCCGATTTTACGCGAAGGTTTCATTTGTTTTCTTCAAGTGTGCAGGTTAGTTTGTCAGGAAGAAGTTACATAAGATTGGAAGGAGCTTTTCACGCAATAATTCTTCTTGGAAAAGAGTTTAACAACCACTTTACACGGATCCTACCGAGCTAATCAGGGGAGTACTAGTTTCTTTCGTTTTTTATTACCTTCTTTTATCATAACTTTGATACTTTCGGGGAACATTGGGGACAATGTTCAGTTTAAGTGTAGGGAGGGAAAATAAAACGGGAACTTTGAAACTATGCTTATCCTTGACTATTTGCTTTGTCCAATTGTGATTGTGTAATAAACCATGAGAAAATGTCGGTTAGGGTAATTTTGGCACCAAATTTGAAATTTTTCATGACATATAGGAGTGGGCCATTAGTCTTAACAAAAGCGTCTCATGGATAGGAAGTTGCATGACTAGCACAAAAACCCTTTACCACCCAAATTCCACCAAAATGTGAGGATCGCCCTTAGATTAGTAGCAATTAAAGCATTCATCTTTAATGCTTAGAGTGTGAACCGGTAGTATATTAGATTCTAGAACTTGTTTTGTGATGCATTCCGAGATCGCAAGTGAGGCTACACTTGTGTAGTTAGGAATAACTAAATGATAAGAGGCATTAGGATAACCCTTGTTTGATACCCGTAATATAATTACTTCTTCCACATCGGTTGAGTAATTCCCCCACACCCTTTGCGTTGTACTCATCTTTAGTACACGATACCCCTAGTTAACCCCTCAGAGCCTATCCTTTTCGCGGTTCTCGTGATGTTTCGGTTTTTCCGGAATATCAATGAAGAGCATTGTTTACACCCCACCCCCAAATATACACCCAAATCGCCTTAGCCTACCCCTTATGCACTCACTTTTAGTGCAAATGTTTGTTATCACCCTAAACCCTTAGTTCAATTATCTAGTTGCTTGCATAAGTTGCTAAGTCGAGTCATATCCTTTGTATAAAGTTTTGGGATGATTGGGATTTATGGGAAAAGTTAAAATTTATGAAATGACGGGAAGGGAACGTTAAAAATTCAAATTACCTTTGTTTGCGTAATAAAGTACCCCAAGTGTTTTGATCTTTTCAAATCGGGTCAAATTAGTGTTAGAGTAATAAAAACTCAAGTGTAGGGATATGCCTATAAATCCCTAGTATTTTGATGTTATCGTAGAGGATGGTAGAGTAAAAGTGTAAAAAAAAAAAAAAAAAAAAAAAAAAAAAAAAAAAAAAAAATCGAAAAAAAATAGTAAAAGAGAAAAAGAAAAAAAAAAGTGAAAAAAAAATATATATATATATATATATATATATATATATATATATATATATATATATATATATATATATATATATATACGGGCTACCATCCTACATCTATCCTTTAAATTTTTGTTTGTTTATTTCAGTTATCTAGAGTTTAGAGTGTCGAGTCTTGGCTTAGCAACGCCATTCTTCATATGCATTTAACATAGAGATTTTTGACTTGCCACCACTAAATAGCCTATCCCACCAAACCCTTATTTCCCTACCATAAGCCTAACATTACAACCCTTTAAAAGACCTCTTTGATAGTCTTTCCTAGGTGCTTACGCCAAAGCGATGGAGGTTTGATCTATTCTCAAGCCTATGGTAATCTATGTACTAGGACCGGTTAATGAGTGTTTATCTTCCATTTCCTATTTGTTATATTTCATATATACACCCGAGAGAGATGTGAGTATCCAAACACCCCATGTGAGGTGCTAGTATGTAATATCCGTGCTTGTTATGACTTTTGCGGGGCTTATATGTGTTGTGGACCGTTTTGAATTAATGCTTCATGACCCCTAACTTATAAATTAATTGGCTAAAAGCACATTTGCTTGAGGACAAGCAAATAACAAGTGTAGGGATATTTGATAAGGTTTTAAAAGGTACCATTTTGAGGGGTCGTTTTAGTCCTTATTTGATCACTTTTGTATCCGTTATTGCTTAATATCGTTCCTTTTCACTTTTTAGGTCTCTTGAAGGCAAAATGCTGGAATGGCACTTATTTGGACGAAAAGGCGCGAATATATGAAGAAAATGGCCAAAGTCAAAATCGAGACACTCACAGTTGCTGAAACTAGAAGGCGACGGCGTCAGGTGCTAATGGCGACGCCGTCCCAAAATTATTGTGACGGTCCAGAACCCAAAACTCGTATTTTCAAGCGACGACGTCTAGTTGTGAAAGAGTAGGCCGTCGCTACTCAGACGGCCTAGATGCAATCCAGACGACGTCAGAAGCTGAAGAGGACGGCGTCACGGACATAAGGTGACGCCGTCGCAAGGTTAACGTGGCCAAGACGAAACCCTAATGACGGCGACACGACGGCGTCACTAAACATAAGGTGACGCCGTCGCAATTGTAATCTTATATATAGAATCCGAATTTTTCAGTTTTTAGAGGAGAGTCTTTGGAGTGAAAACCTAAAACCGAACATAAGGTGTCTTGTACAGTATTTTAGGGTTTTAAACCCTATCTTACATCAAGATAAGTCTTTACTTCATTAATTCAATTATGTCTTTGATTATTTGTGTGTATGCTTGCATGTTCTCCATGTCCGGCTAATTTATTTGTGTGTTTGCTTAGAGAGTATGAAACTTAATTATTGAATATTGATTGGTTGTTTCTTACCTTAGTTGATTAATGATCTAGTAATGCGATAGGTCATTCGTTGTGTACTTAATGCTTGATTCATCTTTGTGAACCTTAGAATATAATTACCTGAGTAGTTGTAGGCTAAACCATCCAAAGAGTGCCTTAGAATAGGAGTTTATCATCCCTAGTGGGTTTGTAGACGAGACCCTTTGGTAAGTTCAAAGAGTTAGGGAGAAACGCATACCCTACAACTTTAGACACACAACGCAACTAAGAATAAGACGTGACAACTCAACCATCAATAGGAGATAATTAAGGAGTAGTACAACCTAAGTAAACACATCTTTAAACTATCATACGAGCACACATTAATTAGACATAGACTCCCACAACCTTAGTTTAGATAATTAGATAATAGTAGAGTAATCGGTAGAAATACCAACCCCCCAAATCCAATACCCGAGATTCGTACCTTTCCATTTTATAAAACATAAAAAGATAAAAAAATAATCTTCCTCAACCTTAACCTTAGCGTAGTAACTCCTTACTAGCATTCCTATTCCCCTAGAGAACGATATCAATACCCGTGGCTTACCCTAATTACTACACTACAACGATTAGGTTCACTGCCTAGGGTGTTATAAAACTTGCTCGAAGAAAAGGAAGTTTCCTTGACCCCGAACGACGCGTGTAGCGTTATCAGTCCTATTCATTTTGCCTTAACTGTCACACCAACCATCCTTAAAGCCTACATACATCAGTTCTGGGGGAATGCTAAGCTTGAGGAGGTCGATGGAGTAGAGGTGTTTAGTTCTGTTGTGGATGAGCATGAAATTTTGGTTAGTGAGGAGATCATTAGAAGGGTTTTGAAGTTTGATGATGCTGATGGTCTTGTTAATCTTTCAGATGCTGAGATCGTTGCTGGTTTAGAGAGGTTAGGATATACACACAGGGGTGATAAGGTACAATTTTTTAAGAGAATGTTTTCAAAACAATGAAAGTTCTTGATACACACCTTGTTGATGTGTATGAGTACTAAGACCACTGGGTTTAATGACTTTCCTTCCAAGATTGCTACTTCTGTTATTTGTTTGTCAGATGGGAGGAAGTTTAATTGGTCTAGGATGATGTGTGAAGGGATTGTGCAGAACATTAGGAAAAAAGGTAAATACTATTTATATCCTAGGTTTGTTCAACTGATTGTGGAAAGTCAAATAGAAGAACCTGTTGAGCATTCTAGGGAGTATGAAGTGCATTATATGCTTCCTAAGGTCTTTGCACATATGAGGAATCAGAATCAAAATTTACAGATTAAGGATATTCCTTTATTTCCACATATGCTTACGTTGCCTACTGATCCTGAGTTTGATGGAGATCTTGCATCCCAACCCATTGTCACTGAACCCACTGTTAGTACACCTCAATCCACTGATAGTGCACTTGTTCCCACTGTTAGTGAATCTCAACCCACTTCTAGTCAAACCCAAACCACTGTTAAACCAATTGTATGGACTAGGAGAAAGAAGGGCACCAAGCTATCTCAGGCTGGTGTTAGTGGTTTTGTTCATGAGGTTGTCACACGGAGTGGAGGTGACATGATTGGAAGGGCTTCCACTACTGATTCATGCTTAGATGCTGGTCAGGACAGTGGAAACATAATTAAGACCCAACCTTTGGCAACTCCTAATGTGGAGAGTTCCTTGGAACTTAACACAGGTGGAGGAATCCCTAGCCAACTGGCTCATACAGGGTACATAGATGATCATGCAAGGTCTGGTGATATGTTTACTTTATCCAAGGATTCACCCCTCGGAGCAGTTAACACAGCTTAAAGTGATGAGGATAGTTTGGAACGTGAAACTGAATTGACGGATCCTAAGCTGGTACATGGTGACTTTTCCAATGAACCACCTCTCGGACTAGTTAACACAGGTCGAAGTGGGGAGGATATACTTGAACGTTTTAATGAATTGACGGCTAAATGTACCAAAATGGAGGATGCAATCTCAAGTCTTCAGGAGTTGGCTGTGTTTCAGGGTAAAGACATTAGGAGGCTGAAGCACAGGGTGTTGATTTTGGAGAAGTTGAGAAGACCTGGGGTTGCTGCTTTAAGGCATCTGAGGAAACTGAAAAAGAAGGTGGACTCCTCTCCAGCTCTGAATGTGGAGAATGTTCTGAATGTGGAGAATGTATCCAAACGGGGGAGGAGTGATAGCATGAATTCAGGGGAGGCTGTAGATGTACCTATGGAAGTAGATGTTGATAGTGGAGATCAAGAATTTTTGGTATCTGATAAAGATGGGAATGAGGCTGTTGTTGAAAGTTTGAAAACTGTGGTAGAAGATGAAGTGATGCAGGACACAACCACTGCTAGTGTGTCTACAACCACGGATAGTTTTCTTGAAACCACTGTTGCAGTTTCAGATATGGCAATTGTACCCACTGCTATCATAACTACTTCCACCATTGTTACAACCATCTCTGTATCACCACCTAAATCAAAAGAAGTTGAGAAAGAAGCTACAAGTACATTGATCAATCTAAGCAAAACCTCAGCTAACTCTGCACCCATCATTGCACCTGTTTTATCTCTTAAACCTACTGCAAACAAACCCAAAGGTAAAAGCTTAGTTATTGGTGAGCCTTTAAAGATGAAGGTGGCTCAACCAAACATTGGAAAGGGTAAAGGAATTGCAGAACCAGAGTTGAAGTTTAAAAGTAAAGTAGAACAGATTGCCTATGATGAAGAATATATAAGAAAAATGCTAGCTGAAGAAGAAGCAGCTTTAGAGAATATAAACAATCAGAAATGGTTAGCTACATGGTATGAATCACAAAACTACCTTCAAGCTTCTAATCAGATACAAGATGAATATACTACTCAAGAATGGGCTTTGTTAGATGTTGATGAAAGAGCTAGAATCTTGGGTGAATGGGCAAGGAGGATTAGTAAGGAAAAGAAGCAAGTTATAAGGAAGAAACCTCCTACTAAAGGTGAGATGAGGAATGTACTGATGAAGATTATACATATTTCTGAAAATCTTAATAAATGTTCTTTTGAGAGAATTTTTGAGATTTATCTGAGGTGTATGAAGATTAATAATGATGATTTTTGTCCAATGAATTCTAAAAATGAAGAAGAGTGGATTCAAAGTAGACATAAGAGAAAATCTGAGATTCAGGAGACATCTGGTTCTAAAATACTGAAAGTGGTTGAAGACAGTAATCAAATTATCTTTTATGAATATAAGCTTAAGGGAAGTGAAGGATGTTGGAAAATTCAAAGACTCAATAATGAAGTTTCTGAGTATAATAAATTTTCACAAATGCTTCAGTATTTTGATAGAGATGATTTGCTGAATCTTTGGGAGCTTTATAGGAATAAGTTTGGTGATGTGCAACCAGATGATTATCATGAGAGAATGGTTTATCATCATTTGAAGATACTGTTTGAGCTTACTCATGATGAACTTGAATGGAAAGGACTCTGCAATGGACAAGTTACAAGTTGGTTTCTATATCAAACTTGTAGAGTTCATGTGTTAACTATTTCTGGAGAAGTTATTCATATGCTTGTAGAAGGTGATTATCCTCAACTGAATAAGTATCCAGAAGTTATTACTAAGATGATGAAGCCTGGTGTTATCAAGATGTTG
Organism: Chrysanthemum seticuspe; assembly: GCA_019973895.1. Lineage (NCBI taxonomy): Eukaryota > Viridiplantae > Streptophyta > Magnoliopsida > Asterales > Asteraceae > Chrysanthemum > Chrysanthemum seticuspe. The sequence goes on from BPTQ01000006.1 coordinate 101,433,417, forward strand.
ATGCCCTATGATGGTCAAGCTTACAATTTGTTGCTGAAGTATGAGAAAATTCTTAAATCTAGTAAGTGTTTGGCTACATCCTACAATTCAGATGTTTTGCGCTTAAAGGAAACTTAAGAATTCTATTTGAATATATCAAGTTTAGGGGAGGATTGTTGGGTTTTTGGTTCCTTGGATCAAGAATTATTTTAAGTGTTGGAACCACGGACAGTGTTGATGAAACCACGGATAGAAGAATGGATCCACTGCTGAAGACAAACCGCGGCTAGTAGTATTGTGTAACCACGGATATTGTATTGTAACCACTGCTAGTCTTGTATAGTCGGTTTAGTATTCTGTATTAGATAAATATGGAAAAGATATTTATCTTGTAGGTTACGTATTGTATTATGTAAAGGACTCCTTAGCCTATAAAAGGAGGTCCTAGGTTAGATTAGATATACGTATGTTTTATATCTAAGGTCGATACACTTCAAGGTTGTAAAACCCTAATACTGGTTAGAGTATTCGTATTAATAATAATATTGAGGTGTTGAATGTTCATTGTTCTTCTTCTTAAGATTAAGTATTAAATTCCGCTTGATACTTAATAATTCTTTGTTTAAGTCAATTTCTATATTAGATCGTTTGCTCAACTGGGATCAACATTTTCGATTGTAGTTTTCTTTGAAACAAAAAAGCCAAATAAAACATATACAACATATTTTTTTTAGATATGTGATGTGTGATTTTTTTTAATAAAATTGTGGTTAATTAAGACTAGTCAACATTTCACATACCGGATTTGTTAATTAATGGTTTGGTTACTGGTTTATTATGTATATAATATGGGTGTTTTTTAGTGATGAAATAAAGTTATGTTTGAGATGGATTTATTGAATGTGTGGATCGAGTGATGAAATAAGTAATTTTTTGTGTCAGTTTTGATCAGTATAGATAATTTTTGTGGTTAAGCAGTGGTGGTCGAGGAGTTGAGTAGTGGTGGTCGAGCAGAGGAGCAGTGGTGGTGGTGGTGGTTATGGACTGGTAAGGTGGTGAGGTAGGTGGATGGAGTTAGGTGAGGGTAGGTAAGATAATTAATAAAGAAAGATAATAAGGGTAAAATTTTCATTTAAATTAAAAGCAAAAAAATATTTTCACCTAACACTTTTACTTATAAGGACACATGTCATAAAAATAATGGAGTCGAGCAGTTGAGCAGTTAAGCATGGCAAAAATGAGAAAAGGATGTTAGAAGTGACTAGATAATGCATTAAGGTTGGATTTTTGGCCCCTTTTGGTAAGTAAATAAACCATGCATGTCGATACTATAGTTTGCATATTGAATGATACTTTAATAACAAAGTAGGAAAATAAAAAACATCAACAACATTCCATCACCAAACTTTTCTATCTCCAACCGTCTTCCACAAACTTCATTGATACCTACCTACCGTCATCAATTGAACAGTACAACTAACAAAAAATTTAGCGGTAAAAAGCAAACCAACAAATTTTCAAAATTTCAAAAATTTCAAAAAGTTTCAACTCCCGCAGCTTCAAAAGTTTTTCCTTTATATCTTTCATTTAAGGCTCTCCAGTCTCCATCCTTTCAACACATTAACTAAACCACTCTCTTTTAACAGATCTTGCAACCACAACCTTTACTTCCACTACCGCCAACAACCATCACTTTATCACGCTACAAGGGCAATGCACTCTTCAAACGGACGAAGATGACGATAAGCTGCCGTGTCGTACGTCCCTTTTTGTTTAACAAAGGGTGGACTAGATTACCTTCATAACAGGTTCGTTTGGTTTGGGATGATATTTTGTTGTAATTTTGATATTAAAATGTATATTCATCTTCTTTATATGTTTGCATTCTTACTTATTTGTAAGTAACATATGTTTGTTTGTGTTCATGGGTATTTATGTTTAGCCAATTCTTTATATTTGAAGTAATTATATGTTTGATAGAATCTATGTTTATCATTGTCATTTTTGTAATAAAATTGTATGATTACCTCGGTTTGGAATTTTGTTCGTTAGTGATGCTGATGTCATCATACCTGAATTATTATTATTATTATTATTATTATTATTATTATTATTATTATTATTTTGTTTTAAGTATTTTATTTCAATATTTGTGCTCAAATTATTCTTTGTGATTTTGTGTTATTGATTGATGTAAGGAGGTGTTTGGTAGGGAGACTTAGAAATAAATGAAATTAATCTCATTTCTCGAGCGTGTTTGGTAGCATGAGTCTTTAACATCCTTTTCCCATTTTGGTCATGCTCAACTGCTCGACTCCATTATTTTTATGACACGTGTCTTTACAAGTACAAGTGTTAGGTGAAGATATTTTTTTGCTTTTAACTTAAATGACAAATTTACCCTCAAACACATATATAAAACACACCACATATTTCATTTTTTTCTAATTTTTTTTATCACTCTCTCTTCTACCAAGATCCGGCCATATATTTACCCCAGCCATCATCATATAATAAAACCTCATGCCACCATCATCATCATCATCATAAAAGACATATATATATATATATATATATATATATATATATATATATATGATGAGTGGGGTATAACACATATATAAACCTTCTGCCACCATCATCATAAAAGACAACACAAGATCCGGCCAAGACCATCATTAAAGATCCGGCCAAATCCAGCCAACACCCATCGTCAAAGATCCAGCCAGATCCGGACAACACCCATCGTCAAAGATCCGGCCAGATCCGAAGGCGGCGGTGTCGAGATCTATAGATCCGGCCTTTGGAATTCTGAGCGAAAACCAACCTACAGATCCGGCCTTCGAGATCTACAGATCCGGCCTTCGAGATCTACAGATCCGGCGGTGTCGACATCGTGAAAACTAATATGTTTTTGATTGTGTTGATTTTTTGTTAATGTCGATTTTTTGTTAGTGTCGACATCGTGAAAACTAATATGTTTTCGATTGTAGTTTTCTTTGTAACAAAAAATCCAAATACAACATATACAACATCTTTTTTTAGATCTGTGATGCATGATTTTTTTTAATAAAATTGTGGTTAATTAAGACTAGTCAACATTTCACGTACCGAATTTGTTAATTAAAGGTTTGGTTACTGGTTTATTATGTATATAACATGGGTGTTTGTTTTTTGAGTGATGAAATAAAGTTATGTTGGAGATGGATTTATTGAATGTGTGGATCGACTGATGAAATAAGTAATTTTGTGTGTCAGTTTTGATTACTATAGATATTTTTTTTGGTTGAGCAGTGGTGGTCGAGCATTTGAGCAGTGATGGTCGAGCAGATGAGCAGCGGTGGTGGTGGTGGTTATAGACTAGTAAGGTGGTGAGGTAGGTGGATGATTTAGGTGAGGGTAGGTGAGATAATTAATAAAGAAATATAATAAGGGTAAATTTGTCATTTAAGTTAAAAGCAAAAAAATATCTCCACCTAACACTTGTACTTGTAAGGACACATGTCATAAAAATAATGTTGTTGAGCAGTTAAGTATGGCCAAAATGGTAAAAGGATGTTAAAAGTGACTAGATAATGCATCAAAGTTGGATTTTTGGCTCCTTTTGGAAATTGAATACCATGCATGTTGATACTAAAGTTTGCATATTGAATGATACTTTAGTAACAAAGTAGGAAAATAAAAAGCCTCAACAACATTCCATCACTAAACTTTTCTATCTCCAACCGTATTCCACAAACTTCATTAATACCTACCTACCGTCATCAATTGAACAGTACAACTAACAAAATTTTTAGCGGTAAGAAGTAAACCAACAAATTTTCAAATTTTCAAAAGTTTAACTCCCGCAGCTTCAAAAGTTTCCCTTTTATATCTTTCATTTAAGGCTCTCCAGTCTCCATCCTTTTAACACATAAACTAAACCACTCTCTTTTAACAGATCTTGCAACCACAACCTTTACTTCCACTACCGCCAACAACCATCACCTTATCACGCCACAAGGGCAATGCACTCTGCAACGGGCGAAGGCGACGATAAGCTGCCATGCCATACGTCTCTTTTTGTCTTAACAAAGGGTGGACTAGATTACCTTCATAACAGGTTCGTTTGGTTTGGGATGATATTTTGTTGTTGTTTTGATATTAAAATGTATATTCATCATCTTTATATATTTGCATTCTTACTTATTTGTAAGTAGCATATGGTTGTTTGTGTTCATGAGTATTTATGTTTAGCCACTTCTTTATATTTGAAGTAATTATATGTTAGTTAGAATCTATGTTTATCATCGTCATTTTGTAATAAAATTGTATGATTAACTCGGTTCTGATTTTGCTTGTTAGTGATGCTGATGTCATCATACCCGAATTATTATTATTATTATTATTATTATTATTATTATTATTATTATTATTATTATTATTATTATTATTATTATTATTATTATTATTATTATTATTATTATTATTATTATTATTATTATTTATAAAAACATTACTTCATTAGAAAATCATAGGAAATTACATGAAATTAGTGGGGAGCCGAGAAACTAACTGGGCTCCCACTCCTCTAGCAATAGCAAAACAAACCCTACTAAAAATATAGTTAGCACCACACGCGCCAATATCTTGAGTGACCGAGAACTTTCGGATTCGCTTCAGCAGGGTCACCGCCTCCTTCTCGAGTTCACCAAACGAAGAGAAAGAGAAGGGGATGAATCCATATCCAATATCAGCGCATTTGGTTTCGTACTTGACACGTTTGCGCTGTGCAACTTCAACCACGGGACGCCCTGCTACAAAGTCAGTCATACCAGTTTGCGTCAAGGGCGATGACCCAGTAAGATCAACACACACATCAAGGCCTCTCTCCCACGAGTACAGATAGAGAAAAGTGTTCTTTCAATATTTTTGTTATAAGTATTTTATTTCAATATTTTTGCTCAAATTGTTCTTTGTGATTTTGTGTTATTGATTGATGTATTACAGATAGAGAAAAGTGGGTGTGTTTGTAGTGAGTTGGTGTGTGTGATAAATAGGAGGAAAATGAGCTTTTACACAATGGTTACTTGTGTTCCTTTGTGGATATTTGTGTTTGTTTGAGGTGGTCTTGGCCTTACATTTTGGTTGAATCCGAGTGAAACAAATTAAAGTGTTGAGATCTAATATAATATGTGTTTGTTGTTCAGATGCATGTTCTGGATTTTAGTGTGTACAAAGAGAATAAGAATGTGTGTTTAGTCATATCTAATGTGAACTCCAAAAAAATTATTTAATTTTTTAAATAAATTTTTTTTTATTTTTTTTAAATTATTTTTGTTAAAAAAAGTATTTAAAAAAGTTATTTAATTTTTTTAAATAATCATTTTTTATTAATTTTTTTAATTATTTTTTAAAAAAAATATTTAAAAAAATATTTTTTAAAAAGTCTATGTACTTTCTTTATTTAAAAAATATAATTATTTTTTATATTTTTTAAAAATGACTTATTTTTAAAAAAAAATTATTTTTAAAAATGCATTTATTTTTATTTTTATTTTTTAAATATCTTACAAAATACTTTCATTTCTCCCATTTCCCAACTAAAACTAGTGAAAATGAAAGTTAAAAAATTGCACTACTATATTAGTTTTTTATTATTATTAGTTTTAAACTTTCGGCCATGTTCGAATCGATTACTTTTTTTTTTATTATTATTATTAGTTTTAATCCAAAAACAAGTAAACTCGTTATATGCCTCGAGTTGGTGTCAAACCATATTAGTTTCAAAGTCATATTCTATTAATCTATTATTGTCCTAGTACCCTTATAATATTTCTAGTAATTAAGCCATATCAGCTAATCAGCTACAAACATGCACAAAACTTCAAAACGTAAGTAAATGCAAAATGCGTGCAAAGACAAATCAAGATTATAAAGAATTTAACTCACAACACTTACTAACCTGTGTTTTAAAAGCCAAGTTTTTTTTTTTTCTATTTATGAAAGTAGTCTACTCCACTCACAACACCCTTGTCAAGACAAAAAGGGACGCACGATAAAATAGTAAATGGCAACTTATCATTGTCATCATCGTCTTCGTCGACCGTTGCGGAGTTCATTGCCATGGCTGGTGTAGGTAGCCAGATAAAATGGTGGTGGTCCTGGAGTGGGTTCTGTGTTTTATGTATGTTTGTATGAAGGATGAAGAAAGCAATATAAAACATACGCATGAAATCCTAAAAAGATGTTTGATGCGTTGGTGTTGGTTCATGAGAAACCTTAGTTCTATCACTATGTCAAATAGTTGAGCCAGTGTTATGTAGAGATCTCCGGTTCAAAAAGAGAAAATTGATTAATTTGGTGGTCACTGATTATTTGAAAGATAAAGAAAAGTGGGTGTGTTTGTAGTGAGTTGGTGTGTGTGATAAATAGGAGGAAAATGAGCTTTTACACAATGGTTACTTGTGTTCCTTTGTGGATATTTGTGTTTGTTTGGAGGTGATCTTGGCCTTACATTTTGGTTGAATCCGACTGAAACAAATTAAAGTGCTGAGATCTAATGTAATATGTGTTTGTTGTACAGATGCATGTTCTGGTTTTTAATGTGTACAAAGAGAATAAGAAAGTGTGTTTAGTCGTATCTAATGTGAACTCCAAACTAAAGTGCTTTCCTAAAAGGGTTAATTATACTCATTGGCTAAGAACTTTCAAAATTTTTCAATATTAGGTAACAAACTTTAAAAAATATTATTATCACCTATCAAACTTGTTAAATGTGTTCCAATGTTACTCATATGGTCTATCTTTGCAACTTGTAACTGGTGTAATTTTTCTCTGCAACCCACTTTTTCTCCCCCATTCACATTAATATCCGACCATAACACAACCCCAAATTAACCACATAAAATAACATCTGCTTATCTCATAAATTAATCTTTTCATATCAGTTTCATCAGATCTCATAAATTAACCTCTGCTTATCTCCTATTTGAAATACGGCCGGCCAACGGCATCACGAGATATGTTGCGCGTAACAAGATATTTCGAATCTGTTGTGGTTTTTTCGGGGTAGATATGTTGTGTTATGGAGATGGAATTATGACGATGTTGTCGTTCTTTTGTTGTGGATCTGATGTAAAATGACAGCTTCAAGTTATGCACAAGATCTAATTCGTAGATCTTTTGTTGTGTATCAATATTTGTTGAATAATATTGGATTTGTAATTCTCTAACCCTTTACTTTGTATTTTTTATGTTTATTTTATTATAACGTGCGAGGGTTTAATCATAGTGTGCTTTATGTGTTTTTAGGATGATCTGGTTTTTGTTGGTGCTAGACGAGACAAGAAGATATTAGTCTTGGGGATATGGGTTTAGCATAGTTTTGATGTTGGAGGACCCATGTTGACAGACTTTATTAGTATGCTAATATTAGTCTTGGGGATATGGGTTAAGCATAGTGTTGGGGATACGGGTTATGTTTGGTGAAACAATTATATGGCCTATAATAAAAGGTAACATCAAAGTTTTATGGGTGATAATAATATTTTTGAAAATTCTTTACCTAACATTAGAAATTTTTAAAAGTTCATAGCGAATCCGTAGAATTAACCCTTTCTAAAAAGGTAAACTAGCAAATGTCACAAGCCTCGTATGTTTGCCAAAGCTACAGATCCCTTTTTAGAGTAGTTTATTCATTAGTCACACTTTCAATCACCAAATTTAATTCTTACCGTTCTAACATGCATCATTATTAGAGCAAAATGTGACACTTCAATGAACCATTATTATTAACATGCCAAATACAGGCGACTCACAATGCAACCCCATCATGTATCAATGCAATATAGTCCAAACAAGCGCTAAAGGTGCGTGAAATGGGAAACAAGTCAGGACACATAAACTACGCAAACAAAAGGACCTAGCTCATAAACAACCATGAACAGATCCTTTATGCCACTATGGAATCCTACAACAACCCATTTTACACAATAGCTTATGTGGCTTCTGATTTACAAATGGGTCAATTCCAGGATCACATCTATGTTTTAACTCCAACAGGCCAAATAAGTAAAATAAACAAAGATTAATTAAGAAGAAATGGACTACTGAAAAGGTTGCTTAACATGTATCTTTAATACATAAAACCTCGTATATCAATCGACTAAAACAAACAGCCTTCTCAAACAAAAACCCAAAACAGATGAATAACGAGTATTCAAAAAAAATCCTTCCTAAACTTCTCACTTCTTTGAGAAATGAATAAAACCTCCACGAGACCATATTTGGATTCAGCCACAAGCCTTTCATATCATACTTGTTCCAATCTTTCAACTAGCACGCTTTTATCGCATACAATAGTTTTCCCTTGCAAGTTTGTTGTTTCACCTTTGATAACCAAGTACTTCTTCACCATATCAAACTTGAGATCCTCATGGCCAAAACCCGAGGCACAAACTTGTAAGGTGATACCCTTCATCCCCCTTCTCACTTTGAAGTCCTTCCCTTTAGTTAATGTTAGGCTCTCGCGATTCATATGGTTTTTTGCTAGATATTCAAAGATGCCTGTCAAACCAATTATAAAAAGGTTCAATATTTCTATAAATGATTGTAAAAACCGTAAAATAAATCGAACAAATAAACAAAGGTTTGGGTTTTTTTGTGACATAAAGACTAGGGATTGAGTTTAAGTCGCATAAAAATCCTACTAGCCAATTATTAATAAATTAAAATACAACCAAAGTTATACACATAGATTCTATCAAACATATTACTTCAAATATAAAGAAGTGGCTAAATATAAATACCAATGAACACAAACAAACATATTAATTATAAACAAGTAAGAATGCAAACATATAAAGATGATGAATATACATTTTAATATCAAAATAACAACTAAAGATCATCCCAAAGCAAACAAACCTGTTATGAAGGTAATCTAGTCCACCGAAAGCCCCTTTGTTAAGACAAAAAGGGAATGCACATCAGTTTATCGTCATCTTCGTCCGTTGTAAAGTGTATTACCGTGGTGGCGGTGATGGAAGTAAATGTTGGGTGGTTGCAAGATCTGTCAAAAGAGAGAGTGATATATGTAATGTACGGGAAAGATAGAAGGATGTTAAATCATAAATGGAGGATATAGAGGGGAAGTTTTTGAAATTTTGGTGGTTTGAACATACTCTTAGGTGATGGAATGTTGTTGATGCTTTTTATTTTCCTACGTTGTTGTTATCTTCATACTTTAGTACCAGGTTGTGTTATTAAAGTATCATTAAATATGCAAAGTTACAGTATGGACATGGTTTATTCATTTTCTTTTCTGGTGCAATATAAGAAAACAAAAAGGCATTTTTATCCGAGATGAGATAAGCAGTTTTTTCTTACGGGTTTCTTGGAACAATCTTTCTTATAGGATTGACTATACTGTTTAAAGATAAAACATATGAGAATGTAAAAATCTTGTACATAATGTAAAAATGTTGTGGACCGAAACGTAGTTAAGGATATGACTTGTTGATTTTTTATAATGGGGTGAAAGTTTTATTTGTATTGAAAGCTTACCTAAAAAAAAAAAAAGAGAAAAAAAAAAGCTTCATACTAAATCAAGAATGATAATTGAACCAAATCTAATCTACTATTGTGGAATTTCTTATCCATCCTCATTCAACCAAACCTAATCTACCGTTTTAGTTGTATTGAAAGCTTCGATTTAACTGGTCATTCGCCTAAAACGGAGCCCCGTAGCCCAAGTTATGGCCATTTTAGTGAGGCCCCTTTTGTCACGCGATCTTGGGCCAGCAGAAACATAATAACCTGTTCATCAACACTTGGGCCCACATCAATAGAGAAAAGTGGGTATGTTTGTAATGAGTTGGTGTGTGTGATAAACAGGAGGAAAATGAGCTTTTACAAAAAGGTTACTTGTGTTTCTTTGTGGATATTTGTGTTTGTTTGGAGGTGATATTGGCCTTACATTTAGGTTGAATCCGAGTGAAACAAAGTAAAAGGGTGAAATCTAATGTAATATGTATTTGTTGTTCAGCTGCATGTTTTGGTTTTTAATGTGTTCAAAGAGAATAAAAAAGTGTGTTTAGTCATATCTAATGTGAACTCCAAAAAAAAATTATTTAATTTTCAAAATAATATTTTTTTATTTTTTTTAAATTATTTTAAAAAAAAGTATTTAAAAGTTATTTAATTTTTTTTAAATAATCATTTTTTATTAATTTTTTTTAAATTATTTTTTGAAAAAAGTATGTAATTTTTTTTAAACTTATTTACTTTCTTCATTTAAAAAATATAATTATTTTTTATATTTTTAAAAAATTTATTTTTTAAAAATAACTTATTTAAAAAAAAATGTATTTATTTTTTTAAAAAAATATCTTACATTATACTCTCATTTCTCCCATTTCCCAACTAAAACTAATGGAAATGAAAGTTAAAAAATTGTACTACTATATTAGTTTTTTATTATTATTAGTTTTATACTTTCGGCCATGTTCGAATCGATTAGTTTTTTATTATCATTAGTTTTAATCCAAAAACAAGTAAACTCGTTATATGCCTCGAGTTGTTGTCAAACCATATTAGTTTCAAAGTCATATTCTATTAATCTATTATGGTCCTAGTACCCTTATAATATTTCTAGTAATTAAGCGATATTAGCTAATCAGCTATAAACATACACAAAACTTCCAAACATAAGTAAATGCAAAATGCGTGCAAAGACAAATCAAGATTATAAAGAATTTAACTCACAACACTTATTAACTTGTGTTTTAAAAGTCAAGTTTTTTTCTATTTATGAAAGTAGTCTACTCCACTCACAACACCCTTGTCAAGACAAAAAGGGACGCATGATGAAATAGTAAAGGGAAACTTATCATTGTCATCATCGTTGTCGTCGTCCGTTGCGGAGTTCATTGCCATGGCTGGAGTAGGTGGCCGGATAAAATGGTGGTGTTCCTGGAGTGGGTTTTGTGTTTTATGTGTGTTTGTATGAAGGATGAAGAAAGCAATATAAAACGTATGCATAAAACATATGCATAAAATCTGGACAACCTTACCACCTACACAATGCCATGGCATCCATATAATTTTGTTGCATGTACCTTGGTCCACCAGTGAACAAAGAAGGAAAAATAATAGGCTTTCCAACTGTGGACGGGTCGCTATTTCCAGATGCGACGCTTTGACGCACATTTGAATACATATCACACCTTAGTTTATACTGTTTGGAACGATGGAAAAACATGCGCTCTCTCTCAACCATAGTGAAACCACCCATAAGAAATTGCTGAAACAAACGACCTTCATGTATGAATAAATTCTCTTGATTCGGACGGTCCTGAATCTGATAGGCAAACCACTCCCGCATACTAACTGTTTTGTCATTCTTTCCGGTGGCCGGTTGTCCCGATTTATTTTTATGTGGTTTTCCTAAATAAAGTGAATATAAATTTGTAGAAGCCTGATGAGTGTCTAAATACTCATCATTTTTGTACTGTTTAGAATGCCAAATCATCTGAAAACACTCAGAAATGCATCAAAATGATGAAAATATCACAAACAAGTGTTTTATGTGTTTTAAATGCAAAAATATCAAAATCTGGTGAAAAACGTATCAAGTTTGCATAATTGGCAGTTTTAGTCCCCCAAGTTTAAAAAGTTGTCAAAAACAGTCCCTGGTAAATTAAAATAAAGAAAAATATCATTTAAAGTCCTTAGGGATTCTTGAGTTGTCAAAATTGATCCTTGAAATTCAAAAATTGCAAAATTACAACTTTAGTCCCTCAAGTTTTGAAAATGTCAAATATAGTCCTTGGATTTATGAAAATGAAATTTTATGAAATAGTAGTCCTTGTACTATTCACATATGGCAGGAATGGTCCTTGTGAGAGCTTTAGAAGATTGGCAATTTCAGTCCTTCATGTTTGGCAGAATTACACAAATGGTCCTTGTAATATTAAACAAACCAAACGACCCTTTTGTATTTAGAACCCCAGCCAAATCAAAAAGACCCCTGCCATTTAGCCTTGACCCCCCTTTTTTGACCCCTCCACTTATAATATCCCACGGGCAAAAAGTCAAAAACGCGCCCAAACAGCTACTACTGTTCATCTCCTTCACAACAAGCTGCAAACCAAAACCAGTAATGGTTTTCTCCACTTTTTCAACACTTCACCTGTATTTCCACTTGTATACCCACTTTCCTCCACCTCTACAACCTCCCAAACTTAATTAATGCAAAAAACCTGCTAAAGAGATATTTGGCGCCAAAAACTCCACATGGACGAATATGATGACTTTGACCAATTCAATGGTTGGATTGAGGTGGGAAAGATTCAGAGATGTAGTCAGAGTCTCAAAAGTCTATAAAGAGGCAAGGAAGAAGCAATGTGAAAATATCTCTAGTATTTTTTAATTTAGCTTATGTCGAATTAGTAAATTTTAAATTTCCAGTGTATTTTAAATCTTTCTAGTACTTTGCTTAAGTTATTAAAGTGTATTTGAATCTTTTCCAGTCCTTAATTTCAAAGTTCAGTCTTATTTCATGATTGTGAAATTTTCAAGTTCAAATTTTCAATGTGTTCTAATGTTGTTTGTATCTGTTAATAAGGACTTATAAGATCACATAAGCTCCTAGATAGCTTATTAAAGCTATTAGATACTTTTAAAATCAGTCTAGTATCAAAAAGAGAAAAAATTCACAAAAATACCAAGAAAATAGTGAGAAAATAAAAAGTCTATGGAAATGATGATCAAGAAACTGAAGCAGAGCTGATTTTGGATTGCTTTTGGGTTTAGAGCTTTATGGAAAGCTATAGGAAGTAATACTGATCCTCAGTTCTCATTTTTGTGCATAAACACAAATTGTAAGCATTTCTTAAAAATTTGCAATCTTAAGTATAAGTGTTAAAGTACTGTTAATCTTAGCTTAAATATGTCTAAATATAGTTAATACAATATAATTAATAGCTTTCTTGGATTAAAATCTTGTTTTAATGATAAAAAGCTCAAAACAGATTACTAAAGTAGTGTTTGTATTCACTGTGTAAACCATGTTAGAGTTTATTCAAGCCTTTGTTTTTGTTTGCTATAAGTCATATTAGGTCCTAATATCTCATTTAAACCATAAAAACTAGGCATCATTTGATAAAAAGTCAAAAAGACAAATCCAATCCCTTGACAGTTAACTGTCAAGGATTTTCAAGTTCAAATGCTTTATGTTGGTGCATAATTAGTATACTCAGCTTAATCTAGTCTTAATTTATCTTAATATATCATAATCATTAAGTAAAATCAAGCCAAATCTCACAAAAGTCAAACTGCTTCATAATTTAAAAAGTCAAATTTTCCAAATTGCAGTTTTTGAATAAACTTGGTAATTTTCTTGTGATCTTACTATTAAGATTTAGAATTTAAGCTTTTGGCATAATAAAATTTAGCTGCTAAACTTAATTAGAAAAATATTAGTTCACTTATAATCAGCTTATTAAGTCCTTATTTCTTAGCTTCTTTTTGGTCCTAGTCTGAAAATCATGCCCTGTTCACAGTGTTACTACCCTATTTCACAAGCTCTCAGAGAGCTTATTAGTGACCCCTAGCTTATGTAAATTAGCTTTTTGAGAAGCTCACCTAGCTGACTCAAGGTTACAAGTGCTTATTTTCCATTCTTAGCTTATTTGATTAGCCTGCTAAGTGCTTTTTGTTTGTCCCATTCCATTCAGTACATTAGACAATCAGTGCTTACTAGATTTTTCAAAAGCTCCTCATAAGCTCACCAGTGAATCCCACTGTGAAAGCTTTTGTTTTTTGGAAAGCTCAGTTGGTTAGCTTGTTTGTCCCAGTGTTTGTTCCCATTTCCTAGCTTATATTATTGCTTAAAAACAAGCTTAAAAGTACCTAGATAACTAATAAGTGTCCTGTTTATCAGTTTAAGCTTGTGCTTATTTTAGCTTATTTAGTGCTTATTTCTAAGTCATTGAGCTTGTTCAGTTGTCATTTTAGCTTATTATAAGTTGTCTAGCTTATTTTCAGTTTTCCTTTGCTTATTTTTAGCTTATAAGCCATTTTGGCTTAAACCTTTTGCTTATTTCTTTTTTCTTGCTCACTGTTGAGAAAATAAGCTCAAACTGAGCTTATTATTGGTTTTCATAAAAAGTTGTAGTTAAATAATTTGCTTATCTTAGTTTGTTTAACAAGTTTGTAAAAGAAAAATCAAAAAAATAAAATAGTTGCAAAAAAGAGTTGCTGGGATTCGAACCCTGGCCACCCAGCTCACCACACACACACACTACCACTCGCCCTTGGGTCTTTTTCTGTTTTTCTTTGCATTATCTATTATATACACCTTCTTGTCCATTTAAGCTTATACGAGCTTATTAGCTTATTTCTAGCTTATTTATACTAGCTTTTTCAACTTTTGTATTTTTCTTAACTTTGTATTAGTATAAAGTAATTTATAAAAAAGCTTCAGATTTTTCTAAATAGTTTTAGTATTTTTAATCATTTATTTAGTCTAAAATAGTATTTAATTCATAATAAAAAATATAAAAGTCAAAAAAATATAAATCTTTTTTCTAAAATTTTCTTTTGTCATATAATACGTAAGAAAATTGTTTTTACACTTGTAGGACTTTTATTTCATAAATTTTACGTTTTTGCTTGCGCACTCGCGTAATTTTTATACATAACGTACGTTTTCATTTTAAATCACGTTTTTAGATAATTTAAGTTTACGTTTTAATTAAAATAGTTTATTTAAGTTATTTTGTTTTATAAATCAAGAAAAACATCATTGTAAAAATAGTGATAGCATTTATTTAATATATTTTAGCTTTTTAATTTTCTTTAATTTGCATTTAAGCCCCTGTAATTTACAAAACTTTTTCTTTAGGTATAAATATTCCAAAATCCTTACTGATCACTATCCTTAGTGATTATTCGACATCTGTCTGTGTTAAACACCATTCATCCTCCGTGGGACTTAACGACCCAGGAATCCACTATATTCCTCTGATCTTAATTGCATTTGTTTCTGAGCTGTTTTAAGTTTATTACGGTTGACCATTCACAAGTGGTTAGCTTGTGTGATTAAACTTGACTGTTCAGGAGCGAATCAAATTTTGGCGCCGCTGCCGGGGAGGCTGTAAGCGTGTTCTAAGCATTTCCAGACCCGTACTTGCACATATACCACCTTTTGTAAACAGTTTTTTGTAAAGTTATAACAAAATCAAAAAGTTCATTAACACTTTTCCTAAAGTGTTAAAAACACCAAACAAAATATAAAACAACAAAACAATCGTAACGTTTTCTATCTTGTGTTTCCTTTAAGGTGATTCTTAAAGAGATACGATTTGGTTAAACGAGACGATACCAAAAATATTGTCCAAAAGTTTTTTAACCATCAGCACATATCCATACCTACGTCTTTTCAGTGGTAGTTAATTTATACATAAAAATCAACCACCGCAAATCAAGGCAGTACACCTACTAACTGGGGGTGTGACCATAATAAGTTCCCGAACAACAGATTTAAAACTTGCCTTTGTGTCCTTGTGATTTGGTATACCTTTTTCAAAGAAGCCATTTCATTTGTGATTATTGGTTAAGTTCACTTGTCGTTTTGCCTCGCATTTGTTTTGAAAACTGATTTTTATACTTAGTGCATGCGCACTCGTTCTTCCAGTTCTACAAGTCCACTGTCAGAGCTTGCAAATATTCCTCGTAGACGTAGAGGACGTTCTGCTCCTTCAGCCGTGACTGAGGAACGTCTACCACCACCACCCCCTGTCGAAATGGCATAAGATAAGCCTATGAATGAGCTTCTCCAAGCACCCATCGAGGGTTACGGAGATGCCATTATTGTCCCAGCCATTGTGGCTGATACCTTTGAGCTAAAAACCGGGTTGCTTAATCTTGTAACCCAAAGCCAATTTTATGGTTTTGAGCGGGATGATCCTCATGCACATATTCGATGGTTTAACAAGATTGCATCTACCATCAAATACAAGAATGTCCCACATGAAGCAATCAAGCTTCTTCTGTTCCCATTTTCTCTAGAGGGACAAGCCCGGAATTGGCTTGAGAAACAACCCCCTCGTTCCATTGAGACATGGGAAGATCTAGTCACCAAGTTCGTTAACGAATTCTATCCTCCATCCCGAACTACAAGTCTTAAGAATGAGATAATAAAATTTTCTCAAAGATTTGATGAATCATTCGGGGAGGCATGGGATCGTTACAAAGAATTGCTCCGCAAGTGTCCGCATCATGGTTTTACCGATTTAATGCAAATGGATACTTTCTACAATGGTCTGAACCAGACTAATCAAGACTCTTTGAATGCCTCCGCGGGAGGTAATTTCCTGAGCAAGACCACAAAAGAAGCCTTGCAAATCATTGAAAACAAGTCCCAGGTCCGCCCTTTCCGCACAAAGACATATCAGACTCAGTCTAATGCTGGACCTTCTACTTCATCTCCCGTGAGTACATCTAGCACCGATGCTAAGATTGACAAACTCACGGATATTGTTCAGGCTTTGGTTCTTGCTAACCAAAAGAAAGTCACTTTCACTCAGACACCATCACATGGTGAAGTGAAGAAAGTCGAAGTTTGTGTTACTTGTGGTGGTCCTCATGCATACTACAACTGTACTGCCACCGATGGTAGTCCATTTGAAGCCAATGCTATAGCCGGTACTTCACATCAGGGAGGTAATCAATACCGTCCTCAAAATGAACCAAGTTACCGAGCTAACACTTATCAGGTACCACCCGGTTTTAACCATAATCCTAACATACATAACCGGAATCAGAACCAACCTAGAATGAACCAAGGTTATCAAAACCAAGGTAATTTCTATCCCGGACCCAATCAAGGTTTCCAACATCAAGGAAACCTTAATCAAAACAATTTCAATCGAGGGAATCAATTTCAGGGAAATGTAAATCCTAATCAAGGGAATTTTCAACAACAAGGTCATAATCAAAACATCCGACCTCAAAATTTCCCTCCACAGCCTCCAGTACCATCATCTGATGAGTTATTGAAGCAATTCATGAAATCCCAAGATGAAATGAACAGGTTGTTGGTCAGTCAGATCGCTGATCTCAAGAAGTCTTTAAATGATCAACCCTCGGGCTCAGGAAAACTTCCGAGCAACACGATCGCTAACCCGAGGGGCGATGCAAAGGCGATCACAACCAGAAGTGGTGTTTCATACAATGGACCCGCTATTCCTACTACCTCTTCTTCTTCTCTCCCGAAGGTAGTGGAAAGTGAACCTGAGGCAACAAAGGACAAGGAACTTCCTGCTAATAACGGAGGTACCAACAATGTCCATCCTCAAGTTGTCCAGAAACCCAAATCCAACCCAGGAGTTGTTTTTGAACCACCTGTAGCACCCGTTGAAAACTCCAAATCCAAAACTTCTATTCCTTACCCATCACGTTTGAATGAGCAAAAGCTCCGCGAAAAAGCCAGTCATCAAATGGACAAATTTTTTCAAATCTTCCAAGAACTACATTTTGACATAAGCTTTGCCGATGCTATCATGCTGATGCCCAAGTTTGCATCAACTCTCAAACACATGTTAAGCAACAAGGAAAAGCTGTTTGAAATGGCTAAAACTCCTCTGAACGAAAACTGCTCAGCAGTTATCTTGAAGAAGCTTCCAGAAAAGCTTGGAGATCCTGGAAAATTTCTCTTACCTTGTGTATTTCCAGGAATGGTTGAATGCTTTGCCCTAGCAGATCTTGGTGCAAGCATCAATCTGATGCCTTATTCAGTGTGGAAGAAACTTTCTCTTCCGGAACTTACTCCTACATGCATGACTCTCGAGCTTGCAGATCGTACAATATCCCGTCCACTTGGCATTGCCGAGGACGTATTTGTGAAAGTAGGAAAGTTCCATTTTCCAACTGACTTTCTAGTTGTTGATTTTGATGCTGATCATCGGGTTCCTCTCATTGTTGGACGAGGATTCCTGAGAACGGGCCGTGCTCTCATTGATGTATTTGAGCAAGAAATCACATTACGTGTTGGTAATGAAGCTGTCACCTTTAACCTTGATCAAACTTTGAGGTACTCCGCAAATTATGATTCTGAGTCGGTTAACCAAATAGATATCATTGATGTTGCTTCTGAAGAGTACTCTCAAGAAGTTCTTGGTTATGATCATAATTCTTTGAGTGATAATCTCACTCATTCATCTCAACCCATCATTGCCAATTCTACTCCTTCTCTCACTCCTTTTGAGGAAAGTGACTTCATCTTGGAAGAGATTGAAGCCTACTTGTCTAGTGATTCTGTACCATGGGAAATTGATCACGCTCCCATCGACATTGAGGGGGACATACTTCTCATTGAGAAGTTGCTTAATGATGATCCATCATCGCTCCCTCCCGTAGAACTTCATAACAGGGAAGTCAAGTCAGTTGAGAAAACTGAAGAATTTCCTGAAGTCGAACTTAAGGACTTACCACCTCATCTCGAGTATGCATTTCTTGAAGGTGATGATAAATTACCAGTCATTATTGCTCAAGATTTGAGTAAAGATGAAAAAGCTGCTCTCATAAAGGTCTTGAAGTCACACAAGCAAGCAATTGCTTGGAAACTCTCCGACATTAAGGGTATCAACCCTGAATTTTGTACTCACAAAATCTTGATGGAGGATGACTTCAAACCAGCAGTTCAACATCAGAGAAGAGTAAATCCAAAAATCCATGATGTTATCAAACAGGAGGTTATCAAACTTCTTGATGCAGGATTGATTTACCCAATCTCAGATAGTCCTTGGGTTAGCCCAATTCATTGTGTTCCTAAAAAGGGTGGCATAACTGTTGTCACAAATGAAGAAAACGAGTTAATTCCAACTCGATTGGTTACGGGATGGCGTGTGTGCATTGACTATCGTAAGTTGAATGACGCCACCCGTAAAGACCATTTTCCTCTACCCTTCATGGACCAAATGCTTGAGAGATTAGCAGGGAACGAATACTATTGTTTCCTTGATGGTTTCTCGGGTTACTTTCAGATCCCCATTGATCCAAAGGATCAAGAAAACACCACATTCACCTGCCCATACGGAACTTTTGCCTACAGACGTATGCCTTTTGGCCTATGTAATGCTCCTGGCACGTTCCAACGATGTATGATGGCCATTTTCCACGACATGATCGGGGAAACAATGGAGGTGTTTATGGATGACTTCTCGGTCATTAGGGACTCATTTCAAACATGTCTCTCCCATTTAGATAAAATGCTCAAACGGTGTGAAGACACCAATCTTTGTCTAAATTGGGAGAAGAGCCACTTTATGGTCAAAGAAGGCATAGTCCTTGGCAATAAGATTTCAAAAAATGGGATTGAGGTAGATAGAGCAAAAGTTGATGTTATTGCTAAATTGCCTCATCCTACTACCGTCAAAGGTATTAGGAGTTTTTTAGGTCATGCCGGTTTCTATCATAGATTCATACAAGATTTTTCTAAAATCGCCCGGCCTATGACCCATCTTCTTGAAAAGGATGCTCCTTTTATCTTCTCACCCGAGTGCATCGAAGCTTTTGAAACATTAAAGAAAAAGCTTACTGAGGCACCCATTCTCGTTGCTCCCGATTGGGACTTGCCTTTTGAGCTCATGTGCGATGCAAGTGATTTTGATATCGGTGCAGTCTTAGGGCAACGTAGATCCAAACATTTTCAGCCTATCCACTACGCAAGTAAGACTATGACTGAAGCTCAAACCCATTACACCACCACAGAAAAAGAGCTATTAGCTGTGGTGTATGCGTTTGAGAAGTTTCGGCCATACTTAATCTTGACCAAATGTGTAGTGTATATGGATCACTCGGCTCTCAAATATCTCTTTGCTAAACAAGATGCAAAGCCGAGATTGCTCCGTTGGGTTCTCCTCCTCCAGGAATTTGATATCATCATACGTGATAAAAAAGGAGCTGAGAACCTAGCTGCTGATCATCTGTCCCGTCTAGAAAACCCTCACCAAGATGTTTTCGAGAAAAAGGAAATAAATGAAACATTTCCTCTCGAGACACTCAATGCGGTTTCTTTTCGTGGAAACTCTTCTACCCCATGGTTTGCTGACTTCGCAAATTACCATACGGGTAACTTCATAGTGAAAGGGATGTCGACCCAGCAGAAGAAAAAATTCTTCAAAGATGTTAAACATTACTTCTGGGACGACCCCTACTTATTTAAAATCTGTACGGATCAAGTCATCCGACGGTGTGTTTATAGACAAGAAGCTCTTGACATTCTCAAAGCTTGCCATGCTGGACCCACCGGGGGCCATCATAGTCCAAACTACACTGCCAAAAAGGTGTTTGATTCCGGGTTTTATTGGCCTACGATTTACAAGGATGCCCACGATTTTGTCAAAGCATGTGACGCTTGTCAACGTCATGGAAATATCTCTCAAAGAAATGAAATGCCACAAAATGCCATTCAAGTTTGTGAGATCTTTGACATCTGGGGTATTGACTTTATGGGGCCATTTCCATCATCTCGAGGAAACAAATACATACTTGTGGCTGTTGACTATTTGTCAAAATGGGTTGAAGCAAAAGCTTTACATACTAACGATGCCCGAGTAGTTGTGAAATTTTTGAAATCTCTTTTTGCCAGGTTTGGAACGCCACGTGCTATAATCAGTGATCGTGGTACACATTTCTGCAATGATCAATTTGATCGTGTCATGCAAGAGTATGGTGTAACCCACCGTCTATCTACTGCATACCACCCCCAAACGAGTGGGCAAGTGGAAGTCTCCAACCGTGGTATTAAAAGAATTCTTGAAAGGACAGTAGGCGAAAACCGTGCATCCTGGTCGGATAAACTGGATGACGCACTCTGGGCTTTTCGTACAGCTTACAAAACACCAATCGGGTGTACTCCATACAAGCTAGTGTACGGAAAGGCATGTCATCTTCCAATTGAGCTTGAGCACAAGGCTTACTGGGCCTTAAAACATGCCAATTTCGATATTCAGACAGCTGGTGATCACAGAAAAGTTCAAATGAATGAACTAAATGAACTCCGTGATCAAGCATACGAGAATTCTTTGATCTACAAACAAAAGACAAAGAAGATTCATGACTCTAAAATCAAGAACCGCGTTTTCAACGTTGGTGATCGAGTCCTTCTTTTCAATTCAAGATTGAAGATTTTCTCGGGAAAGCTCAAGTCCCGTTGGTCTGGTCCATTTACTATCACTAAGGTTTATCCTTATGGTACCATTGAGTTATCTCAACCTGATGGTCCAAATTTTAAAGTGAATGGTCATCGGTTGAAGTATTATTTTGGAGAGGACATTCCACCTGTGATTGTCCCGGATCTACAAACTTTCCCCATGAACCAATGAATGCGGGGATCGAGTCAAGCTAGCGACTCGGGAATCAAAAATAATAGCAAACACCACATGGGTTTTCACCCGTGAGTATCACCCTAGTGTGGGGGAGTTGCCCCACGCTGTTGTATATAAGTTTTCTCCTCTATAGTTAAAAAAACAATATATATATATATATATATATATATATATATATATATATATATATATATATATATATATATATATATATATATATATATATATATATATATATGTATATATCAAAAATAAAATAATGGCCGTAATATTTCCCTTTTATGTTCTATGTTTCGGCATAACCGCCGGTAATTTGAATATTGAGGGCAATATTCATTTCTAAGTGTGGGGGGGAATTCTCACGAATTTTATCATGTAATTATATCACCCATTTCCCCCGTTTTTGGCCAAAATTTTTTTTGGAGTAAGTGTTTTTCACTTACTCAGCAAATGGTAATCAGTCCGCCATGTCTAACCCACATAAGGATTGGCTAATCCAGGAGCAAACGGCTCTTGGTAAAGATATCTCAAATCCGTTTATGGCTTGCAATTTGCCCAAAATTGTATGGTGTTCAGCTCACCATATCTTTAAACTAGTGAAAAGTTGGCTAGCCCGCAAGTTTATGGCTTGTGGTAAAGGCAGTGGGAAATCCATAATTGGTAATCGGCTCACCAAAGATAATATTGATAATTTATCTAAGAGTTGGCTAGTCCAGAAGCAAACGGCTTCTGGTAAAGACAAATCAAATCCGTTCACAGCTGGTGATTTGCTCAAAATCATTTGGTTATCATTGTACCAAGGTTCTTACTTGAACTGAAACAATTGGCTACTCCAGAAGTAATGGCTTTTGGTAAAGAGATGAAATCCATTAATTTTTCTCAAAACATTGCTAGGGACTAGCAATAGCTTAGTGTGGGGGATTGATGAGTGTCTAAATACTCATCATTTTTGTACTGTTTAGAATGCCAAATCATCTGAAAACACTCAGAAATGCATCAAAATGATGAAAATATCACAAAAAAGTGTTTTAAATGCAAAAATATCAAAATCTGGTGAAAAACGTATCAAGTTTGCATAATTGGCAGTTTTAGTCCCCCAAGTTTAAAAAGTTGTCAAAAACAGTCCCTGGTAAATCAAAATAAAGAAAAATATCATTTAAAGTCCTTAGGGATTCTTGAGTTGTCAAAATTGATCCTTGAAATTCAAAAATTGCAAAATTACAACTTTAGTCCCTCAAGTTTTGAAAATGTCAAATATAGTCCTTGGATTTATGAAAATGAAATTTTATGCAATAGTAGTCCTTGTACTATTCACATATGGCAGGAATGGTCCTTGTGAGAGCTTTGGAAGATTGGCAATTTCAGTCCTTCATGTTTGGCAGAATTACACAAATGGTCCTTGTAATATTAAACAAACCAAACGACCCTTTTGTATTTAGAACCCCAGCCAAATCAAAAAGACCCCTGCCATTTAGCCTTGACCCCCCTTTTTTGACCCCTCCACTTATAATATCCCACGGTCAAAAAGTCAAAAACGCGCCCAAACAGCTACTACTGTTCATCTCCTTCACAACAAGCTGCAAACCAAAACCAGTAATGGTTTTCTCCACTTTTTCAACACTCCACCTGTATTTCCACTTGTATACCCACTCTCCTCCACCTCTACAACCTCCCAAACTTAATTAATGCAAAAAACCTGCTAAAGAGATATTTGGCGCCAAAAACTCCACATGGACGAATATGATGACTTTGACCAATTCAATGGTTGGATTGAGGTGGGAAAGATTCAGAGATGTAGTCAGAGTCTCAAAAGTCTATAAAGAGGCAAGGAAGAAGCAATGTGAAAATATCTCTAGTATTTTTTAATTTAGCTTATGTCGAATTAGTAAATTTTAAATTTCCAGTGTATTTTAAATCTTTCTAGTACTTTGCTTAAGTTATTAAAGTGTATTTGAATCTTTTCCAGTCCTTAATTTCAAAGTTGAGTCTTATTTCATGATTGTGAAATTTTCAAGTTCAAATTTTCAATGTGTTCTAATGTTGTTTGTATCTGTTAATAAGGACTTATAAGATCACATAAGCTCCTAGATAGCTTATTAAAGCTATTAGATACTTTTAAAATCAGTCTAGTATCAAAAAGAGAAAAAATTCACAAAAATACCAAGAAAATAGTGAGAAAATAAAAAGTCTATGGAAATGATGATCAAGAAACTGAAGCAGAGCTGATTTTGGATTGCTTTTGGGTTTAGAGCTTTATGGAAAGCTATAGGAAGTAATACTGATCCTCAGTTCTCATTTTTGTGCATAAACACAAATTGTAAGCATTTCTTAAAAATTTGCAATCTTAAGTATAAGTGTTAAAGTACTGTTAATCTTAGCTTAAATATGTCTAAATATAGTTAATACAATATAATTAATAGCTTTCTTGGATTAAAATCTTGTTTTAGTGATAAAAAGCTCAAAACAGATTACTAAAGTAGTGTTTGTATTCACTGTGTAAACCATGTTAGAGTTTATTCAAGCCTTTGTTTTTGTTTGCTATAAGTCATATTAGGTCCTAATATCTCATTTAAACCATAAAAACTAGGCATCATTTGATAAAAAGTCAAAAAGACAAATCCAATCCCTTGACAGTTAACTGTCAAGGATTTTCAAGTTCAAATGCTTTATGTTGGTGCATAATTAGTATACTCAGCTTAATCTAGTCTTAATTTATCTTAATATATCATAATCATTAAGTAAAATCAAGCCAAATCTCACAAAAGTCAAACTGCTTCATAATTTAAAAAGTCAAATTTTCCAAATTGCAGTTTTTGAATAAACTTGGTAATTTTCTTGTGATCTTACTATTAAGATTTAGAATTTAAGCTTTTGGCATAATAAAATTAACTGCTAAACTTAATTAGAAAAATATTAGTTCACTTATAATCAGCTTATTAAGTCCTTATTTCTTAGCTTCTTTTTGGTCCTAGTCTGAAAATCATGCCCTGTTCACAGTGTTACTACCCTATTTCACAAGCTCTCAGAGAGCTTATTAGTGACCCATAGCTTATGTACCTTAGCTTTTTGAGAAGCTCACCTAGCTGACTCAAGGTTACAAGTGCTTATTTTCCATTCTTAGCTTATTTGATTAGCCTGCTAAGTGCTTTTTGTTTGTCCCATTCCATTCAGTACATTAGACAATCAGTGCTTACTAGATTTTTCAAAAGCTCCTCATAAGTTCACCAGTGAATCCCACTGTGAAAGCTTTTGTTTTTTGGAAAGCTCAGTTGGTTAGCTTGTTTGTCCCAGTGTTTGTTCCCATTTCCTAGCTTATATTAGTGCTTAAAAACAAGCTTAAAAGTACCTAGATAACTAATAAGTGTCCTGTTTATCAGTTTAAGCTTGTGCTTATTTTAGCTTATTTAGTGCTTATTTCTAAGTCATTGAGCTTGTTCAGTTGTCATTTTAGCTTATTATAAGTTGTCTAGCTTATTTTCAGTTTTCCTTTGCTTATTTTTAGCTTATAAGCCATTTTGGCTTAAACCTTTTGCTTATTTCTTTTTTCTTGCTCACTGTTGAGAAAATAAGCTCAAACTGAGCTTATTATTGGTTTTCATAAAAAGTTGTAGTTAAATAATTTGCTTATCTTAGTTTGTTTAACAAGTTTGTAAAAGAAAAATCAAAAAAATAAAATAGTTGCAAAAAAGCGTTGCTGGGATTCGAACCCTGGCCACCCAGCTCACCACACACACACACTACCACTCGCCCTTGGGTCTTTTTCTGTTTTTCTTTGCATTATCTATTATATACACCTTCTTGTCCATTTAAGCTTATACGAGCTTATTAGCTTATTTCTAGCTTATTTATACTAGCTTTTTCAACTTTTGTATTTTTCTTAACTTTGTATTAGTATAAAGTAATTTATAAAAAAGTTTCAGATTTTTCTAAATAGTTTTAGTATTTTTAATCATTTATTTAGTCTAAAATAGTATTTAATTCATAATAAAAAATATAAAAGTCAAAAAAATATAAATCTTTTTTTTTAAAATTTTCTTTTGTCATATAATACGTAAGAAAATTGTTTTTACACTTGTAGGACTTTTATTTCATAAATTTTACGTTTTTGCTTGCGCACTCGCGTAATTTTTATACATAACGTACGTTTTCATTTTAAATCACGTTTTTAGATAATTTAAGTTTACGTTTTAATTAAAATAGTTTATTTAAGTTATTTTGTTTTATAAATCAAGAAAAACATCATTGTAAAATTAGTGATAGCATTTGTTTAATATATTTTAGCTTTTTAATTTTCTTTAATTTGCATTTAAGCCCCTGTAATTTACAAAACTTTTTCTTTAGGTATAAATATTCCAAAATCCTTACTGATCACTATCCTTAGTGATTATTCGACATCTGTCTGTGTTAAACACCATTCATCCTCCGTGGGACTTAACGACCCAGGAATCCACTATATTCCTCTGATCTTAATTGCATTTGTTTCTGAGCTGTTTTAAGTTTATTACGGTTGACCATTCACAAGTGGTTAGCTTGTGTGATTAAACTTGACTGTTCAGGAGCGAATCAAATTTTGGCGCCGCTGCCGGGGAGGCTGTAAGCGTGTTCTAAGCATTTCCAGACCCGTACTTGCACATATACCACCTTTTGTAAACAGTTTTTTGTAAAGTTATAACAAAATCAAAAAGTTCATTAACACTTTTCCTAAAGTGTTAAAAACACCAAACAAAATATAAAACAACAAAACAATCGTAACGTTTTCTATCTTGTGTTTCCTTTAAGGTGATTCTTAAAGAGATACGATTTGGTTAAACGAGACGATACCAAAAATATTGTCCAAAAGTTTTTTAACCATCAGCACATATCCATACCTACGTCTTTTCAGTGGTAGTTAATTTATACATAAAAATCAACCACCGCAAATTAAGGCAGTACACCTACTAACTGGGGGTGTGACCATAATAAGTTCCCGAACAACAGATTTAAAACTTGCCTTTGTGTCCTTGTGATTTGGTATACCTTTTTCAAAGAAGCCATTTCATTTGTGATTATTGGTTAAGTTCACTTGTCGTTTTGCCTCGCATTTGTTTTGAAAACTGATTTTTATACTTAGTGCATGCGCACTCGTTCTTCCAGTTCTACAAGTCCACTGTCAGAGCTTGCAAATATTCCTCGTAGACGTAGAGGACGTTCTGCTCCTTCAGCCGTGACTGAGGAACGTCTACCACCACCACCCCCTGTCGAAATGGCAGAAGATAAGCCTATGAATGAGCTTCTCCAAGCACCCATCGAGGGTTACGGAGATGCCATTATTGTCCCAGCCATCGTGGCTGATACCTTTGAGCTAAAAACCGGGTTGCTTAATCTTGTAACCCAAAGCCAATTTTATGGTTTTGAGCGGGATGATCCTCATGCACATATTCGATGGTTTAACAAGATTGCATCTACCATCAAATACAAGAATGTCCCACATGAAGCAATCAAGCTTCTTCTGTTCCCATTTTCTCTAGAGGGACAAGCCCGGAATTGGCTTGAGAAACAACCACCTCGTTCCATTGAGACATGGGAAGATCTAGTCACCAAGTTCGTTAACGAATTCTATCCTCCATCCCGAACTACAAGTCTTAAGAATGAGATAATGAAATTTTCTCAAATATTTGATGAATCATTCGGGGAGGCATGGGATCGTTACAAAGAATTGCTCCGCAAGTGTCCGCATCATGGTTTTGGCACGTGTAGAGGAACAAAAAATAAGAGAAATCATGAAATGCATCTAATATACGTAAATGCATCTGATTAAAAGCTAGAAAACATACTATGGTGTGTTATAATGCATCTAAGATTATAGGGATGCATCTAATTTAGGTCGGTGCATCTCGAATTTACAGTTATAGTTCTTCTTATTTCTTCTTATTTTAAGTAATCTTCTTATTTGATCCTAACTATATATATATATATATATATATATATATATATATATATATATATATATATATATATATATATATATATATATATATATATATATATATATATATATATATAGGGAAGGGATCCAGTAAGAAGAAAAACTAAAATCGGAAGAATAAGAAGAATTTCTAGCCACACATTTCAAATAGGAGGGAAAAATTTAAGGGGAGATGCATCTATTTTTATAGGTGCATCTGAAATGAGTGGTTGTGGTTTCTTCTTATCATTCTTATTTTAATTTTTCTTCTTATTTGATCCTAACTATATATATATATATATATATATATATATATATATATATATATATATATATATATATATATATATATATATATATATATATATATATATATATATATATATATATATATATATATATATATATATATATATATAAAGTTAGGATCAAATAAGAAGATTACTTAAAATAAGAAGTAATAAGAACTATAACCGCAAATCCGAGATGCACCGACTTAAATTAGATGCATCTCTATAATCTTAAATGCATTATAACGTACCATAGTGTGTTTTATAACTTTTAATCAAATGCATATACGTATATTAGATGCATTTCATGATTTCTCTTGTTTTGTGTTCTTCTGCACGTGTCAAAATCATGAAAATCAATTTGCACTATCTATTCATCAAATTAACTTTCGAAACTCAAGATGTTGCATCTATATGAATAGAAATGCATCTAATGCAAGTCGTTGCATCTCAAATGCGTGGTTTTGGTCACTTCTCACCACTTCTTATTTTAATTAACTTCTCACTAGATCCCTACTCTATATATATATTCAACCATACCAAGATTCTTAAATATATTTTTGCAAGGCAAAACTAACACAACCTAACTAAACAATACATTCTCACACAACGTATCAATATTACATTTGTCCCTCATTAAATCTCAAATGTACACAATGCATGTGAGAATATAATTATATATTAGTGTAAGAGTAGAGAAACTACAAAGTGACTTATTGTTATTGCATACATATTATACTAATATCGTCTTCGTCCAGATATGCTCATGATCATTAAAAAAAAATCAAGATCTCATGCCGACCTATACAGAGTTTCGGTCTATCAGAAGTTCACATAGCTCAGTTTACACGTTACATGCCCACCCATTTTGCCAAATTGTAAAGATAAAATCTCAAACCCATTCCACAAGAGTACCAGATAGAATAGAAACATGAAACACCTTTTAGGAAATCATGTAGCTTTTTTTTTGCTCCGGAAGATAATGGCAGCATATGTCTCATAACACAGGTGGTTTCATTCTCTAAATGACACGAACACGGCTCATTCATAACACTCTGCATAGAACATCTCTCTGGTTCACGTGAATAAGGTATTCTCGACTTGGCAGACACACTTAACCAATCTCAACTAATGCATATCTCTTGAACATAACTTCAATTGATCATAAAGGCCAATAATCCTAACAATGATAAGAGTATGTGTAACGTAAAAAATGATATAAAACATGTCACTTATAATGTTGCACATGCTATTTAAATATTAGTATTAAGCAATTCAATTAACTTTTGTATTAGTGGAATCATCTCATGTATATCCTTACTCTTATTACAAATGTTAGTTGTCATATGACATTAAATCTAGTTGCTCAATGAGGGATTCTAGAAAGGACAATAAACATGAAAATTTAGTACATTGAACCAAAATGTACTAAATAGAAACTTGTGTATCATCCTGCTAAGTAGAATGTTATCATGAATTTGTTACAATTATGAGGCTAAAGAAAGCTTGGATTGATATGCGAGAAACTACTATCTGGCTAAAGAAAGCTTGGACTGATATGCGAGAAAGCTTGTACTGATATACTCTTGAAAAGTTATATAATTATGAGGCTAAAGAAAGCTTGGACTGATATGCGAGAAACTAAAAATTTCTTATGCGAGAAACTCATAAGGGAAACTTCATATGTGAGAAACTAAGAATTTATGTCAACAATTATTTAGAAGGTCTTGCGCACAAAAAACACGTCTTATGAATGTTGACCCACTTGACCCATATAAGCGAATTTGAGAGAACACAACTGAATAGACCCATTGATTAGTAAAGTGACAAAAATAAACAACGGTATAAAGTAAAGAAACTATTTAATGAGAACAACCTTTTTAAGGTGAGGTATATAAGAAACAGCCTTTCAGAATCCTCCAATTGCGACAACAATATGCTTGGCATGTTTTTATCCTCTAAAAAAAGCACACACATAGGCACAAATAATACGCACCCGAAGATGAAAACATAAATTTCTTTCTAGTAAGGTATGTAGTTATTAAAGGTGGAAATACTGAGTAGTATAAATGGCAAGTTTGACCCATCTATATACAAAATCATATCAAAGAATCTACCCATTTTGACCCGAACCCATTACTCAACCCACCTGACCCGTTCATTTTGCTACCTCTACAGCGACATTTATACAAAAAATAGACTAATGACCATCAACGTCATGAAGTTATAACATACTTTTAAATACACAAGCAAAATTTTAAGAGAACATAGAATTTATCAGAAAAAAACATTCATAATTATAACCATTCAATTAAATACCTACCTTGAAGAACATCTTCCTTGTAATCCTCCACATCATCATCATTAGAATTTGCATCTACATCATCATCTTTTCATTGTTAACATCATCAACAACCTTATGAATTAACAAATATATAGAAGAGTGAACTTTAATACTGATTCGTAATTTAAAATTCCTGGAAATTACCTTGTCGATAGCATCAACAATCCCGGTTCCAATAATATCACCATTTCTGGCATAAATAGACGCAATGGCTACACAACATATATAAATAGTCATATCATAAGATGAGTTAATGTAAACCCAAACTTAAATTCTTGCTATAACTTGACTAATAAAGTTACCAATCAAAAAAATTAATCTTTACTACCTCTGTTAAGATCATGAACTTTAGCAAAACCTCTTATCCAGCTCCTCCAGCAAAGCATGTATGGTCGTCAATACCTTTCTTAACGACACGTACCGCCCCCTCTCTATCAAACTCTGCAAAACCAAATATGATATGTGTAGAATTTAGTTCGCTTATACTAATTTTTCCACTTAACAATTTCTATTAGAATTTAATTCGCTTATACTAATATTTCCGAACAATTTCTAATTTTTCCATTTAACACTTATCTTAAATATATTTAGTTAACCTGCGAAAATTTCTTGCTATTGGTAGGAGCTTGTTCTTGGTATGCCTTGTACGGACGGGTTGTAGCCTATAAACCAAAAAAAATATAGTCAAAAGTTATCTCAATCGGCTACACATTAACACATATATAAAAGCTAATCAGCAAGAAGTAAGATAAAATAGTAGAATTTACATAAGTCATACAGATACAGTAACTCACTTGTTCGTCTTTTTTGTTGATCTCATTAGCCCCTACCTGAAAAGATCATGATTCCACGTGGTCCACGTAGTGACTTGTGTGTCGTGGTTGTTACAACATTAGCATATTCAAAAGGAGATGGTATTACAACAGCAGCAACCAACCTGCTGATGTGTGCCATGTCAGCTAATAGAATAGCTTTTTGTTTGTCACAAACCTGTCAAAAAATGAGACAGTAAAAGATTTGAGATATCAAGACTCATGAATGAAAAGAATAAATAAGACATTAGTGGCATTTACCTTGCGCATACGGGCATAATCATATACCCGATCACATGCACTTGCACCAGCTACACCTAATTTTGGTCTAAAGAGCACATCACTTTTCTCCATCTGTAACATAGATAAACTTTTTTCCTAAGTGTCATAAAGAAGTCTATTATTTTGAACATGAAACATAATGATAAATCATGCAGCCGTATAACTTGCTCATAGTGTATAAGCTATTGAATAGGTGATGTGACTTCAAAAGCTTTAACCCACCGGTTACGTGATCGACCGTGTCAGCTGCTCTTGGTCCCACATGTGCGATTCAAAATTTAGTTGCACTAAATTGTTGAGGGGGAAAAAAAGTGTCAAATTTCACCCTCCTAAATCATGTTATTCATAATTATATTAAGTTCGACTGATAAAAAAAAGTGTCAAATTTTAACCCAACCTGCTATGACTGATTGTACAAACCATCTATCTCGCTCATTTTATTCATGGCTGGGTCATGCTTACTTGGTGCAAGGTGCAATGCTTCTTTAATACACCATTTGCATCGAGCAAATGCAATTTTTAGTCTAAGTTGCAAGAGGCCAGGTTAGGTTGGGTTGAGTTAACTCGACTCTTGAACATTATCCAATTAGTATCAAACAAACTTAGGACCTATAATGTATTAACTATACAATATAGGGTGACTTTCAACCCGTCCCATTGATAAACTTTTATTCTGGACACAACTTCGATAGAAGTGTTGACTATGAATATGGGTTAGAATATTCACATCTGAAAAGTATTTGACACCGTAAAGTTTTGGAGGATGTACTTACTGTCAGCAACTTTCCAAAGCAAAACTACAGCCACATTTGTTGCACATAAAATAGTGTATAGAAGTTACTCCAGTCTTTTAAAAGCACAATCTATAGAAAACGCATAAACCATTAGAAATCAAGTAACTCGCAAAGGATTTATATATTACACATGAAATTCAATTGCGAAGAAAGATACATTTGATATAAAATGAGGCATTTCTTTAACATGACTCCAAAGGTGCACTCTGATTTTTGAGTATGTATTAAACTTAAGTTAGACCCAAAAAAAAAACAAATGATCAGTAACTTTGTGCCTGACCTGCCCCCATTTTTAACATATTCTGGTATTTGGATTTCATACTCTATGGTTATCTGCTAAAGATGCTAATGCTTAAGAGAATTTTTATTATTGCAATTGCCCGACAATCGAATTTCATTCTCTTTCGCATTCATACTCTTCCATCAACCGATAATGTCCAAATGAATATGTTCTAGTCATATTTATCTTCCTAAGACACAAAAAAAGTGTATATAACGTGCCAAACGGCTCCTATAACAGTAAAACCATTGTATTAAATTGAGCAAAACCTTGTTTCTCATATGTATAGTTGAATCGTGTAGACTAAATAAACGAATCAAATAATCAACTAAAGTGAAACAAATCAAGAAGACGGTTTTTGAATATGCTTTTATCATTCTAAGATTCAAGAAGACAACCAATCCAAACACTATATAATGCCTTGTGAGTTAACTGAAACTGGTTTTTGAGATGATGTGGCTAAAATAGAATAAAATAAGCACTTTTTTCGAAACACTCAAAACTAAAGTTAACAATAAATTTCAAACACTTCCTAAGTGGAAAACCTAATATTCCAATTCTAATAAAGAAACATAACATTAGAGAAAGACATGTTCAAGATTTCCTTCTATCTTTTTTTATAGCACTACTAATAAGTATGTGCAGGAAGTTTCTTATTTCAATGTGCTTATTACCAACACTTGCATTTATGATACTCTGACTTAACATTACCCTCAGTATCCATATCTAGACCCGACACGTACCGCCCCCTCTCTATCAAACTCTATCAAACTCTGCAAAACCAAACATGATATGTGTAGAATTTAGTTCGCTTATATTAATTTTTCCACTTAACAATTTCTATTAGAATTTAGTTTGCTTATACTAATATTTCCAAACAATTTCTAATTTTTCCATTTAACACTTATCTTAAATATATTTAGTTAACCTGTTAAAATTTCTTGCAATTGGTAGGAACTTGTTCTTGGTATGCCTTGTACGGACGGGTTGTAGCCTATAAACCAAAAAAAATATAGTCAAAAGTTATCTCAATCGGCTACACATTAACACATATGTAAAAGCTAATCAGCAAGAAGTAAGATAACATAGTAGAATTTACATAAGTCATACAGATACAGTAACTCACTTGTTCTTCTTTTTTGTTGATCTCATTAGCCCCTACCTAAAAAGATCATGACTCCACGTGGTCCACGTAGTGACTTGTGTGTCGTGGTTGTTACAACATTAGCATATTCAAAAGGAGATGGTAATACAACAGAAGCAACCAACCTGCTGATGTGTGCCATGTCAGCTAATAGAATAGCTTTTTGTTTGTCACAAACCTGTCAAAAAATGAGACAGTAAAATATTTGAGATATCAAGACTCATGAATGAAAAGAATAAATAAGACATTAGTGGCATTTACCTTGCGCATACGGGCATAATCATATACCCGAGCATATGCACTTGCACCAGCTACACCTAATTTTGGTCTAAAGAGCACATCACTTTTCTCCATCTGCAACATAGATAAACTTTTTTCATAAGTGTCATAAAGAAGTCTATTATTTTGAGCATGAAACATAATGATAAATCATGCAGCCGTATAAATTACTTGCTCATAGTGTATAAGCTATTGAATAGGTGATGTGACTTCAAAAGCTTTAACCCACCGGTTATAACACAAGACATGAATAGGTCGGTTGCCCATCATGCACAAATTAAGTTGACCGATGTAAGTTTACCAAGTAGGATCCTTGAAAATTAAGAATAAAGATCAGATATTAGTTAAATTTGGCCATAATCGTAGAGAAGAAAGAAAAAAAATATATAATCAAGAACTCTTGATTGTCTTAGCACTTACTTCAATCTGTGTATCAAAAACACAAAATTTGTTGTTCGATTTGTGTTGAAGCATTTGTCAGATCTATAATAGCAGCATTAGATCGCATCCCCACCCGTTCAGAGAGTGCTTCAATTGAATTTAATTCACCATCTGATTTTTTTTCATAGATCCACGTTTGAGCTTTTTCCTAAAATCAGAAGATAGGGAAATGGTAGCAAAGAATACAAAAGTCTGTCATTTCTTCCTTTGAAAGCCTGTAACCGTAATATAGTTTTTAGTATCCTTTGTATGTCCTTCCCTAACCATCGGGAGCATGTCAATAATTGACTGTAATTCGTGAAAATGGCCATTATCTATCATTCGGTCAGCCTCATCCAGCACAAAGAATGACAATGAATGTAACTGCAAGGCAAAAATTTTATAGTGTGATTGGTAAGAATGATCATGATCTTTTAAAACTGCAGATTTCAAAAGCATACCAAAGTAGAATCTTCAGTGCTCAAATTCATGTTTTACAATTTTACCCATCAAAGTCATGATATGCTTTTGTTTCAGATTTTTTTTAAATGTTATACGTTATACAGAAGTCACAAAATGGGTGGGTCAGTTGGGTTTGATAACGGGTTATAAAGGCTCCAGGTCAACACAGGTTATTGTTCCATGACGGGCTTATTTGACCCAATAAACCTCTTGTTCATCAATAATAATATGATTTTTTAAAGCAATGACTTGGAAGGTTTTCTGCTTACAAAGTAATACGTTGGATGACCATCAAACTATTCATCCCATTTTCTTTTAAAGATTTCTTTTTACCATTTTGACTTAATAGAAAATACAGATAACCCAAATCTATCAATTTCTAAGTAAAATGGGTAGAAATTTCCATTGCAAACTTTACACATAGGTCCCTGAAACTCACCTCAACACTTAATTTTTTTTAAAATGCCATCAAACATAAAATAAATAGCATATAGACTGACAAAGACTTACATGTCGACTTCTCAAGTATTCCCATGAGAATACGGTAGTTGACACGACTCCAATTATGCCTCCATCATCGTCTTGTTTCTTCTGTATATGAAATGATAATTCCCTAAATTATCAGAATCTATACATATATATGGGACTAAGCATGACACGTCAGTAATGCTTACCAGGCACATTAATGATGACATGGAGCATCATATGATGATGTGGAAATGGTGACTTGGCACAAGCTCCGCTTACAAAAGAAAAAAGAATTGGACAATTGCAAGGTTCGAACTTGGGTTTCGAGCTTGAAAGACAAGCGCCTCAACCACTAAGCAATCCACATTTTGTTGTACAAGCGGTTATTTTCAAAGTAGTATTCTTTCTTCAACTATACCATCTTCAATATTATCAACTGAACATAAGTGAAACCCTACTCATTCTCTCATTAATCCTCCCCTTTTCACTCCTACAGTCCTACTCTATCGCTACAAAATTCAAAATAAACCAGAACCAAAATAGACTCACCCAAAGAACATAACGCACTTCCTAATTCAAATCTAGATTTAGTCAATCTATAGCATGTTTCAAGGGCCATTTAATTTGATTCTAATCCAAATTTTCAAAAAACATAATTATCATTGAACCCTAATTCTCTTAAACAATTCATCATCATCTTTGGTGACGATACTTATGTGAAATCAAGGAAACCTGATTATGCGGTGTTCACAATTTTTTCAAGGTAATGTGGTTTTTTTTTTCTTTTTTTTTTAATTAATTATTTATTATTATCTTAAATACTTTGATTCTTTGCGATCATGTTGTTAGGATTGTTTAGATTAGCTTATTTTTTAAGCAACTGGGCATCCTTCTAGACAAGCGGTTGAATACTAAGAAACAAAAGTCTCTAGGGGCTGTCTTGATCCGCATCTAGAAATCGATTATATGTCTATGTCAACTTGATGTTTTGTTTCGTTTTCATATTTATGATTTTAGAAAGTTATTATAAATGGTAAAGTCAGTTACTCAACATGATTCAACTATCGAGTCTCTACATGTTGGTCACATATGGCCTTTTTTAACCGCTGGTCACTTATAGGTCTGAATATCTTAAAAGTACCTTAACGATCTCTAATACTACATTCGCTAAATTCATATAATTTCGTCATTTAACATATAAATTTAAGCATAGTGGATCTGCTTATGAGGCTATACGCAATCATTTGTTGCAGGAAAAAGTGAAAAGCATTGAGGCACAGTTGAATGCAGCTCTTCATTCCAGCAAGAATATGTCCAAAATGAGCTCAGACTCAACAAGAGAAAGCACAGAGTCGGTTGCTGTTACCAAAAATCTTAAAGAAACACTCTAGAAACGTGATGCCCTCATTGAGGTATGCTACTTTCGTGTTTTTGAGAACACAAAAGCATATTTTTATGTAACTGAAGTTTGACATTCCATAATTATCTCCCTAAATTTGAATGACCATGTTTATCATATTAACAAAATCAAT
Organism: Chrysanthemum seticuspe; assembly: GCA_019973895.1. Lineage (NCBI taxonomy): Eukaryota > Viridiplantae > Streptophyta > Magnoliopsida > Asterales > Asteraceae > Chrysanthemum > Chrysanthemum seticuspe. The sequence goes on from BPTQ01000006.1 coordinate 101,469,821, forward strand.
AAACCTAAAACATTGCGGATGAATCACACACAATCTCAATGGCATCCTCAATTGCTATTCAAAATCAATAAGCTAATCAATAAACCTAAAATCATCACAGAAACAATGTCACACCAAATCATCCTAACAAGTTGTAGGTACACACTCTATTTCCATTTACTGATTTTGTTTATTGATTTCACTTTTGAAATCAACCCCGACTCAGGTTTGTTCAATCTCAATTTCTTCTTTCAACTATGATTCTGCTTTCATGTTGAGAAATCATAAACAATCTTTCATTAGATTCTGCTTTCATGTCGCATGAGATATAAAGCTAAATTTTGATTTCAATTTTTAGTGATACGAACCCTTATTTTTATGTTTCACCAGCCATCAGGTATGTATAGCGATTTCATCTATCATCATTATTAATTTCAAGTATGGTTTCAACAGGTATGTATATCTTTTGCCCTAATTTTTTTTAATGTCTTTCTTTAATGTTTAAGCAATTGATGAAATCTCTTTCATTTTTTTATCAGAGAATTAATTAAATTAAAAGTAATCGTGTAAAAGAATTTGTATATGACTTTGATCCACTTACATCAGGAGTTCAGGACAAATAAATTAAAGATATTGTGTTGTCGTTTGAGGGATGCAAATCATTTCCTGTTCATGCTACTAATAAAAAAGGTGCAGCTTATGGTGATTTTGCTGTTATATCCTTCTTCTTTTAAGTGTATCATATCCTTATTTTGCCGTTATATCCTTTGTACTTCCATCCCACATTTCTCAAGAGTTTATTACTTGTCTTCAATTCAAAACTAACAATCTTTGTTGCAAGTAACATAATTTTGTTGAATGTAGAGGCAATGGTGGGAGTTAAAGTTGAAACATATGGAATAAGTTCTGTCTTTTAAGGTAACGATTGATCTACCACTAATATATATGCGGTCGTAGATGTCGGCTAATTATTTCATGGAACTAAGCAGATGTGAAAATTTTACGAGCTGTTTGAAATGGACGCACATGTTGGAACCAAAGAACTTGATTTGCAGTATATGAAGGTATTTAGAGCAAGTGGAACTTCATGAATATGCAGGTGAAACACTCACAAATATTTATTGAGAGAGGTAAAAACTATAGAACAAATCTTACATTTTTTTGGTTTAGAGTTTTCTGTGAGAGATATTTCGTTAATGCAAATGGAAATCCTTTTGGTAACATAAAAATATCTTTGTTCATCTTGATCAAGCCGATATAAATGGATTGTCGTATTTAAGTTGTGCATAAATCGCCCACATACTTTTGCTCTAATAGTGCTTAACAAGAAAAAGAACTACAAAAAAGGAAGGTCCTTTTTATAAGTAGAGCAACGACGAGGCCAATAACTATTTGTTTATTTGTTTGTTTCTTTGTGCTATTAAATTAATGAACATAATCAAGGCACTTATGATTTCTTTTATCTATCTCAAAATTCCCTGTATTTCCATCATCTACACATTATTGCATTCTTATTTGATATTGTCTTTTAACAGGATACACAGGCTCCGGTAAACAAACACACACCAAGAACAAACAAACCCAAAAGCCATAAACCTGTGGCTAAAAGGGCCATTGATGCAAATTATTATAAAGCAATACAGAAGGTTCGTGGCTACAAAGTACAAAATTACATTTTGTATCACTTCTGTGCAATTTATATTTAGTTGAGATGGCAAATTTCGACCCAATTACTTCGGGTCTAGGCTGTATTGATCTCAACTGGGTCAAATGGGTCATCCATAGTTCATATGCAACGCACAGAATTTTCATAAATCATTTTATCAAAAATTTAAATTCTTATCGTGATAACACTGTATTTTTTTGGAAACATGGTTAACACGTAAATTACTTATAGAAAGTTAAAGGTTGGAAAGAAAGTGTTTGTAAGTCAACCAACACGTCCCGTACTAAAAATAACATGCTTAAACCTGAACTTATTTTGGCAATTACCCAACAAGCCCATATTACCACCTCTAATAGTAGCACACTTAATTTATGCTAGGGAAAATACGCTTCAGCTAACAAGGCAGGGCTTGGCAACTATGGGACGTGGCGAATGTGGTACGTGAACTTACAACTACAAGACTATTGGTGGTGAAGGTAATGTTGATCAACAAATGGTTCTTTTGAATATGCACTGTAAGTTCATGCATTATAATCTAAATAATGTTTCCATCTTTATGCATTCATGTATATCATTTTTTTGTAGTTGTGTTGGAGGTATTATTAGAAAACTACTTAATATATGTATTGTAGCAATACTATTTTACCAAATCAACTTTGGCAAGTAAATACACTAATGGGGCTACGTAACTTTGGCAAGTAAATGCATTAAGAGCTACGTAACTCAGAAACGCAAATTACAATCTCACGTTTTATTCTAAAATGCACTTCTAAGTTTACATAGTCAGTTTTTTGGGTTTGCGGGACTTGGTTCACCCAAACCTTTGTTAGCTGGAAACAGATTCTATTAATAATGGCAGGTACCTGATTATGCAATGAGCTTTGTGGATGGGCACTCTTTAAAGTAACCTTATTATCTAGCCTCTTACAAACATAATAAATCGGTTTTTATGCTTAGTTTTTTTATATATATTGTCGCACGGTGATGCTACCAAAATTCGCATGGTCGTCAAACTACTCAAATAAATAGTAACAGCTTGACACAAAATGGGTTAAAGTGGCTGAAATGTGCCCAAAGTGTACTTTTATACATGCGTAAAAACTCTAAAATTAGGTTATTATTACTAAAATGGGAGTTCGTTATTGTGATTAATGTTGACACACACACCTAATTCTTTGTATGTTTTATTATAACCTTTGTATGTAATACTATAACCATAGTTGTCAATAGCGAATAGCGATAAATAGCGACGAGCCACCTATATGCTACGTAATAAAGATATGTTTTACCATTCAACACATAAACATTTGTAAACATTCAAAACACCAAAATAGCTAAATTAGTCTATTAGTAATCATCTAAAACTTGGATTGGTCGAATTTGCGCAACTAGTCCCTCGGAATACTTACCAAACGCGCCCCTATGTTTTGGATTTGACATTTTTGGTCCCTCCTCGGGTATAAAACCCCCACAACACACACATAAACACACTTTTACACACACATTTCTCTCTCTCATCTCTCTCTAAAATTCTGGTGACCGGTAACCTCCACCGCCGTCTTCTCCGGCCAATATTCCGGCCACCCGTCACCGGAAAATTACACCACCTATACCAAATGATAGATCGTCGAAAGGAGATCATTTTGACATAGGGTACGCGTGGTGAAACCCATCGACGCGCCCTAGATCTACATTTTAAGTTTCAGACTTTTTGGGTTTTTGTCGCTATTCTGTCGCTAAATGGTAATAGCGACACATGACGGCTTCGCTACGTAGCGCGCTATAGCGACCGCTATCGTCGCTATTGACAACTATGACTATAACCATTGTTATAATTTGCAGGGTAAGAGAATTTTGAAGACAAATGGAAGCAACTGTGTGAGTGCAAAAGTGGAGTTGATTTCAAACAATTGCAGAAAAATAGTTTTTGCTATAATGTTTATACTTTATAGGAATGACTGGATTAAAATTTGACTTGTCTTGGTTGTTATAAATTTCTTTTTTATACTAAACTTGTGATATTCTTAAATTGGTCCGGTATAACTAAAAGTTGCAAACTCATTATGAAATAATTAGATGTGTTAGAACATAATTACTACTGTCTCATAACTTTTTATGCATTCACTATTATTATTATCTTCATAGAATAAATGTATGCCACTATTCATTATTTATGTACGTCAGCTTAGAATTCGACAAACAATTTTATGAGGCATACCCGCCCATTGGGCGGGTCATGAAGCTAGTATGATAATAGTATTCGTGTATAACTAAATGAATCATTCAGACCTAGATTAAGTTGTTTAGGCATAATATATCAAACAATCTGCCACGATGTGTTTAGAATCATACGTGTTTGAATTTGTGAAACATAGTATGCTCAATCTATGGCTATAGGGGTATTTGGGATAACTCACTGTAACTGTGTAAGTGTTTGATTCTGGAAAGGCATATTCCTGGAAATGCACATTCGATGAATAAGCAGACATGTATTTGCTTCACTGCACATCTAGTGATCTTAATATTATAATAATTGGTTCAATTCAAACACGTACCAAAGTGACTCACAGTTTTAACTTGTGACCTGTCGACCCGTCCGAGAAAGGCAAACCTTTATTACTTTTCCACATCGGCCAAAGCATTCTTTGCACTCCAATCGCTGCATCCAAAAAGTAAGTTATTATCAATAATCATACATAATAAAAACCAAAAAAGAACAATGAATTCCACCATAATTGTGAAAACTGATAACCCTAGCCTTAAAGTACCAAAATGTAGCCTAAACACGAATGCAAGCTCTTTTATAACTAAGCTCTTTTATAAACGCGGGTCGAAGGCCTATTAGTAAAAGTGGAAAGCCCATCAAAATGTTGACTTTTCTACTATCCCTAATGAAGAAAAGTCGCACGCTCTTCTTGCACATGCGCTTCGTAGTCAAACGAAGAATTTCAAGTCAATATTTGCTGTTTTAGATGCTAGTACTTTAGCCGGTTTAAGGAAACACTGAAACACTATAATTCCTTCAGAAATAAGTAAACCAAGGAAAAAACAGACAAAAATGTTCACCATTGTGGCAGTCCAAAGTCCACTGCTCTTTTGAAGCATCATGATCAGTCAATATCACAGTTAAATGGTTGATACTTGTTAACGGAGTCCTAAGTACAAAAAAAACGGCATGCACATAGATTATTAGTATAGTAAAAGATAAACACATAGGCATAAAACAATACCTTCAAAAGCACACTACACTGCACTTGGGCTCCAGTAATAGTATAAGTATTAAAAAAAAAAGCAAGCTTAAGTGTGATAGACTAATACGCAGATCTTGAAGAGTTGAGGGCGTGCAAGCTAAGTGATGGACATGACAACAAACACCCGCTTAGACTAATTAAAAATCATATGTGGGTCATAACATCAAATCAATTATCGTTAAATTAAACATCCGGTACTTGGGTGAACACAAAATCTAAAAACTTATTCATTACGTCTTTTATGGATCATAAAAGGGGATACTTTTTGATGGTACATCAATGCAGACATAAATTGCATTGTGTATTTATAATCTAGAAGCTAAACTAAATCAACTCACTATGTAACCAAGGACCACACCCTGAACGTGTTCATGATGCAGGTGTTTGGGTTTTTTTTAAATCCTAAATGGGTCATAGTGTTTTATGGGTTGACAATGATCAATATTAAACTTTTTTCTGGGGAAAGGGGGGAGTGAGTATGATGATGAAAAAAGTAAGACGTCAATAAATATACCCAACGTGGAGAAGAAGGGCAAATCCGAAAACATGCAAGTGAGTACGAAGAAACTCTAAAAAATTATCATTAATCAATTGAGAAGTTATAAAGCTGAAATAGTCTTCTTCAAATAGCCATCATCATCATCCGGCCAATCGTCATAAACCCTGTAGTTTCAAGCAAAATAAGTTGAATATGCACAAAATTAATCCGCAAAAATAAACTGAGTCAAATGATTAAAAATAAAAGGTTTTGGTGTAGGGTTTACCTGTGCAACATCCAACAGTCCCACAATGTTTCTCAGCGGTGACAAAATCTTCTTTTGTATAGAATGGATACAATGCAACTGAGATACGTGATATTGGTTATGTGCAGGGTCCGTCTAACTTCATTAATTCAATATATTTTTTTTGCAAAACTTCCTCCATGTTAGCCATGTGTGGAGTACCAGTTGACATCATATGCCATTAATAATCTCGCAAGTGTGAGCTTCCCAATTTTACTATCAAATAGATAAAGTTAAAAGTGAAAAAATAATAAGAGCATTTCATTAGCTCGAGAGTAGCAGAAAGGAGGTCAAACATACCACTCTGAGCACGTCAAAAATTCTGGGTAGTGATCTATTTCAGTAACTATCATCTCAGACTTCCATTTTGAGGAGGTGGGTTGCTCATAATCACTTGTTTTCAACAAAATAATATAACAGAAAACAAAAATGAACCAATGATATTTCATCAAACATTTGATGTGCAAGTTAAAGTTCACACTTAAAATTTGATTGTTGACAGGTTCTTGATTCGCCATCACCTACAACAATGATCACAAAAAACAGAAGAATATAAAATCGTGGTCACAAAAATTACAAATATAAACATCCAAAAAACAGAGGAATGATAATTACCGATTTTTAGATCTGGATAGCAAAAGGCCTAGTACCATTTTCTGAATCGTGATTTGTTTTTGAATCAGTGATTTGTTTTTGTATATTTTTTTTGAATTGGTTGACATTAATTGTGAGATTAAATTGTACAATTGAAACTGAATCGTATAGAGGAAGAATTGTTGATTTGAAATTGTAGAATTGTTGATTGATGAGGGGAGGTGAATGAATTTGTGTTTAATGGTTTACAAAACTTAAGAGTGCATTGTTTTGTTGGACGGCCCTGTTTGGCTAAGCTTATTTATCATAAGCCGATTTTGGCTTATTTTTTATAAGCTCTAATTTTGTGGCTTATTTTGAGACTTGTCGGCTTTTACTAGTTGTTTAACCCGCCTGATGGGTGGGCTACTTTCATAACATTCGTTAGTAAAAACAGTTTAGTGACATAGAGAGTTGTGAACAAAAAAATTAAAAAAGAAGTGAATAACTTAAATATTGAAATTTGCTTGAACAATGTATGAAGAACAAAAATGAAAATAAAAACAATGACAGTTTCAAATCCTACGTAGAACTTCTTTATAAACTACGTTTGTTGTTTTGTTTGTGTATGAACCGTCTTCGTCACAACAAAGCACCTTCAATCTGTTTCTGCTTTTAACTCTTGATACCGCTACATAGAGTTGTCCGTGAGAGAAGACTGGACGCTGTAAAAATAAACCAACCTTGGATAGCGTTTGTCCTTGGCTTTTATTAATTGTCATAGCAAAACATACGGAAACCGGAAACTGCCTTCTGTTAATCCTAAAAGGCATCTTTGAGTCGGACGGCGTAATTTGCAATCGGGGTATTGCACATATGTTACCAATTTTACCTCCGGATATTATTTTTGCTTCTATTATATTCACTCCCATCCTAAGGACCTGCAACCTTGTTCCATTGCACAAACCGGCTTTCTGGTCGATGTTCCGCATGCACATTATAGGTGCACCAATCTTTAAACATAACTCATGGTGAGGTAAACCTGACATTTTGATGCTATTGAGAAAGTCTGTAGTGTAAACCGACTCATCGAAACTGGTATCACCGTCACATGCGGATACCGTGTCTGAACTATGGTAAGTCTTCTCATCTCCAGGTATCATAGTTATCATGTGCTTGTTGACAACATCAACCAGCTCGTGTGTCGGAGCAAGGATAGCTCTTTCTTGAAAGAAGCTTGGGTTCCAAAGGTTTGGTAATAGGTCCGGGTATGTTTCTTCAACTATTGATGCAACATGATCATTAGAAGTGAGAGCAACAACTTCTGAATGTGCTATAACAGTGTCGCCTAAAAATCCTTTAGCGGATTTAGCTTGAATTAGAACTCCTAAGAAGTGACATGGCATTACAGCCTAAGCTACCAGACCCATTCGCCAATTAACGATCATGCTAACTATAGTTGCTTATAGTATTAAGGAAATGCATTGCACAATGAATGACATGCTGTCAGAAGTTATGGTCTTTACTGTGGATGTTTCGTTGGGGATTCGTGAGGTTAGGGAACCAACACTGTTCCCAGGCTTGTTAAACCATGCTAATTCATTGCGGAGTACCGCTATAAGATACATAAATCGCGACGTCAGTTTTGCATAGGATAGACGTCAGTATCTATTGTTTTTGAATTGTAAACCTAAATTTCAAAGCATGTTGTCATTTCTTATCAAATTGTTAAGTTCACTTTTCAAAAGTCGTCTCTATGTTTTGCTTCTATATCCTTTGACTACTTGTGTCAACTAAGCAAAGACCTCCTATTTCCCGGTTTTCAGTAATTCAAATTATATTAGGAAGTACTTGGCTTCTTTAGTAAATTTTAAATTTTTCGAGTTAAAAATATTTTGAAAAATGTTTGAAAGTTTCAACAAAAATCAGATTATAGATACTTTCAGCTTTTAAAAGTTTTAAAAATCTGAAAAGTTTTTTTGTCCAGAAGTTCTAATGTCTCAGATATGTTTCCAAAATTTGTTTTCTTTTAATAATAATCTAATTCTTGATGCAGCAGGACCGCGAGTACGTTTTTTAACATGAGTATGAGCTTGGATGAATGTGAAGTGAAATGTTTGAAGAATTGTACCAGTATATTATAAAAAAAAATTAAACGTACGAATATTAACGTTTCTTTATTGTGTACAAAAAGATAATAAATAAAACTTATAATCTATCTGCGTCATTTAGGCGGAGCTTCTTTCTTTGGTTCTACTTCGTCTGCAGCCGTTGGTGTTGTTGGCTCTTCAGCCATGATAACTGAAGCAAATATCTGCACCATAATCAGAAGTTCAGATATTCATATCATAATGAATTTTCAAGCATGACTAATTCTGCTACAAAATCTTAAAGGTTATCATGAATTTTGTGTTACGTCTTGTACACTGCACCGTATTCGTTTAGTGTTGTGTCTAAATGCAAAATTATAGCGATGATAAGTGGGTATTCAACCCCCTAAACCTACCCCCTGAACCATCATAAGTGGGTATTCAAGATTGCGCTTACAAAATAGAGTATGCTTCCCCACATTAGATTTTGTCTCTAAAATCCCGCATATAATCAATCTTGTTTTGCCAAAATATAGTTTTACACCTTGCCCGAGATGTTATCTTTTTTTTTTAGATAATGACTTTATAAAACATGCCTAAAACTCCAAAAAAGTAAATCAAATTCAGTTATGTAAAAAAAAAAAAGGACACTTGTAATATCAATAGTGTTCAAGCAAACTATTAAGGCGACATCTAATTCATATAGAAATAGTACTTTGTCGCAAGCTTTTTTAGAAATCAAATAGGTCTTTATGAACAAACATGAGCTCACACAGTTATAATAAGGAAAAAACATATAGGTTGATTACTTTATTAGTACTATCAAGCAAAGAATACATGGACACGTTAGTACTTATTTTCTTTATACCAATAAACCTGAAGCTAAGGTCAAGTACCGAACATGAATCATTTTAAGTTGACATTGAGTATGGGTCAAAATGGATAATAACTGCGTGTGCGGGATGAATAATGGATAATATCAGGTAACTTGGGTCAAATGCTCTTCGAGGAGTAAAATACTAAGCTAACATCGGTTCAAATATATAACTCTACTATTCGTAACGTAACATTTTAAGATATAAATAATGAAGGTTACCTTTCGCGAGCGTGAAACATCAGGCACTGAGAAATCAGTGAAGCGGATATGAGGTACACCAAGTGACAGTACAGCAAATGGCAGACAATTGCAGTCAAACATTCTGCTGATAATTGCGGCAGAAGACTTATGTGCTATTTGCCAGAAAAAGATGCAGGCTCCAATTTTTTTGCGCTGTAAACATATTTTCTGCAAAGACTGTTTCAGAATGGTTAGCAACTGAACAATCTTCCCATTTAATATTGATATTCTATTTTAAATGTGTGCTAGTTATACGGTACTGGCTTTGCATGTTCTACATAAAATTAAAATATATATATATATATATATATATATATATATATATATATATATATATATATATATATATATATATACCTAACTGTATGTGCATGTGCTCTAACTTCCCCTAGATAGCAGACTAAAAACTCTTAAATGTAAAGGTCCATAGGCAATAACTTTGCTCCATTTTACTTTTGCAACAGAAGATTTAAGTACTTGAGCTAAAAGATTGATATTAATAGATACAATCATGTTAGATCCTAAATCAACTAACCAGACTCATCTGAAGAAAGACCTGACTCATTGATCATTATTTTCTTAGACGACAAACTCGTGGCTAAAAGATTTGTGAAACTCCTAGGAGTAACAAAAGGGAATTAGTGAGATTTCGTCAAACAACTCAGAAAATTACCGTGCTTCCTATTTTTTTTGTCAGCAATAGAAACACCACTAATTTCCCTATCTCAATGTTTAAAGCTAATATGTAGCATTTTGCTGTCATCTACCTCAAAAACTTATATCAAAATCAGTATTTGGTCCAATTTTGTTTAAAGTTCTTTTTGTCGTTTGCCGCCTTCTTTTAAATAGCTGAATGGTTGGCTCTAAGATTATAAGATATTAATCCAACTCATAAGTCATTTTTAAGTTTTCCGTTATGCTTATTCATATCTAATTTTTCTTTAAAATTTTGTATTTTAGATATATCATGCCCAATAACAGGTAGTCCTGTGTACACTTGAAAAAGAACATATAGATTCTGGTAGATTAAAACAATCGATTTACATTAAATAGTTGATACACTCCAACTTTTGGTTGTTGCAGTTGTGTTATTGTCCCATACATCGGCTGCTCCCTATAAAACTGTTCAGGTTTAACATTTAGGGGGTGTTTGAATTAGCTCATTTTACCAGCTTACTCTCTTATTTGAATTAGTAAAAGCTCATAAAATCACCTTTTTCGGTTATGAAAGAGCTTATCAAATTTAGCTTATGTACTTATTCAAGTACAAAAGCTCAACCTAATACCCTCATAAACAAAAAGAAGTGACCTCATGAGCTTTTCCAAATACAAATGTGCCCGTAAGCTGGTAAAATAACCTATTCCAAACACCCCCTTAACTTTTTTCCCTACTGGATCCTTTTTATTATAAACCATAATTTGTATATCAATTGTTCGCAAAATATTTATATAAAAGCAATATAAGTTTGGTGGTTAACCTGATGTGGCTTGTTCAGTTTAAACAAATGGTGACGTTAATAACAAAAGTCCAAATATGAAAACTGTACAGCATTAGAGGAATAAAAAGATTATATAGTATAATTATGAAAACTGAATCAAACAAAAGACCAAATGGTAATGAATATGTACTTTTGATTTAGTCAATGCATTTGAGCGTAACTATTATTTTTCTTTTATAAGATCCGTTCTTGCATAAACTAAGTCATTAGAGTGTAGACAAACCTTAAGTTTGCTTAACCATGTCTGCACAGCACCAAGAAAATCTTCACATACTCGAGACCCGTCAAGACTTTTGAGAGACTGCGGATCATACAAAACAATAGCCCTCTCTTCATTCTAAGGCACCTCATTAATCGTTAAGTTACCACCTCTCACAATTTCTTCCACAAAATCATGTTTACACGGCACAACATGTGGCATCTCTTCTTCCTCGATTATTGGATGCCATTGCGCACCCTAATTTAAAATTTACAAACAAAATCAGTTCTCTAAAATAAGTCAAAACACTTTATTAAACTCAATTTAAACTATATAAGATTATAGAAAGTATTATATTCACATTTATATATCATTTAAATTGGTGAATGATTATGATTTAAAGGACTTCCAGCGGGATTATAATAATATCAGCAGTTGACCAATCACATAATATCTATATGGTTTCATTATGCAGCAGTTTGTCAGTAATTAAAAAGAAAGAGTAGCTTGCCTGCAATTGATGACCTTCTACAATCATTATGGGCAGGTAAACGTCGACGCACTTTTAAAGACCTTCTACAATCATTATGACCTTCTAAAGATTAGTAACAACATACCTGTTACTTGATAATGATGGGTGAATTGTGATTGTGATGTCTAATCGAATGAGAGTTGCGGATTTTATAGATGCAAATTAGGTCAAAAAAATTGAAATCCCTTCTTTTGCGTTCTTCATCATAGCTGTAAGCATTATTGATTGTTAGGTTGATTTGATATACTTTCCTTCAATAAAAGATGAGAATAGAGAAAGTTTGACAATCAAAAACAAAGATTGATCAAGAAAATATGCTCCAAACCTGTGAATCCCTGATTTGTAGCAAAAGAAACGCCCAATTGATGTGTGTGAATATTTTTGTTGATTTGATTTATGTGAGATTGAGTTTCGGTTGAGTTGCAAAGTTGTCAAATCAACCGCCTATTTTTGTATTAGTGTGAGTTTCAGGTTTATGAGTTATGTTTTTAACAATTTATGATAAAAAGCCATTTGGCTTAGTGGTAATATGTGGGGAATGCTTTCTGAAAGACCCATGTTCGAACCTTGGCAATAGTCTTTTTTTTATGTAGTTGGATATCGAACGCCCTGTCATCAATGAGTCATCAATGACGTGGCAATAGTGACGTGTCATGGTCTCCTCTATTATATAGTGTGGAGATCATATCATAATAAACTTAAATAAGCCGACAAGTCTCAAAATAAGCCATAAAATTGGGGCTTATAAAAAATAAGCCGAAATTTCATGAAATTTCGGCTTATTTTCGATAAGCCCCAATTTTACGGCTTATTGTGAGACTTTTCGACTTTTATAAGTTTATCATATCATAAGAAACTTAAATAAGCCGACAAGTCTCAAAATAAGCCACAAAATCGGAGCTTATTAAAAATAAGCCCAAATCGGCTTATGATAAATAAGCCTAGCCAAACATGGCCACATACCATTTAATTTTAATCAGCTTAGTGGTGGGGTAGTACAAAAGTGTAGTATATTAGATACCATAGATAGATACCGTCAAATAGTTGAGCCAGTGTTATGTAGAGATCTCCGGTTCAAAACGAGAAAACTAATTAATTAGGTGGTCACTGATTTTTTGATAGATAGAGAAAAGTGGGTGTGTTTATAGTGAGTTGGTGTGTGTGATAAATAGGAGAAAAATGAGCTTTTACACAATGGTTACTTGTGTTTCTTTGTGGATATTTGTGTTTGTTTGGAGGTGATCTTGGCCTTACATTTTGGTTGAATCCGAGTGAAACAAATTAAAGGGCTGAGATCCAATGTAATATGTGTTTGCTGTTCAGATGCATGTTCTGGTTTTTAATGTATACAAAGAGAATAAGAAAGTGTGTGTTGGGTCGATATACTCTGACCAAACTAACTATGTAGCTTGTAAGGGCTTAGCAACCTCGGATAAATCCTAAGTTACTAACAATGAAACACTGAATTTACTTTACCAAGTATGCGAAAACTACTTCAATAAAGCTAAGAAGAATAACTTTAAACTTCAACGATTTTATTAATACCTTGAACCTGCTTGATACACAAATTCACTAACAACCCTAATAACTCTAATATCGAACTTGATAAACTCTAATATTCTCTAATATTGCGTATGCATTCGTATCTCTAAAGTCGTACTCTAATGCCAATCTAGGGGTCCTTTTATAGGCATAAGAAATACCCTAGTCGGTTTATGTCACAATTCTCAATTTTCGGTCATTTCTCAAACTCTATATTTATCATTTCATATCGGTTCATTCATGATTTTGCATTTCACCTTAAACACGTAAATTTCATATTAAATAAACGTTATCGCGTGAGTTATTATTTTGAGTATTTAATCCGTTATTTCTAAAAATGATCCCGACATATTTTTATACTTACGTTTAGTTGTAAAAACTATATTTTGAGTTTTCCTAGTGTTTTAAATTTATTTTGTATATAAATCGTTAAAGTTAAATTATTACGACGCTTTTCCTAAAAACTACACGATAATTATTTTATCACTCAAATTTCACAAGGAATGTATTTTTACAATTTTTATAATATCATTATACTCTATTTTGATCTATTAAAAATTTACTTGTACCTAAAAGCTACCATTTACCTTACAAGTTATTAATATTAACATTTTACCTACACATTTTACTTATACATTTTATCAAACATTACA
>BPTQ01000006.1:101485517-101516779 GCA_019973895.1 Chrysanthemum seticuspe
TAGAAAAGACGTCATGAGTAGTCAATCATCAAAGAATTTACGAAGGGTTCTATTGCGTAAACGTCGGGGAGAAGGAGATCAGATGTTAACCAACAAGGTGGTCCAGTTACGAGCTGGGACATCATCAGGTCGTCTCTTGAGTTGGAACAAAGGAAGTCATGTAAAGCACTATGATTCAAAGCTGAGTTGTAAGAGCTTGGTCCAATCGTCAGGTTACCGTGGGAGTCATGGTACTTTAAGGTAACCGAACGTACAGTACTTTCAAAACATCGACGTAGGAACTGGTCGCAAACTTCATGGAAGAGGCAACAACCAAGCAGATCGTAGCTCTACACAATATTAAACCCACTCATCTAGGCGATAAGGTCAGCGCAATAACAAACCTAACAGTATAGTTGACCCGTTTTTCTCTCATGCATTTCAGGTGATCGTTAGTAAGCTTTTTCTACCAGGTCTTGCATAATGAAGTTTTCACTTATTACTACAAATCATTATGTAATAGAACGCAATATTTTGGGAACTAAACTTTGTAATATATTTGCCGATGACGGCTAAACAAGTATTGTAATGGTGTATTATTTCTTTTTAATCTTAATGTTGGTATGTTCTATTATCTTGTGCTTATGTTCCCTTCCGTTACACCTCGTATTTCCGCCTCCGGCGAGGGTGTGACAGATTGGTACCAGAGCCACAGGTTATAGAGAATGCCGATTTTTCAAAAATAAAAATCACAGCTATAACCGAAATTTTTTTTATTAAACATTGAACATCATCCGAGTCATCTAGTCCTATCGTTGCATCGTTAATCATAAATTATACATAGCCTGATCAACTATGTCTAATTTATGAAGAACCATACAATGATAAGAGTGGTAGTTTTAAATTATGTTTAGTCGAGTCTTTTGAGTCTGGTCACCTGAAGTTGCATTGGTCGGGTGGGTATGCATAGCATGTTTTTACGTTCACGTCTACATTACCGTACCTTGTTCATATCTTCTCTTTTCCATCTTTCGACTTGTTAGACATAACATGTCTCTGTTCCTGTCATGTTTCGATCATTATAACACATTACCACCGTTCTGCACCTCATCTGACTTCGTTAGAATGTCGTTTACTCAACCCGATGTTTTGGTCCTCTGTAGGATCATGGCTGCAAGAAACACACGCTCAGGAGGCAACAACAATGGCAACCCAAACGACAATGACAATCCAAACAATAACGCGACTGGAATAGCGGATCTACTCACCCAAATTATAACACATCTCGATGCTAGACGAACCAACAACGGAGAAGGTACTTCAAACGCTGGTCAAGGATGCAGCTACAAAACTTTCATGACATGCAAGCCAATGGAATTTCATGGTACTGAGGGTGCCATTGGACTGCTAACCTGGTTCGAGAATGTTGAGTCGAAACTTAGTATCACGAAATGTACTGAAGGAAACAAGGTTGAGTTCTCTGCTGGACTACTACAGGGTCGAGCATTGACCTGGTGGAACAACCAATTGTAGACTAGAGGAAGAGGGGCTGCAAATGCGTTATCTTGGGAAGCATTTAAGAAACTACTAACTGATGAGTACTGCAGAAAAGATGAAGTGCAGAAGCTAGAAGCGGAATTTTGGAATCACTTGATGGTTGGAGTAGAGATCGACAAGTACACGATCCGTTTCCATGAGTTAACTAGGATGGTTCCTCACATGGTTTCCACTGTGGAAAAGTTGATTGACCGATATATATGGGGATTGATACCGGAAATTAGGAGGGATGTCACCTCGTCGAACCCAACCACTCTGCAAGCCGCTGTGAGTATGGCGTATCACTTGACAAATGATGTGATCAGGTCAGGAGAACTAACAAAAGCAAACGACAATGGACGAAAGCGACAGGAGGATCACCATGGAAACCGAGACCAGAATCAGCAAAACAAGAGGCAGCGAATAACCCAGAACTATGGGGCGACTACCCAGGAGCGCAAAGGATATGCAGGTCCACATCCTTTGTGCACTCGATGTAATTATCATCACTTAGGAGACTGCCCAAGGTGCGACAAATGTGGACAGACGGGCCACTTCGCGTGAAATTGCTCAAACAGAACTGGAAATCAAGGACAGAGAAAAGCATGTTACGAGTGTGGAAGTCTAGATCACCTTCGCAATACCTGTCCAAAGCTGAAAAGAACTCCCAATCAAGGAGGTAATCGTCCAAACCTGGCGTTGGCAATAGAAGGCCCACAAGATCAGAAAATTGAAATTCCTCCCGCACGTGGTCGAGCATTCTATCTGGGTACCGAGGAAGCCCGCAACGCGTAACGGGTACATCCTTTTGAGCAACCACTTTATTTCTGTACAACATGATTTTTGAGTGCATAACTTCCTTCCAATTCTTACCACGTTCACGACATTGATTAATTTGAGACCTATTGATATCGACCTTAGTTGTTATATATTTTGTTGATTTGATTTGATTTGTGTAAGCAAATCCAAGATCGAACGAATCTTTCAAAAGACTTCATTCAAGGATGTTGAATCCTACCTTTCTAACAACTTGTTTCCTAGCTTGATCTAGTGACAGTTCTTTTTTGATGAGTTGCGAAAATCAAGCTAAGAGACAAGTTTACTCAAGTCGGTTTAGTTTAATCTCATGACAGTTCTTGTTTGATGAGTCGTGAGATTAGATTAGAATCGACTACCTAAAGGTCTTTTGAGGGCTACGTTCGATATTGGGTAAGTTTACCCCATCAAATCTAATCACGGGCATGTAATTAGTTGGATGAGGAACCCTTATGCATGAGCATTGACATGATCACTTAGACTATTCGTACGAGCATGAACTTTTAGAACTCTTGTCGAGGTTCGGACCATATTATCGTTAATCGAATCACGAGGACGTGATTCCGCTGACATGGGAAGAATGTCACAATTCTCAATTTTCGGTCATTTCTCAAACTCTATATTTATCATTTCATATCGGTTCATTCATGATTTTGCATTTCACCTTAAACACGTAAATTTCATATTAAATAAACGTTATCGCGTGAGTTATTATTTTGAGTATTTAATCCGTTATTTCTAAAAATGATCCCGACATATTTTTATACTTACGTTTAGTTGTAAAAACTATATTTTGAGTTTTCCTAGTGTTTTAAATTTATTTTGTATATAAATCGTTAAAGTTAAATTATTACGACGCTTTTCCTAAAAACTACACGATAATTATTTTATCACTCAAATTTCACAAGGAATGTATTTTTACAATTTTTATAATATCATTATACTCTATTTTGATCTATTAAAAATTTACTTGTACCTAAAAGCTACCATTTACCTTACAAGTTATTAATATTAACATTTTACCTACACATTTTACTTATACATTTTATCAAATATTACACATAAAAAAAAAAAAAAAAAAAAAAAAAAAAAAATTTGAGAGACACACTCTCCTCAAAATCCGGCCAATGGGGGGGGAGGGTGATTTCATTTATTAAGTTGGTAAGAAAATATTGCAAGTATAGATATGTACTCTAAGACATTTATTCATTCATCCAACCACAAATAATTCACAAGTTCATAAAAATTTTCTTCTCTCTTGCTCATACTCCATAGAACCGGCCATATAGAGGTTTTCACAAGGGATCATCAATTTTTCAAGTTCAAGCATAAATACAATCTAGATAATACTCTTAATAAGGTTTTGAAATAAAAACCTAGAGTGTTTAGGCTAACCTTGGTTCTTTGCACCTCATCATAATACTTGTAAGCATATTTCTATCATTTTACATATTTCATCTTCATTTTATATTTATCTCTTCATTTTTGGAGCAAGCATGCATGATTTGTGTTGTTTATACCATTTTTACATGATTTTTAGATATATATATATATATAAGGTCATCCTATAATTATCCCCTTGGTATACTTTGGTCTTGATGATGTCTAGGAACCCATGACACCCTAAGAAGGTGTATGGTAGGATTAGATTAGCTTTGGAGTTGATTTGAAGGGATTAGAATAGGTTTAGTACGAGAAAAACTATTTTCGATACGTATAAAATATGTTCTGTCCTTGTTTTGATTTTCTGGAAAATCCGACTGTAGGCACGACTTTTTGGCCTTAATATTTAGAAAATATACTTTAAAACGAATCCGTGGCCGCTTGAACGGATAAAAACGGAGTTATAACGAAGAAGTTATGAATTTTTAAAGTTTGACGACGAAATATATTGTTTTCAGAAAATTCAGCAACCTATTATTGTTTTATTCGAGTCAAAAACGAGCCTTAAGCTTCACAAATTATTTCGACTTATCAAAAATATATTAGTATACTTTGATACGAAGCTAAGGACGTATTATACGTAGAAAACGGATTTGAAACGACAAAGATATGCACGTTTTCATAAAATTGCCATAACTATTATTTTCTGAAAAACTATATTATTTTACGAGACAAGTGTTACGGTAGCTGAAACGACCATGTTGAAGACTGTTTTTAATGATGATGTAAAACTTTTTGGAACGAAATGTCTTCTAGTAAAATCAAGATCACCAAGCATATTTTCTAAAACGACCAACCGTTTGTATAGCGGAGTTTTAATAAATTATTTACGGATGCTTAAACTTGGCCGAAACTCATTTTTACACAACATATTAGACAAAATCACCATCTTTAACCCTTATTATCTTTATGTTCGAGACCTTTATGACGAAAATTCCTGAACTGAAACTTCTAGATTTCGATACAAACTTTCCAAAACCGTCGAGTTCGTTTCCTAACGATCGACGCACACCATTACGACTAGTTTTTCGAAGCCATTTTTGTCAATTTCACGAAATTTCCGACGACTTTGTTTTACGACGAAAAGTGAAAATTTCACCATAAATCATTACGAAACCATTGTAGGATGACATTTTGACGTAAAAACTTGTAAAGTCATTTTTGAATGGTCAAGACGTCAAAAGAGTATTTTTCGACGATAAGTAATATTTTTCAAAACTCGCAAATGGTATAAATAACATACGTAATGCATGCATAACATAACATTACATCATAACTCATTACGTATCATATCATTCACAATAGGTCAAGATTAACGTATCACACTACATCTTGGTGTAACCACTTTTGTCATCGCATCTATTCATCAAGTGAGTAATCACAACCCCCCTTTTACCGTTTTTACTATATTTTGGGGCGAAATGCATGAACCTTTCTTGAGCTAAATTGATCACTACTTTTATTAACTTGTTTGACTAGAACTTGTGAACTTGAAAGCAAATCCTTGAACTTAATTATGAAATTATGACTTATTTGAACTTATTGAACCGTACATGTTATGACCTTGTCCCAAAGTCTCCCATGTTCGGAGCATCACTATAAAGTCTCCCATGTTCGGAGCATCACTATAAAGTCTCCCATGTTCGGAGCATCACTATAAAGACTCCTATGTTCGGAGTATATCTTTGGGAAGAGGCACCCAGTATATCTTTGGGAAGAGGCACCCAGTATATCTTTGGGAAGAGGCACCCAGTATATCTTTGGGAAGAGGCACCCAACATAACTTTGGGTAGTGGCACCCAACTTAATTTGGTTTCATCGGTAGCATATCTGAATTATTATATTCGTGGTACTATATTGTGAACTATTATGACCGCTTATACTTGACTACTTCATACGCTATCTTTTGTGCAATGGGTTGTGAATACACAGGTTGCAAGTTTTGTATGGGCGGAACTTGGAACTGAGTGGATTTACAATGCCTTTGCTTTGTGGACCAATTTCGTTGACCGAAAGCTTTGAATATTTCTTACGAGTTTTCTTATTTTGCTAAACATGTTTACTCACCAACTATTTTCATAGTTGACCCGTTTTTCTCTCATGCATTTCAGGTGATCGTTAGTAAGCTTTTTCTACCAGGTCTTGCATAATGAAGTTTTCACTTATTACTACAAATCATTATGTAATAGAACGCAATATTTTGGGAACTAAACTTTGTAATATATTTGCCGATGACGGCTAAACAAGTATTCTAATGGTGTATTATTTCTTTTTAATCTTAATGTTGGTATGTTCTATTATCTTGTGCTTATGTTCCCTTCCGTTACACCTCGTATTTCCGCCTCCGGCGAGGGTGTGACAGTTTACAATTCTTGTACGACAAGTAATACTAATCCTAAACTAAGAATATTCTAGAATTACAAATCTTTCCATAAACGATATAGCAGTTCTTTAGCTTTGCAGTACTTTGATGTTGAGCAGTACTTTGACTTATACTTAGCAGTACTTTGACTTTCTTCAGCACTTTGACTTTCTTCAGTACTTTGTCTTTTTATATCCCAACAATCCTCCCCTAACTTGAATTCTACTTGCTTGATTTCAAGTTCCTTTGTATCTGTATCTTTAACATCTTTTGTCTTCAAGGAAAGATTGTGTCTTTATCTTCAGATTTGTTTTGTACTCTCTGTGCTTGTATTATCATCATCAAAGTAGTCTTTATAAGCAATCCTTTTCAGCAACTATCAGCAATCTTCATCTTTTCAGATACTCAGCAACATATGGCAAATTGTACATCAGATCATAAAGTTTCAGTCTATTCTCATCACTTCCAGGTGTGTAAACTCCTGTGAGAGGTGAATCATTGAACATTTAATGGATTTTGATGTCTCTTTACCAAAGCCATTAACTCTGGAGCAGCCAATGTTTAGATGTATAAAACCATGGTAAATTGATAACCATATGATTTTAAGCAAATCATCAGCTATCAACGAATTTGTTAAGTCTTTACCAAAAGCCGTACCCTTTTGAACTAGTTAGTTCTTGCAACCATGGTGAACTAATTAACATATAAATGGTTTTTCCACAGCCTTTACCACAAGCCATTTTTCTTGTGGGCTAGCCAACTCTTCACTATTGCAGATATGGTGAGTTGATTACCATACAACTTATTGGAAAGTTGTCAACCATCAACGGATTTGAGATATCTTTACCAGAGTCGTTTGCTCATGGATTAGCCAGTCCTTTTGTTAGACATGGTGGAATGATAACCTTTTGTTGTAACCATCTCAAAAACCATTTGTTGCTGTTAACTTTTGTTTCAAAATATTTTGCACTTAACAAAAGTTTGCTTATTTTCAATTAAAAAATCTTTTACTAGTTTTGTGCTGCAAGCAGTACTTTGGTTAAAGTACTGTTTGTCCAGAAGTACTTTGAATAAAGTACTGATTTTTCAAAAATTTATAAAATTATGAACCATACCAGTATTTATGCATCGTCATCAGCCATAGTTGTCCATTTGATAAACAATTCGATGACCATAAGAGCTGTTTCATTCTCCTCTTCAACTTCCATACCATGATCTAGCATTCTTCTCATAAGATCTCTTTTCAGTGGATATCTTTTTTCTGCTAGCATGTGAATCATGGTCCCATCTTCTAACTCTAAAACATGCACTCCTGATTCTTCAAAAAATCTACAGTTAGTAATCTCCCAAACTTCTTGGTTTTGCCATATTTCATCAGTGCTTGTTTCTTCTGTTTCCCAGATAGTTATCAAATCTCCCAGTAAGACTAAGCCAACTCCAGTTGAAGGAATATGCTCAAAATACTCTTGCACTAGTTGATATAGGTGAAACAGATCCGCTCTATCTATCAAATGCAGTATATCCCATAGCAAATTAAATACTCTAAAGCTTTCATCTTCTCTATGGAACATCATATAGTCTCCATCCTTTGATTCTACAACTTCAAATGTAGACATCTTAGACTTCTTTACTGCAACATCTTTGGACTTAGGATGCTCAAAATCTACAACTCTAAGATAATTTCTCAGCTCATCAACTGTATCTGTTCTCAATTCTATCTTCTTTGATGGTTGTTCATCTTCAGTTGTTCTTTTTCTCTTTAAGCTTCTTTTTCTTGCATCCTCATTCTTCTTTTTATCATCAAAAGGAATAATCCCAGCAACTTCCTTTTGATATGCTTCTCTAACAGCATTATACAAATCTTTCATCTCTAAATATTTCAGCTTATGTAATCCAGTATATCCTTGACCCTTCAGATAAGCCATCATGGCATTTCTTTCCTTAGCAATACTTGGTGGTCTTTGTGATATAACAGCTGGCTTTTCTGGTATAACAACTTCAGCATCCAATTGAGCTTGTAGCTTCCTAGCAGCTGCTTCATTCTTAGCCACTTCAATAGCTCTTAACTCCGCCAAAGTAAGCTTCTTCTTTTTCTTTGTTTCTACCAGTTTACCTTTTCCTTTATCCTTTGGATCTAAAGCAAGTTGAGAAGCTTGAGGTTGTTCTTCAACTCCAGGAATACTAACACCTCTTGGTCTTGATAAGTTTTGCAATATCTGAGCAACAGTCTCATCATCACTTGCAGTGTGCTTCTTTTGCTGGATTGGACTAGAAGGATCAGCTTCTTCTTCATGTAAGACTGTTGAAGGACCAGCTTCTTCTTCAAAATTTAGGGTCCTTGGTGTAATTAGCTCTTGTCTATATGTTCCTTGAAGAGCAGCACCTTGATCACCAGCACCTTGATCATCAGTACTTTGTACACCAGTACTTAGAGACTCAGTACTTTGAGGCTCAGTACCTTGAGGATCAGTTTGTTTAGTTTCTTTAGTTTCTTTTTTCGAATCATCAAAAGTGTCAGCATCTTCATAAGCTTGAGCATCTTCATTCAAATTTTCTTGCTCCAATATCCTCCCCAATTGGAATGAAGACTGCTTGTGAATTTTCTTGCCCCTTGAAGTCTTCTTAAATTTCTTTCCTTTCTTCTTCTGTGACTTCACCCACAACCTGTGATGTTGAACTAAAGGCCAGACAAAATTCTTCAATCTTCTAAATTTGTTGTTCAATTTCACCAGTTGTGCAGCTTGAGCTTCATAGTCTTTCTTTAATCTCAAAAGCTCCATTGTCAATGCATAGTTATCCAGAACTTGACCCTCAGTAGCCACATCTCCCTCATTTCCTCCAGATGTTTGAGACCCATCTGTAGAAGTATAATCATTGGAAGAGGATGGTGGGTTTACCTCTGGTTCTGAATCACCATGAGCAATATCTTGTGGAGATGCAGTACCTTGTGGTGAAGCAGTACGTTGAGAAGCAGTACCTTCTCTTGATCCTGAAAGCTTATGTTCTTCACTTGCAGCAGCTTCATCTCTAACTGCTTGCACTATCTCCATCATAGAAGTAGTCAAAGGTGTATCCCTCCCAGAGAATTTGTCACTCTTCCTAGCCATGAAAGTGAACACCTTTGGTGGTTGCACAACAGCAGGTAACACGCTTGAAGGTTTAGGGACATCCTTAAGCTGTTTGTTAAAGAAGACTTGAACAAATCTTGGGTACACTATAATGGTGAACCATTGGAGATGTGAGATAGCATACCATCCAAAATTAATCTTGAAAAGTTAAAGAGACGATTGGTAGCTAATCCCACTAAAGCAGATGCGATATTGGATCCAAATTGTTCCCATGAAGTACTCTTGGAACTTATGCAATGAAGTAATACATGAACAAGATACTTCCAGTGTGGACTAAACAAGGGTTTTCTAAAAGTTGTTTCAGTTAGAGACCCTTCATACCCAATATCCCTTAGTGTATCCCAAAGAAGTTGTTTGTCAAAACGAATAGCCCATTCAGCATCATCAAACAATAAATCTTCTCGAATCGAGGCTTCACTAACTCTAACGATCTTCCCAGCAACCTTAGCCTGAATGTAGGATTCATCATCATCCATATGAGTTCTAGCAGTCTCCCAAAATTGTTGAATCCAGGGCTCAATGATGTCAGGTTCAACCAAAAGGGCATAATTGATTGATGATCCAGTGAGGAAATCAATTATCTCATGAAACGCGACATTGGTAAATGTTTTATCTAAGTTAGCCACCATATTATGCTTAGTAACTGTGTTTCGATTCGCCATTGAGTGTTGTTATAAGAGAAAACGGTTCGATGAATAGTGAATGTGAAAAAGAGAGAAATAAGGAAAAGATTGATAAGTATAAAGATGAGAGGGAAAATCGGAGGGTAGTTATTTATAGGTAAGATTTTAAAAAATCACAGCCCAATTAATACAGTTACCGTTTGTTTGAATTTTACCCCATCTTTTGACCGTTGGAACAGTACGTTGACAAGACTAGCAGTGCTTTCCACGTATGCAGTACTTTCACAGCAATACTTTTCCATCCTCTTCTTCACAATGGCAAAAACATCAAAAAGGCATTGTATTGCCTCACCTCAAACAATGCATAGGACTATCTAACTAACTAATAAGTCCTCCCCTTAATTGTAGCTTAATAGTTAATCATACCAATACTCACAACCAAATGATAAAATCTTGAAACATCAAATCCTTTTGTGAGTAGATCAGCTACATTGTAATCTGTGTGGACCTTGACAACATTAATGAGCCTATGCTCATAACAATCTCGAATAAAGTGATGCCTAATCTGAATGTGCTTAGTCTTGGAGTGATAAACTGGATTCTTTACAATGCAAATTGTACTCTCATTGTCAATGTTGATAGGAGTATTCTTAAAGCTGAATCCATAATCCAAGAGTTGATTCTGCATCCACAATACTTGTCCACAACAGCTTACAGCAGCAACATATTCTGCTTCAGTGGATGATGTTGCTGCAATGGTTTGTTTCTTACATTGCCATGAAACTAATCTTCTTCCAAGATATTGGCATCCTCCAGTGGTTGATCTTCTATCATTATTATCACCTCCTGTCTGAAAAAGCTTCCAAGTGAAAAGGTGTATCCTTTGGATACCACAACCCTAACTTAGGTTGTTGATTCAAATAACTAAAAATCCTCTTGACTGCATTCATATGAGAGACCTTGGGTGAGACTTGATATCTTGCACATAAACAGACAACAAACATGATATCAGGTCTAGATGCAATTAAGTACATAAGACAGCCAATCATTGATCTGTAAAGCTTGACTTCTACAGCTTGTCCATCTTCATCCTTGCCCAATGAGTTGATAGCTTTAATGGGTGTGGTGACAGGCTTCATAGGATCGTAGTTAAACTTCTTAAGAATGTCAGTGAAATACTTATCTTGACTAATGAAAATTCCAGCCTTTGATTGTTTAACTTGAAGCCCCAAAAAGAAAGTTAATTCACCCATGGAACTCATTTGAAATTCTTGTTGCATGAGCTTCTTAAATTCTTTCACCATAGGCTGTTTTGTAGCTCCAAAGATAATATCATCTACATAGACTTGAACAAGCATGATATCCTTCTTGTCTCTCTTCATAAACAAAGTCTTATCAATTGCTCCTCTCCTGTAACCATGTTGCAATAAGAAAGTAGAGAGTCTTTCATACCAAGCTCTAGGTGCTTGATGAAGGCCATATAGAGCCTTAACAACTTTGTAGACTTTGTTTGGATGTGCAGGATCCTCAAAACCAGGAGGTTGTTTGACATAGACCTCCTCTGTAATCTTGCCATAAAGAAAGGCACTTTTGACATCCATTTGATAAACAGGAAAGCCCATATATGTTGCAAAAGCAAGGAATATTCTAATGGATTCAATCCTTCCTACAGGAGCAAACACTTCATCATAGTCCACTCCTTCTTCTTGTCTATATCCTTGAGCAACTAATATTGCTTTGTTCTTGATGACATTCCCTCTTCCATCTCTCTTAACTCTGAAAACCCATCATGTACCAATGACTTTCTTTTCATCTGGTAGATCACATAGTACCCAAACTTCTTGAAGTTTGAATTGAAGAAGTTCTTCTTGCATGGCTTCAACCCAACTCTCTTTAGTTAGTGCTTGAGCTACATTCTTGGGTTATTCTTGAGAGATAAAACAAGTGAATAAACACGTTTGTTGATCCTTATGATTCATCATGTTTTGTTTATACACAAAGCTAAGTAAAGCATTATGTGGCTTAGAGAAACCTTTAGCCTTGGTTCTTGTGAGCACTCCAGAAGTAGAAGGTCCAATGATTTGACCAACAGGATGATCTTTATGAACTCTAAAAGTAGGAGTCTGTGGAACTTCAAGATCATCATCCAAATTTGTGAAATCAGCTCCTTCATTGGAGTTTGAGAAAATACCTTCATCATCTAATTCATCATCAGTGTCTTCTAAACCAGGCATGTTAGGATCATAAAAATCATCAGAAGTACTATCAATTGGTGCAGCAGTACTTTGATCCAAAGTACTATGATCCAAAGTGCTGTGAGGGTAATCTGTAGACTTACCCTTTTTCTTTGCTTCTTCATAAGCTCTTCTTTGTTCATCCTCATAAGATTGTGCTATTGTTTCTTGAAAAAGCATCCTATTAAGTTCATCTTGAATAGCTTGATCCTCAGCAGACAAAGTGGATTTTGGTTCATCAGTACTTTTCTCCTTCTCAACAGTTATAGGTTCTTCATCAGGAACAGCATCAGGTCTAATATTGACTCCATGAACAATGTACTGTAAATCTTCTTCTTTGTGATCAACTTGATTTTCTTCTCTAACAGGAACATAATTCATAGAAGGAGTCAAAACATCAAGATCAAACATCCAATCAGGACCTTTACCCTTTTGATTTTCTTGATCTTCTAAAAATTCAACATGAAGACAATCTTGAACCTTTTTGGTGACCTTGTTGTACACTCTAAATCCTTTAATATTGGTACAATATCCCAATAAGTATCCTTCATCTGACTTGCCATCAAATTTTCCTAGAGCATCAATAGTATTGAGAATAGTCAGAGGACATCCAAAAGGTTTCATAAAACTTATGTTAGGTTTGTTTCCCATAAGCAACTCATAAGGTGTCTTCATCTGGGTTTAGTGACTGATACTTTATTCAACACATAACAAGCAGTACTTACAGCTTCAACCCAAAATTGAATAGGTAATTGAGAATCTGCAAGCATTGTTCTGGCTGCTTCTATCAAGGTTCTGTTCTTCCTCTGTGCAACATCATTTTGCTGTGGAGTTCTAGCAATACTAAACTCCCTCTTGATTCCTTTCTTGGCACAAAATTCATCCATAAACTTGTTCTTGAATTCAGTCCCATTGTCACATCTAATACCTCTTACTTTGAGTCTCAATTGGTTTTCAAGGGCTATTATAAGATCATGAATAGCATCAAATGTTTCATCTTTAAATCCCAAGAAAAAGACCCAACTAAATCTACTGCAATCATCTGTTACAACCAGGCAGTACTTCTTCTTGTTTAGACTTGCAACATAAACATGTCCAAACAAATCCATGTGCAACAACTCTAAAGGTTCTCTAATAGTTCTTTCCTCAATCTTCTTGCATGAAGCTTTGTGTTGTTTACCCTTCTTGCACGCCAAACATGAGTGATCATTCTTGTATGTTTTGGAAGGTAAACCTCTAACTAAATTTCGTTTAACCAACTTGTTGATATTCTTGAAATTCACATGGCCTAATCTTCTATGCCACAGATGTGCTTCTTCAAGTGTTGCCTTTGCTACTAAACATGTTGCTCTTTTAGAAGACTTAAGACTCTTCATATCCAGACTGTACATATCATTGGTTCTTGGTACTCTCAGTATTACCAAGTTATCATCAACACGGTTGAACTCAGGGGAAAGAATAAGACATTCTGTGTCAGTGAATAACACAGGGTGCTTCTTGTCACAGATCTGAGAGACTGACAAAAAGATTGAACTTGAGCTCCTTCACATGACGAACATTCTCAAAGTCTATACTTCCTGCCTTGATGGTTCCTTTGCCAGTAATTCTTCCTCCACTAGGATCATTCCCAAATGCAACTCTTCCTCCAAAATAAGATCTAAAATCTGACAGAATCTCTTTGTCTCCTGTCATGCTTCAAGAGCAACCACTATCAAGAATTAAATGATCTTTAAGCTCCTCTTCTGGGTTGCCCTGCACAAAGGTAAAAGAGTTAGTTAATT
Organism: Chrysanthemum seticuspe; assembly: GCA_019973895.1. Classification (NCBI taxonomy): domain Eukaryota; kingdom Viridiplantae; phylum Streptophyta; class Magnoliopsida; order Asterales; family Asteraceae; genus Chrysanthemum; species Chrysanthemum seticuspe. The sequence continues at coordinate 101,499,420 of BPTQ01000006.1, forward strand.
TTAGGAACCCAAGCCATTACTGACTTGTGTTCCCCTTGTGGAGTGACATACTTAAATTCTTTAAGTATGTAATTTCCACTGTTTTTGAAAACATGATCAATTATCTTTGGTTCCAAAACTTGTGTTGGTTTTTCAACAAAAATCTCTTTTTCATCAAAATTCTCTTTATTATTTTCAACAAAAATCTCTGTTTCACTCTTACTTGCTGAAAGTACTGTTTGTTCCCCATCAGTACTTTCTTTCTTAACCCAGTTGGTTTTAACTTTTTGTGTAGATTTCTTTGATCCAGATACTCTTTTTGAGGTGTAAAGCCTTCTAGATTGAAAGTAATTGGATCTTCTAGGACTTCCATTCCAAAAAGTGCTAGAAGTACCTTGATTGGGTGAAAACTTAGCAGTACTTTGAGAAGGTACTGCTTGAGAAACATTTGGCTTATCAGTACCTTGAAAAGTGTTTGAGGGTACTGGTGGTTTTGAAAAAGGTCTTTTCTGGTGAGGGTACCTATAGTCTTTTGAAAAGTTGTTGTGGTTAACCCTATGTGAATGATTCCAAACTGGTTTATTCTCCATTGGTTTTTGGTTGGCAGGTCTGGTCTTTGGGAATTTGCTTAGATAATCCGAGTGAAAGTCACAGTCCTTAATCAAATGATCAGAACTATAATAAACAAAACATAATTTTTGACCCATACTCCCAAAATTTCTTCCTTTAGTTCTATGACCAAACCTAACCTGACTTTTTGGTGAATTATGAAAATTATTTTGACCAAAATTATCCCAAAAAGGTTTAGCAGTATTTTGAAAAGTTTTTCTTGAAGGTACTGATGAACGTCTAGCAGTACTTTGAGTTGAAGGTACTGCTTGACTCTTAACATTATCATCCTTAGGTTTCTCAACTGTTTCTTTTGGGGATTCAGAACTAGATGGACCTGAATTAGATTGACCATTAAGCTTTTTCCTAAACTCTAAGTTGTCTACTCCAAAACAAGAAACATCTGTCCTAAGTGGTTGAAAACTACCAGTGGGATGAGGGACTGCATGATAACTCTTGTCTTTCTTAAATTCAGGAGGTGTTTGACTAATTGATTCCTCATTACTAGATTTGGTCTCTTCATAGCTAATGAGTTCATACCAAAACCTAGGCCAGTTTTAATATGTGCTCTTTTCTGTTTTTCAACAAAACTAACATGTGAAAGGCCAGATTCTCCCCAAGCAGCAAATGTTTCTAACAATTCATCCCTTTCTTTGGTCATCTTTTCAAGTTCAGAAACCTTACATCCTAACTTCCATTCACTTAATTTTAATTGATAATCCTGTTGTTCATACTTTTCTGCCCAAGCCATTTCATTATTTTCATGAGTTATTATTTTGGCTTCCATTGACTCTAAAGTTATTTGATAACCAGCTACCTTAGACCTAGCCCTTCTACAATTATCTCTTTCAGTTACATAATCTTTAAGCACTTTTTGATAAAACTCATGACACTTAGAGCATACCTCAGAGATAGGGGGTGAACTTGGTGAAGTAGCTACCATAGCAAGCAGAACAGGTTCTTCTTCACTTTCCATGCTCCAATCAAAGCTTCCAAGACCATCTCTTGATTCTAAAGCAGCAAATCCTGGTTCCTCATCAAAAGCTGTGCTCCAATCAAACTCTTCCACTGCGACCATAGAGTAAGTTACTAGTTCATCATCAAATTCAACACTCCATTCAACCTCTGATAGATTTTCTTGAGCAACCAAAGCTTTTGGTTTTGGTTCAGTAATAGGAATTTCTCTTATTTCAAGCTTGGGTTTCTCAATCATCCTATTTGCCTGATATTTAGCAAACTTGCATTCTCTTGCAAAGTGTCCAGTTCTTTGACAATTAAAGAATTCAATCTTGGACTTGTCAAAGGTTATACCTTGTTTGGGTTTGAAGTCAATTCCTCTTCCTGTTTTCTTCATGAACTTCTTGATCCTAGCAGTGATCATAGCAACTTGCCACCTTATATCAATTTCTTCAAGAGCATCCTCTTCAATTTGTGACAAATCTTCTTCATAAGTAACAGGTAAAGTGGCTTGCTGAGCGAAGAATGAGCATACAACTTCATCAGAATGGATGGTGTTTGGTGGTGATGAGGTAGGGGTAGTCATGGTTGTGTAGATATGTTGTTTATCACCAACAGTACTTTAAGCAGGATAAACAGTAGGTGGAAGTAATGCTTTTATTTTCAGAAGACACAAAAGCAATGCTGTGAGATTTTGAACTTGTTGGACCATTCATCTCATGCTCATACACCTTTAAGTGGTTGTAAAGATCATCAAAGTCTATAGTGTCCAAACCAGGTTATCCTCTGATCATAGTAGCAATCACATGCCATACGGATGGCAAACTTCTAAGAACTTCAGGTTTGCATCTTCAACAAATACTTCTGCTTTGTATAACTCTAGCATACTAAGGAGATTTTGGAATCTGTCATAGGCAGCATCAAGACCTTCTCTTTCACCAACAATGAATGTTTCAAACTGTTGCTTCAACAGATTTCTTTGCATCTTCTTGGAAGCATCATTACCTCCAAATCTTGTCTTGAGAGCAGCCCATAGTTGTTTTGCATCCTTAGCATCATGGAACTTGAGTAGGTGACCATCATGAATAGCAGACAATAGTATGTTGAGAGCCTTTTCTTGATTTCTTACTGTAGCTGCTGGCAAGATAGACTTAGGTGGTTTAGGTTGTCCAGGAACTTCTACAGGTTCTTCAATAACTTCATTACCATTGACAATTACATTCCACAGTGAATGGTCTGTAATAGCAATGTACTGCCTCATCTTCATGCTCCAGATATCATATTCTCCCTTCTTGATGATAGGAATTTTGAGTGAGGTGATGAATGGGGGTGGTGCAGCTTCAGTCGACATCTTTAGGGTTTGTAGTTAAATCAGTTTTAAGGGTTTCTTCTTAATCAGAGTTTCCACACAAGTTCTGATACCACTTGTTGGATCGATATACTCTGGCCAAACTAACTATGTAGCTTGTAAGGGCTTAGCAACCTCGGATAAATCCTAAGTTACTAACAATGAAACACTGAATTTACTTTACTAAGTATGCGGAAACTACTTCAATAAAGCTAAGAAGAATAACTTTAAACTTCAACGATTTTATTAATACTTGGAACCTGCTTGATACACAGATTCACTAACAACGCTAATAACTCTAATATCGAACTTGATAAACTCTAATATTCTATAATATTGCGTATGCATTCGTATCTCTAAAGTCGTATCTCTAATGCCAATCTAGGGGTCCTTTTATAGGCATAAGGAATACCCTAGTCGGTTTACAATTCTTGTACGACAAGTAATACTAATCCTAAACTAAGAATATTCTAGAATTACAAATCTTTCCATAAACGATATAACAGCTCTTTAGCTTTGCAGTACTTTGATGCTGAGCAGTACTTTGACTTGTACTTAACAGTACTTTGACTTTCTTCAGCACTTTGACTTTCTTCAGTACTTTGACTTTCTTCAGTACTTTGTCTTTTTATATCCCAACAGTGTGTTTAGTCGTATCTAATGTGAACTCCAAACTAAAGTGCTTTTCTAAAAGGGTTAATTATACTCATTGGCTATGAACTTTCAAAAATTTCCAATATTAGGTAACGAACTTTCAAAAATATTATTATCACCTATCAAACGTGTTAAATGTGTTCCAATGTTACTCATATGATCTATCTTTGCAATTTGTAATTGGTGTAATTTTTCTCTGCAACCCACTTTTTCTCCCCCATTCACAATAATATCCAACCAAAACACAACCCTAAATTAACCGCATAAAATAACATCTGCTTATCTCATAAATTAATCTTTTCATATCAGTTTCATCAGATCTCATAAATTAACCTCTGTTTATCTCTCGTTTGAAATACGGCCGGCCAACGGCATCACGAGATATGTTGTCGTTCTTTTGTTGTGGATCTGATGTAAAACGACGGCTTCAAGTTTTACACGAGACCTAATTCATAGATCTTTTGTTGTGTATCAAGATTTGGTGAATAATATTGGATTTGTAATTCTCTAACCATTTACTTTTTATTTTTTATGTTTATTTTATTATAACGTGTGAGGGTTTAATCATAGTGTGCTTTATGTGTTTTTAGGATGATCTGGTTTTTGTTGGTGCTAGACGAGACAAGAAGATATTAGTCTTAGGGATATGGGTTTAGCATAGTTTTGATGTTGAAGGACCCATGTTGACAAACTCTATTAGTATGCTAATATTAGTTTTGGGGATATGGGTTTAGCATAGTGTTGGGGATACGGGTTATGTTTGGTGAGACGGTCATATGGCCTATAATAGAAGGTAACATCAAAGTTTTATTGGTGATAATAATATTTTTGAAAATTCTTTACCTAACATTAGAAATTTTTAAAATTTCATAGCGAATCCGTAGAATTAACCCTTTCTAAAAAGGTAAACTAGCAAATGTCATAAGCCCCGTATGTTTGCCAAAGCTACAGATCCCTTTTTAGAGCAGTTTATTCATTAGTCATACCTTCAATCACCACATTTAATTCTTACTATTCTAACATGCATCATTATTAAAGCAAAATGTGGGACTTTGAGCAAAATGTGACCCTTCATTGAACCATTATTATTAACATGCCAAATACAGGCGACTCACACTGCAACCCCATCATGTATCAATACAATATAGTGCGACTCACACTGCAACCCCATCATTTATCAATACAATATAATCCAAACAAGCGCTAAAGGTGCGTGAAATGGGCAACAAGTCAGGACACAGAAACTCAAATATTATGGACTCTAAATCGTTTATTTCACGCAAACAAAAGGACCTAGCTCATAAACAACCATGAACAGATCCTTTATGCCACTAAATGGAATCCTACAATAACCCATTTTACACAATAGCTTATGTGGCTTCTGATTTACAAATGGGTCAATTCCAGGATCTCAGCTATGTTTTAACTCCAACAGGCCAAATAAGTAAAATAAAAAAGATTAATTAAGAAGAAATTGACTGAAAAGGTTGCTTAACATGTTTCGGTAGCGGGTACCCTGTGACGATTAACCGGATAAATAGATCTCGATAAGTCCTAATTCCACCACTTTGTAACGCTTTCAACGGGTTCTCTCTGGTTCGTTTTTTGATGGCTTTTATTTGTTAGCCGAACAGGTGGCGACACCGGTTCCTGGTTGAACCCTTTGATCAGGTCCGGTTTTTAAACTATATATAACATCAACTTGTTAGCTTGTATGAATCTTTGTGTGTTTTATTAATTTGAATAATATGTATAATAACATGTACTTTTCATTTTAGGGTATTTTAAAAATAAGAGCTAATAACCTTTTAAAGCACTATACTTGTCAAGAATGACAGTTCTGCGTAGCGAACTAAAAATTTAACTCTTTTAGACATTAAAGTTGACATTTTTGTCTTTCTTTAATTATTATGACCATTTTACCCTTTCTAAATTTTTTTCAAAATACTTTTTTTTCGAAATTTTTTTTCCAAAATATTTTTTTTGAAAATTTTTTTTCGAAATACTTTTTTTTGAAATTTATGATTTTTTTTTTCGAATTTCCTTTTTTTTTAAATATTTTTCGAAGGGTAAAATGGTCATAATATGGTCATAATACTTAAAGAAAGACAAAAATGTCAACTTTAATGTCTAAAATAGTTATTTTTTTAGTTCGCTACGCAGAACTGTCATTCTTGACAAGTATAGTGCTTTAAAAGGTTATTAGCCCTAAAAATAACGCTAATTAGTGTGTTGAATTATTTTATATTTTGGATTATGTTGTAGCTTGTTTAAATTGTACATTGTAAAAATTTTATTGTACTTTTTAATAAATGGTGTTTTAATTGGTTGTTTTTTAATTTAGTAGATATGCTTTTAATTGGTTGTATAATGTGAATAAATTATTGTATTTTTAAGTAATTGGGTGTTTTAATAAGAGTATTAATTATACTATGCATTTATCTCACATTTGACTTTCAAAATTTCACTTTTTAAAGTTTGACTATACACTCTTTATATGTAGTATAGATACACTCAATCCCAATAGGTAACTTCCAAAGGTTGATTAATCTTACTCATTAGTAAAATATTGAGTATTGATTTCTGATTGAAAGACCATGTTATAACCACAAATGAAGATAATAATAAAGTATGAAATAAAAAGCATTGACAACCATATCTGTCTCACTGAGTGATTTCCTCTTAGATTATCTTTATCAACAATATATCACAACCCAAACTTTTAATAAAATATTATTTTCTCTTTCCTTCACCTGCACAACAAATACATACAACCAATCTATATTTTTTAACCATTTATCAACAACCCAACCTAACATAGATAATATTGTTTCTTTATATTTAATTTTGATATATATATATTTTTTAATTTTTTATAACAATATAAAATACTAAAAGAAAAAAAAAGTTAATTGCATTTTTGGTCCTTGTGGTTTGGGCAAATTGCAGGTTTGGTTCCCAAAATTTTGAAAGTGCAACGATAGTCCTCATTTTAAAGTTTGGGTTGCATTTTTGGTCCTTATCTGTGTGAAATGACTAAATTACCCTTATCTTTTCCAAAAGAAGACAAAGGGTATTTTAGTCAATTAACTTTATCCATAGACCAAAAATGCAATTCAAACTTCAAAATGGGGACTATCGCTGCGCTTTCAAAGTTTTGAGGACCAAACTTGCAATTTGACCAAACCACAAGGACCAAAAATGCAATTAACTAAAAAAAAGAAAAAAGGGCCAAAAATGTTGATCGTGGGTTGGGGATTTGGGTTGCCAAAGTGATCTTGGTTGTGGCAGTTGTATATATTATTATAAAAATAATATATTTGTATGTATTTTGACAAGATTTGGTTTCCAACCCACTCAATAAACATAGCCTTACAAAAGTGTATTCCACTCTTGATCAAAAGTCAAAAGAAATCGAAAATGAAAATCAAACCAGCAAATTTTCAAAAATTTCCCCAAATTTGTAAAAATTTCCCAAAATTTTGAAAGTTCCCTCACTTTATTTCTTGCCTACAATTTCGAAATTTTCCCTTTAAATCCTCCACCATTCAACTCCCCATTTTCCTACAATTATTTTTTTTTGAGCGACAAATAAGTATCTCAAAATATAAACACTATAGATTATCTTTCATATTTTAAGCGAGACTTGAACTCACAACTATTTTAATCTGTGAACTTCTCACACAACAATGAGTGTCATTATGACACAATCCTTTTTTGCTACAAATTAAATAATATCTCACACTCTCTTTTAACAGATCTTGCAACCACCCCACCCTCAACATTTTCCACCACCACCAACCGTCATCTTTTTTTTTTAACGACATTTTTAATAAAACCAAAGAGGACTAACAAGGAGTTAGAAATTAGATTTTAACCAATCAGTCCAACTACTAATTTTACGACTTCAAAACTTAAGCCATGAGAAAGAATACTAATTTTACCACCAACCATCATCTTATCCGGCTCCTAGGGTAATGCACTCTGCAACAGACGAAGACGACAATGGGTATGTTTGGAAAAATGGGTCGGCGTTGGGGCTATAGTCGGGGCCAGGGCTTATATTATAAGCGGAAACAAGAATTTTTATTTCCATTAACTTGTTCGGCAAATTAGTTTAAGTTAGAGCTTATTATTATAAAATTACTAAAAAGACATATAATTACATTAACATATGTATATTAGATATTTTGTAGGTAATTAAGTAATTTAACATACTAGAAGACTCGTCTAAAAATTATAGTCTCATTTTCGAGGCTAAGACTTATTTTTGGGTTGGGATTTATAATTTCAAAAGGCTCCCTATAAGGCTCTACGCCAAACGAGACTTAAGCTAACTTGCCATCCTTTTTTTGTCTTAACAAACACCAAGTGCCATTTATATCACCACCAACCAACCAACCAACCTAATTTATTTATTGCATTAAAATCACCACCAACCCACTATCTCTTATCAACTCAAACTATTCCCACCTACACAAATTGAGCCACGGTGGCAATCCGTGTGCCACCTTCTCTACCAATCACAACACATCACTCCCCCTTATAAATACCAAATCTTACCCAACCCATTAACAAAACACATCACCCCTTCTTCAAAACATAGATAAACAAATTAGGGTTTAGTCTTCATAATGGCGTTTGATTTCTTTATTTTACTTTTCAATGGTTTCCTTAACTCCAAAAAAACCACTAAATTTGCACACACATGAAAAATGTGTTCGTTTGGTTTGGGATGATCTTTTGTTGTTATTTTGATATTAAAATGTATATTCATCATCTTTATATGAATACCATGACAAAACCTCCCGCCGTGATGAAAAAATCATCCGGTAAAACTGCTATGATGCCAACTTCTAATGGATTGATGTCTGTAAGATCACATGTGCGTTTAATTTATTGGTTTTAAATTTTAACTATCTTGCACTTTACTATGTATTAAGATACTAAATTATTTTTTTTTTCTTTTCTCAAGACATACTACTTTATTTCATTAGAGACATTGAAAGCTAAGTGGTCAAGTGATAGACATCTCATAATGCATTCAAAGAACTTATTACTCTCTTGGGCTTGAGCTTTTGGTTGATGTTTGTGGTATAGGTCAAGAAGATCTTGCTATTAAAATTGAAAAGAAAATTTTGGTGATCAAGGGTGAAGCACTTAGATTTTTTGAGTAAGACCTTCAAAATTAACAAAACCATACATATTGTCCCACCCGCCTGACCTCTTAGAATTTTGCCACAACCATTTGAGGATCAAAATTAACAACCATTGATATTTTGGCTTTTGATCCTCAAATGGTTGTGGCAAAAATCAAGAGGTCAATCGGGTGGGACGATAGGTATTTTTTTTGTTAATTTTGATCGTTTTACTAAAAAAAAACAATTGCTTCACCCTTGATCACCAATTTTTTCTTTTCAATCTTAATATCAAGATCTTCTTGGCAGGCACCGCAAACATTAACCAAAAGCTCAAGCCCAAGATTGGAATACTTTCTTCGAATGCATTCTGAGATGTCTATCATTTGACCACTTAGCTTTCGATGTCTCTAATGAAATAGAGTTCCGAAAAGAAAGAAAAAAAGCAACCATTTAGTATCTTGATCTATTTCCTTTCACCAATCGATGTCTCTTATGAAATAGAGACTGCAAAGAAAAAAAATACAACAATTTAGTATCTTGATCGGTTTCCTTTCACCAAGGATGAAGGTGTCTATGACCACTACTACTGTGTAAAGTAGATTGAGCCATGATGGAAAAAGTATGATTAATGGTGGGGACTAATGTTGTGTTGCATTTTGGACTTAGGAGTATGAATTATGTTTGCGTTAGTCGTTTGACATCTTTTATTTTTCCCTAGATTGTTATTTTTTCGCGGGGTTTGTTTCGGGTTTTTTTTTGGGTAACCTTGGTTTTCGACCCTTTGGCGACTAATTTACGGGGTTTGAACCCATCGTCACACAAACTCAAACCAGATAAATCCCCCCTTTTAAGGAGGTTGGCGTGACCACTTCAAGGTTGTTTGCACCCATAACTTGAACTTGAGACCTCACATATTTTAGTGTGATAGTCACAAGCCTTTTTGCCACTAGACTACCTTTGAGTGGTTGGCTTATTTGGTTTTGAGCTTATGTTACATAAGCCTCACTTTTTATGGCTTATTTTTAATCTTTTTAGCTTACATTCAAAATAAGCCACAAAAAATGAGCTTATGAAACTTAAGCCCAAAAACCAAATAATACATAAGCTGAAACAAACACCTCCTGAAATTGGTTTCATTTTTTAAGTATTATCATTAGTTATTGTTTACTTAATTTAGAAATGCAAGTAGTTTAGATGTTGTTGTTATTAGACATATATGGGAGTATTAGAATGATTTTTTTAAAGTTATATGCTAACTACAATTAGCTATTATTTGATTAAATACGTTCAAAGTAACATTTGCTACCAATTTATATTAACGAAAGCGAGATACATAAGAACCAAACTAATTGTTATAACTAACACTAGTTAACAATTTGAAGTTGTCAACACTTTTTAGTTAACTAATTTCAGTGGGAACGGCTTATGGATTTCTGAGTCAGTTACTAGTTGTTATGTTAGTTAAGAAGAGGCTTATTGTTAGCCTCACTTTTTCATAAAGATAACGTCACATACGTGAATTGGACTAGATGCGTAGTATACTTTGCCTGCAGGGACTAGTATTGGTTAAGTGGCAAAGTAGTGGTTGGATGAGCCTATAAATACCCCTCATGACTCTCCATGATGGGTGAGGTGAATCATTAGGTTAGTGTATTGTGTGTTTCATCTAATAAAAGTATCATTTGTTTTCTCCTCCCTCTCTCTACTTTCTATCTCTAGAAGATGAATCACTTCATCTTCTTCCACCAACCAAGGCCTCCCAAAACCACATAAATCTTATGTTATTCAGTCCTAACAAGTGGTATAGAGCCATGGTTATGTTTTGATGATTTATGTGGGTTTTTATACATGTTTTTTACTGTTTTTTGTACTTTTTTTGTGGTCGGAAATTTTTTTTTCCTTGTATTTTGGTAAACAGTCTTAAACTATGTTGATGTATCCTTGGTAAAAAAAGTCTTGTGCTTTCAAGTTTAAATCTGTTTTGTATCAATATGTCTTGGTCCAAACAGATATATTTTTTAGCCTTTTTGTCACCATATCCATGAAACTCAAAGTGGTCAAACCTTCAGTTTTCATGGTCCAACTGGTCATAAGAAGCATCTTCATTGATGTTTTCTGGGTTTTTTATGAAGATTGTCGGAAACTTGGTTGGAAAATCTCTCCGAAAAAAAGTCAAAGGGTCAAAACCCTCTTTTTCTACGCATAAGGAGCATCTACAGAGTATTTACGCATAACTGTGAAGTTATGCGTAAGCAAAGTTACGCGTAAGGTTTTTACGCATAAGCTTTATGCGTAAGACCGTGTTTACATATAAGACCATCCTTTACGTGTAGGCCTGACCCTACGCTTAAGGTTTTGAAAGAAGTTACGCATAAGCTGCTTGATATTACGCGTATGGAACTGAAATGAAAATGCAAAAGTTACGCGTAAGAATTTGACAAAACTTACGCGTAAACTATAAAAGACCATGACCACGTACCAAATACCAAACAAGACATCAATCGACTTCAAGTCAAAACCATCATCAGTCCGAAACTACCATAACCAAAAACCAATCCTACATCTAGACTCACTTCAAGAACCCTCACAATCTCTCCCCATCTCTCATTCAATACCAAGACTCTAAATAGATAACGAAAAAGATAGATCTCAGATTCTTTTTCATTTTTTTTTTTTTGCAATCTTTTCAAGATTGTTTCACTTGAAGTATTATCATCATCGACCATAATTTGTTCTACTATCCGATCTTAAAAGAAAAGTTTATAACAAATTATGTTATCTCTTTTCTTTTGATTCGTTCAAGACTCATATTAAAACAAAGGAAAAACCTACCCGAGACCTTGATTAATCAAGACCTTGAAGCCTTTGCAGAAGAATAATGTGATAGGTGTTCGGATTAAACTCAACTCGAAATGATTTAAATCATTTTGATGGTGTCGAATGGTTGATCTAAGATGGTCATATATTTTGGTTATGATGGTGAGATGAATCTAAGATTAACAGTTAGATGGGAGATGAGATTTGTGATGAGATAAATTTGCTTAGTATACTGAAGAACTTGTGGGGGCGGAGAAAAACAAAATGACATATGTTTTTTTTAGGTTTAGGTCAAAGGTGTTTGAGGTTAAGTATATATTGGGTGTATTCTCTTACACGGTTATGATAAGGATTTGGATCGGACTCATTTAAAATTCGAATGGGCTTTGCAACTGATATTCTCTTATGGGCTGATGAGATGTATTGGGCACATCGCTTGGGCTGACAAGTGATAACACACGATTAATGGGCTTTGTAACAAGTCTGGATCTGGTTGATATTATTTGTGTCGCCTGAAATGAAATTTTGGTATCCACAAAAAAAAATTTTGACACAATTTTTTAAATTATTGGATAACAAATTTTTGTAAAATGTGTGGTATTTTTGGTATGGTATTACATTTTCACGGAAGGATACATAATTCACGGCTTGAGCGAAATTTGAAAAAATGATTACGGGGTTTTTGTACGGTATTGGTATTATTGACGCAAAATTGAAGTGACGTTTCACGGGTGAACTTCATTATCTTTGAGACGTTGTTGGTTGATTACAAGTCTCAAGATAACTTGTTGGGGTATTACTGTCACTTTAAGTGATTTTGAATTGACAATCTGGTTATAACTGATGTAAGAAGTTACGTTGTAGTGCTCACAGTGTATAACTATCACTTTAAGGAGTTACGATGTAGTGCTCAGTGTCACACGGCGTTGTGGATTGTTCAAAAATTTAGAACAAGCAGTAAGTCACAAAGTTGGGATGTTTACTTCCTTTCCAAGTCAGTCGTATCGGGTTTTCTCCATATGTGGTCATTACAATTAGCCGGTGAATTCAAAGGAGGTTCGTTTTAAGGTTGGTTTGAGAGAATTATTGAGAGTATATTTTTGCGACATATTCTCATAGAATTTTGATCAAGCTATGATGTTAATATTGCATCAAGAGAAAGGTAATACGGCATGTACGCAACATTATGATGATTCTGATAGCTCGCAACCATCAGGAGGGAGAAGTTGGTATTTCATCTTCCGTGATTGGATTACGAAGGGAATTGTGCTTAAGACCGAAGAAGGAGAAGTAGTGTGGTGTACATCGAGGCTTCTTACCAACTTGGATGCAATACTAAGTGAGATATGTTATTACGATGTTCCCAGAACGACAACCACTGTGCTACAATCAAGAGTATACTTTCTCCGCTGCGTGTTGGAAGAGTGTTGTCGGTTCAGGAGGGAGCAAAAAAAGAAAAAAGGCTCACTAGTTAGGAGGAAGTAATAACCTAACTAGACCGTTACAGTTGAAGTTCAGAGCTACAAGGATTTGTGCCGTCAGTGCCAAAGATCAAATGCTGAGATCGTCGGAAGAAAAGAACTTCAAGTTTGCCTCAACATCTAGACTACAGAGACTCTGCGCTTCAACAAGTCAACATTGTTCATTACTTTTGTAATTTACTTTGTTTTGTATTTATAAGTCTCATTGTAACCATTCACGTGTGACGATATCTTGGAGGGAGATTGTTAGCCTCGCTTTTTTATAAATATAACGTCACATACGTGAATTGGACTAGATGCGTAGTATACTTTGCCCGCAGGGACTAGTATTGGTTAAGTGGCAAAGTAGTGGTTAGATGAGCCTATAAATACCCCTCATGACTCTCCATGAGGGGTGAGGTGAATCATTAGGTTAGTGTATTGTGTGTTTCATCTAATAAAAGTATCATTTGTTTTCTCCTCCCTCTCTCTACTTTCTCTCTCTAGAAGATGAATCACTTTATCTTCTTCCACCAACCAAGGCCTCCCAAAACCACATAAATATTATGTTATTCGGTCCTAACAAGTGAAATTGTAGGACCTTTAATATCTCAACCTTATCACTTTACCAAGCTAACCAAACACGTAAAACACGAACACAAACACCCACGTTATGCGTAGATGAAACAAGAAACAATGACGGAAAGATGAGAAAGATGGTGACTTGATATATGTTATGCGTATATGTGTGTGGAGAAAGATGAACAAGAGATGTTATATCAAAGGGAAAAACACACACAAAACACACTCAAGCACACCCCTCAAATGACACTTTGAGGGGTATTTATACTACAAGTATTAAACTGCCCATGGGCTTGGGCTTGGGCCTCGTGGACATGGATTGGATAACATTGATAAAAGGCTAGCTTCACTAAACGTCTAACCATTTAGCTTAGCCCAATCCACGAGCCCGTTGACTATTCTATTGCGATATCTAACACACGTTACAAAGTTCCTAAACGTGAATGACCATCACTTCTAATAAAAATGTTATGGCTAACAATCTCCCCCTAAGGGGTGGTCATTTAAATGATGCTCCACTTGATTAGGTCTTTACTTTCCTTGAGCTTGAACTTTGCGTGTAGATATAGAATAGTCTTGATTCTTTGTTCCTTCATGCTTTGTGATCAATTAATGTGGTTGTCTGCCGTTGTCAACTTCGTTGGTTAGGTGTCTCCACGTCTTTCTCCACCATGCTCACACTTCTATTTGTCTTTTGGTTACCAATGATGCAGTTCTCGAGTCTTTAAACTTTGTAGATTCTTTGACATTGACAAAGAATCATCTTTAACCTTTTGTTGCCTTTGATTTTGATGAGAACTTTCATGTGTTGTTGGTATGAGCATGTGGAGAATCTGCACGATCTCTTCCTCCCGCAAGCATCCATAAGAAGAAAACATAAAACATGGGTTAGAAGTAATCCAACACTTACAAGTTTGAACTTCGAGTGTGTTAACAGCATAGTGTGAAAACACGTCTCTAATTCTCACAAAGGCCGTTCCTGAACTGGAGTCTCACAAGTGAGACAACGCGATGTACCGAAGTACACCTACAGTTCAGGTGAGTCGCTGAGGTACACCAAAGCATCACCCCACGACTGTAGACCGACTGATACACACTAAGCGTAATCCACGGGGAGTTACCGAAGTGACCTGCTGTCAGGGCTGCTTGATGTTGACCCTGGCAGGAGTTTCCATTCAATCATTGAATATCACAGATGTGAAACTTCTCATAAATGTTCTGGCAGATTGCTAAGATCTGCGTAGAACTCTAGAATGTATCACTTGTGTCCTTATTATTGAACAAAAAGCAATGAATTGTCAAGTGTTCCTATGAGATCTTTTGATGAATCTCGTGGCTCTAGACTCAATTAGTGCATTTTGGTTTCCTAAGCGGAGACTAGGGAGAGGGTCTCCTTCTTCAATATCAACGATCTCTAAGAGAAAGTCGAAAGATTATGTAGGGTTCCCAGTGAGAATGAAACAAATCCCTTTTAAGAGGAATTGAGTGGCTAGAAGGTTTAGTGCAGTGCGTCACTGGGTCCATGACATCTTTGTCTTCAATACCAGTGTCATCTTAGTGACAACCAGTAGCAGATGAATTAAACCTGGTTTCTGCCTTAAGGTTGATTATGGAGGGCTATTTCTTTTCACCCTTTTTCATTACATTTCTTTTTAATTCTTCAACCCCTTGTTTCTCCTTTCTCACATTACTCTTTTTTTCAATCATACCTAAGGACTTCTAATACTAACTATTTGTGATGTCCTTGGGTAGATCCCTCCGGCTCTGGCGGATCATAGGACGGATTTTCCTATCCTTAGTCACCTTATAACTCCATGACTGTCCCATGTTGCCATAAAACCATTTTTCTTGAAAATCTCTCAAAGTGATTATGATTGAAAACATGTTAGGAAGACTCTGAGAGTTTTATATTTTCAGAAACACTCCCCCTTCACATGTGCTTATATTGTTTTAACTGAAATCTGCACAGAGAGGGTAGAGTTTGCACTTTTTGAATTGATCGACTTTAAATGAACTAGACCGATTCGAGACACGTTTACATTACTAGAGAACTAGCTTGAAATTATTACCCGTCCTGGTCAAGTCCATAGAAAGTTTCTCGAGATGGTACATTTCCTGACATTGATTCCTCGTCAATTCATTGGTTTCAATTGAGTCGAGCTCTTTTGAGATTCAAACACCGATCATTAAACTTTTTGATCACATTTTAATCACGTCTCCTCCCCCTCAAAAATAGCATATTCGTGATATTTTTTATATCAACGGATTAAACAACATTTTTGAATCTTTTGGGGAGACAAACGGATTTGATTTAAGCATGAATTTGGAACATTTTTGTTTTATACTCCCCATTTAATAAATCATAATCAATTAAAGGGTTTGAGAGGGATTTATCTTGAGCACAAAATATTTTGAAAGATTTTGAAAATCTTTTTGAACAATCTTGAAAAAGGTGCTCAAGATGATGATGATTTCTCACCAGTTTTAAATGTAGTGCACTGAAGCGTACACTTGATTTTTTCTTTTAAAAACACGAGTTTTGATTTTAAAATAATCAAAAGTCATCATTTTTGTCCGGGTTTCGTACTAAAGTATACGAAGGCCATTTTTGAAGAAATATTGAGAAACGACATGTTTTAGAAAACATTTAAAGAACTCTCGCTCAAGCATCTGTATATGTCCGTATCATTGTTGAATGACATTTCTAGAAATGTACAGAATATCGATTATACGAGAGACATGTCGTGAGAAAAATATTTTTGGATTTTTGATTTTCTATTGTTTTTGTATTTTTTGAAAGTTTATATTTTTATATTTTGCTTTTGTTGGTTTTTTAAATTTTGTATTTTGTTTTTCAAAAATATTTACAGCGAAGCTTTTTGGAAAATCATTTTCAAGAAGATGCGAGAAGACGTTCTAACTCCTCAGGGGTTAGGCTTCGCATTCCAATTCGTCGAACTAAATCATTAAACCTTTCTTTTGGAAGGGCTTTAGTAAATAGATCGGCGAGTTGGTAATCTGTCTTCACGAAGAATAATTCAACAGTACCTTCTTCCACGTGCCCTTTTATGAAGTGATAGCGGACACGAATGTGCTTAGTCTTTGAGTGGTGAACATGATTGCATGAGATGGCTATAGCACTTTTCGAGTCACAATACATAGGTATTTTTATCGAAAATAAAGCCATAATCTGTGAGTTGTGTTCTGATGAGTGTCTAAATACTCATCATTTTTGTACTGTTAGAATGCCAAAAACATCTGAAAACACTCAGTAATGCTTCAAAATGATAAAAATATCACAAACAAGTGTTTTATATGTTTTAAATGCAAAAACATCAAAATCTGATGAAAAACGTATTAAGTTTGCATAATTGGCAGTTTTAGTCCCCCAAGTTTGAAAATTTGTCAAAATCAGTCCCTGGTGATTCAAAAACTTGCAAAATATCATTTAAGGTCCATGAGATTCAAAAGTTGTCAAAACAAACCCTTTAAAGTTCAAAAATCACAAAATGACAACTTTAGTCCCTGAACTTTGAAAATTGTCAAAAATAGTCCTTGGTTAATTTAAAAAGTGAAAATTATCAAGTTTTAACCTTGTTCTATTAATAAATGGCAAAAATGGTCCTTATGATAAAACTTTGGAGAAAATTACAATATTGGTCCTTATAGTTTCTAATTTGGCAATTTTGGTCCCTAGATTTGTAAAAATGGAAATTTTCAACTATGGTCCTTGTTCTATTATCACTTGGCAGGTTTAGTCCTTATGAGAGCTTTGGAACATGTTCAAGATCAGCCCTTAACTTTGGCTAAATT
>BPTQ01000006.1:101516916-101664956 GCA_019973895.1 Chrysanthemum seticuspe
CGATTTTCAATTCGATCATTTATTCGATAACTCTTTTATATTTTATGTGATCCTATCTCTACTCGTCGATCTAAAAATATAAGGTTTTCGAGTTTAGTATTTTGAGTTATAATTCAGGATATATCTAATAAGATAAAGTAAGATTTAGCTGATTATGACTTTAAACTGAAAATAACTTTTGATTTGTCCAACTGAAAACACTCAAAACTTAGTTACGATGAGTGACTAATATAATTCAATTCGATATTATTCCTACATATTTCGATTTCATTGTTCAATACTTGACGATTCTACTCAAAGTGTGAAATTTAGAGTTGTCAATATTCCATTCTACTCTAATGTTCACTAAAACTGAAATAGTGTTTACTCTTGATCAAAAGAAACCAATAGACTCTATAAATCTGGATCACTCTGACTATTGTTGGTTCTTGTGTCATGACGTGTTGGAAATTATGTCACTATACTCATTTTGGTTTGTCAGGAATTATCTGACATAACCTTGAAAAAGTTTCTCTTTATGTTGAATTCTGGTACGTCTACTAATGTCTGAAGTATAATAATGATTTGTTCTGATTTCTTTGTACATTACTGTCGGTATTGTTGTATTCTGGATTTTTATGGTTCATACGAGAAAATTGACACCTCTACTCTAAATTTCCATTGATTCTTAAGGTTTCTTGTTCGATGATCAAAATAAATAATTTATACGAATTGGTAGCAGAAGTCAGAAATTCACAAAAATAACAAATAAATAGCTTAAAAATAAAAATCCATGGTTCAAGGTTCTAGCAGGTTGGAGCAGGGTATATTTTGGATTGCCTTGGGTATAGTGCTTATTGGTAAGCTATAGGATTGGTTATTTGGTCTTAATTCTCAGTTTGTGACCTCAATCCATTTGTAAGCAATTTTTATCCATTTTGACTTTTAACTTTAAAAGTTAGTTATAAGCTTAAATCTTTGTGTTTACCTGTTGATTAAGTGTGGTTAAGCATATTTAATAAATAAAACTAGTAGCTTGTTCTTTGGAATTCTTAGTTACCTTTAAATCTCATCTCCACAGTTAAAAGAGCATACTTGGTATTTTTAGGTCTTATGTTGTTATGGCTGTCATTACATGTTTCTTTAGTCTTGTTTAGTAATAATATGAAGTCTGTAATCATCTGCATGGTCTTAAGTTGTATTTCTCTTTGAAAAAGTTCCAATACAGTCTATTAAGGACTGTTTGGTTTTACTCATATCACTGTATTAAAGGTTGTGCAGTACTGTGTTCTTGGTTGTTATCAGTCTCACTAGGTCTAAATATCTCAGATAACCAAAGAAAACTAGTTCTCATTTGTGATAAAGTCAAAATCACTTGTAATCTCATCTTACCTTATAACTGTTGAGATTTAAAGTGTGAAACTCATCTTAGCAGTTCATAACTTGTTACTTTAGCTTTATACATCCTTATTATAGCTTAACTTAATATAATCAGTGAGTAGCATTGATTCAAAACTCACAAAAGTCAACCTGTTTAGTTTTCAATAAAAGTCAAATTTCAGTATTAGTCGATTTAGAATGAAATAGAATAATCTATATAGGACTTAATATTGAGTTTTATGATTTGAGCTTTTGGAATATAAAAATCTAGCTGCTCATCTCTATCCTAGTGTATTTTATATTTTCTCAATAGCTTATTTACTAGCTTAACTTTTAGCTTATTTCAAGTGCCATTTTCAAAAAGTGCCCTGCACCAAGGAATTTGTGTTAACTGTTTTTTTTCATAGGCTTGTAGAGAGCTCAATTGTTGGTCAAAACTTGTGATATTTGGTTCTTTGGAAAGCCAATCAAGCCTTCTAGAGGTCCCAAGTTTACATTTTCATTTTCTAGCTTATTTACCAGGACTGCATGAGCTTATTTATCTGTCCAAAATCATCAGTGTATACTGAGTTTTTCTCAGTTCTTGCTAAGCTTATCAAAAGCTCATAAGAGCTTTTCAGAGTCTGATTTTTGGTATAATTAGTCTCAACCAGGTCTTATACAAGTTCTAATTTTTACTTTTCACTTTTAGCTTATTTTGTGTACTGTGCAATAGCTTAAAGTAGCATACCAATTTCTGTTTTGCTTATTTAGCTTAAACCTCATATCTGTGTTTAACTTGTAATCAGAGGTTCAAGATTGTTGTTTTTGGTTGAAATTGAGTTGTTATAGCTTAATATAGCTTCTGTATCAAGTTGGTAGCTTTTGGTTAACATTTAGCTTTTTCTAGTGCTTATTTATAAGCAGTCACAACTGCAGTTGCTTATTTCTCAAAACAAGACCATGTTTTTCTATTTTTCCTAGATTCTACATATTAAAATAGACTTTTCCTGAAATTTTCAGATTTTTCCAAGTTGTTTTGCTATTTTTCTTAATTTAAATTAGTTTTTAGGTATTTTTAAATAGCTTTTAATACAAATAAATTATAAAAAGCCCAAAAAAATGATTTTTCAATTTTATTAAGTTAAGATAAATGTAAAAAGCTTAAAAAGTATTTTTCCATATTTTTCTCCTTTTATTTGGTATTTTTAATAATTTAAATTAGTTTTAAATAGTTTTAAATTAATAATAAATACATAAAAAGTCTAAAAAATATAATTTCAGTTTTAAAATTAGTTTTATAATATTTTAGATTTTCCTAAGTCTTAATTTTATTTTTCTAGTCTTATTTTGTATTTTCCTTTATTTTAGAGTATTTATTAAATAGTTAAAATAGTTTTTAATTAATAATAATTACATAAATAGTTGTAAAAATAATTTTCTTTTTCTAATAATTTTCTTTTATTATTAGGATTCCAAAAGTATAATTTTTATATTTTTAGGCCTTTTATTTCTTTAAAACTCACTTTTTATTTTGTACGTAGACGTAATTTTATTTTAAACGTAAGTTTTAAGTTGTAGTTTTTAAACGTTCATCGCCTTTAAAAATAGTGATAGCGTTTATTTAATAGATTTTATCTTTTATTTCTTTTAATTTGCATTTAAGTCGCTGTTATTTGTTAATCTTTTCTTTTAGTATAATTTTCCATCGAAAACCCTACTGATTGCTATCCTTAGTGATCATTATACCATCTGATTAAGTGTTTTAACACCAATTCATCCTCCGTGGGACTTAACGACCCAGGAATTCCCTATATTCCTCTGATCTTAATTGCATTTGCGTCTGAGCTGTTTTAAGTCTGTTTGACTTGACTGTTTGGACGCAACCATGTTCTCATCCATAGAACTTGAGCACAACACGCAGATAGAGACACATACTTGGCTTCAGTGGTTGAAAGTGCAGTGCAATCTTGTTTCTTTGAAGACCAGCTGACTAACTTTTCACCCAAAAATTGTGCTCCTCTTGATGTACTTTTTGTTGTAACTTGGTCACCTGCGTGGTCCGCATCTGAAAAGGCAATTAGATCAAATCTGGATTCCTTCGGATACCCAAGTCCCATGTGAATGGATGTCTTCAGGTACCGAAAGATCCTTTTAACCTCTTTGAGGTGCAGTTCGGTAGGCTTTGCCTGAAACCGTGCTAATAAGCAAATAGCAAAATGAATATCGGGTCGACTAGCAGTGAGGTACATGAAAGAACCAATCATGCTCCGATATTTCTTCAGATCAATAGTTTTCCCAAATAAATTGGCTCCAATTTTTGGTGAAGTTACCATTGGTGTACCGACCGAGTCACGATTATCCATACCATGATTTTTCAAAATCTCAGTTGTATATTTCGCTTGATTAATAAAAATTCCACGTGGGGACTGATGTATTTGTAAACCAAGAAAAAACTTTAGTTCCCCCATCATGGACATTTCAAATTTGCTTTTCATGAGATTTTTAAAATGTTTTGAAAGATTCGGATTAGTGGACCCAAAAATGATGTCGTCCACGTAATTCTGAACAATCAAAATGTCGTTTTTGCATTTTTGTGTAAATAAGGTAGGATCAACAGTTCCTTTGGTGAAATTGTTTAGGATAAGGAAAGAGGACAGTTCGTCATACCACGCTCTCGGAGCTTGCTTTAAACCATAGATTGCCTTTTTGAGTTTGTAGACGTAGTCTGGATGTTCCATGTCTATGAAGCCTTCTGGCTGACTCACGTACACTTCTTCTTTCAGAGTTCCATTCAAGAACGCGGTCTTAATATCCATCTGATTAACCGTGATGTTTTTGTGAGCTGCATAGGCTAAGAATGTCCTGACTGCTTCAAGTCTAGCTACCGGCGCGAATGACTCTTCAAAGTCTATCCCTTCTTCATGTCTGTATCCTTTGGCCACGAGACGAGCTTTGTTGCGAATTACAGTCATTTCTTCATCCCTTTTGTTCTTCCATGACCATTTGAGATCAATGACACAAATGTCAATTGGTCTTGGAACCAAATCCCAAGAGTCATGTAGACGGTATTGGAGAAGTTCTTCTTGCATTGCTTCTATCCATGCATTATCTGCCATTGCCTCCCAAATGTTCTTCGGTTCAATATTGCTAATTGAGCAAATGTAAATGCACAAGTCGCAATCGGTGGCAAGTTGGCGTCTCGTCTGAATTGGCCGTGAAGGTTCACCAATAACTTGTTCAATTGGATGGTCTTTTGTCCACTTCAGAGTAGAAGGATACCGTTGGTTAAACGTATGCGAGTTAGATGGTTCTCGTAGGCTTGAAGATGATTCAGTTGATTCCATAGCAAACGGGTTTTCAAATAAGTCTGCATCTAACGTTGCGTCATTCTGGTTTTGTGTAGGTTCTTTTTGAAATGATATGTTTTGGTTTTGCTCATCAGCTGCTGGTAAAACTGTTGTAAGAGTAGGATTTGCAGAAGTTGATGTAGATGACGTTGATGGAGTTGGTGCATTGGTTTCGACCGTTGTAGATGCATCTTCTGTTGGTGGTGATGGATGATTTTGAGCGGGTGCAGCGGAATGATTGTTTGATGCATTTGTCAAAGTTCTACCATAGTATTCATCGAACATTAACTCGAAGAAATTCTCCCATTCTTTTTTATGAGGAGTGCCAGCAACAGTTGATGGAGCTCTATGTTGTATGAGTCATGAACTGATGTGTCCAGAAGTCTGCTGGTTTGGTGCTGGTCCTAATCTGTTTTGATTAGAAGCCATCGGATTTAGCGCGGGTTCTAGAGCGAGTCTCTCAGAAGCCATCTGTGAAAGTTCGTCAAATTTCACATTCATCGTCTCCATTATCTTCCTAGTTCTTCTGTTATACACCCTGAATGCCCTCGAGTTTTCAGAGTATCCAATGAAGATTCCAATATCACCTTTAGCTTTCAGTTTTCCTAGATCTTCTATGTCTTTCGTTGGATAGCACAAAGCGCCAAACACGTGAAGGCAAGAGATATCAGGTTTTCTGTTGTTGATTAGCTCATATGGGGTTTTATTGAATCTTGGATGGATTAGGATCGGTTCTGGGTGAAACAAGCAGTGGCAACAGCATCAGCCCATAGAAATAACGGTGCACTAGAATAAATTAGCATTGTGTGAGCAGCTTCCACAAGAGTTTGATTTCTTCTTTCAACTACTCCATTCTGCTGTGGAGTTCTAACAATTGATGTCTGATGTGTGATTCCAACATCTTCAAAATAAGCTCTTAACTCCTGATTAGTAAATTCTGTGCCGTTGTCTGTTCTTACTACTCTTACTGGAGCTTGAAGAAGTACTTGAATACGTTTCAGGAAGTTGATGATGATGCCTGGTGCTTCGTCTTTTGACCTCAGAAACTTAACCCATGTATATCTCGAATAGTCATCAACGATAACAAGAATATAATTTTTACCATTAATGCTTTCTACTCCCATTGGGCCACATAATTCCATGTGCAACATATGCAACCTTGCTTCCGAACTAGGTACGGGTTTGGGTTTATATGATGCTCTTTTGCTTTTTCCTTGTTCACATGATGGACATAGGTGATCCTTGGTGTATTTGAACTTTGGAAGTCCGTTGACGATGTTGTCTTTGGCAAGTTTGTTGATAGTGTCGAAATTGAGATGGGATAATCTTCTATGCGACATCCATGACTTTGTTCCAGATGCTCGTGTCATAAGACATATTGGTGATGAAGAGGCCATTTGGTTAATATCGATAGCATACAAGTTTGTATCACGATTCCCAGTTAAGAGATTAGTGCCATTCAAGTTTCTAACGAAGCAAGCATTTTTCCTAAAACCAACCTCTAAATCTGCATCACAGAAATGCCCGACTGAAAACAAATTGTTTCCCAACCCTTCGACATAGTAAACCCGAGTGATCAAATAATTTCCAAAAGGTAGATCTCCATAACCCATGATAGCTGCTACATGATCATTTCTAAAGCGTACGGTTCCCATGAATTTCCAGACGAAATTGATCAGCAGCTTCAGATTCCCGGTCATGTGATTGGAGCAACCCGAGTCGACGATCCAAAGACATATTTCGCTAACCTGCCAAGAACATAAGAAGAAGATTTTGGAAACCATTTTGATTTTGGTTCCTTTGGGTTAGAGGTAAAATCCTGATCACACTCATAGAAGTTATCTACTGGGAAGACAGGTTCATCACTCATTCTACCATTCTGGAGTGTGAAATTTCTACCCGTTGGTTTCCAAATATCATCCCTAAAGTAAACAATATGCTTCTTATCAGTAGTGTAAGACCTAAATCTTGCAACTAGTCTTCCTAGAGGTTTAGCGTAAGTTCTTTTTGGAATGTTCTTCTAAACAGGCTTAACAATCTCATTCTTAGAAACACAATCATCATGAATATTAGTTAAAGATTTCTTGCAAGTTAAACAAAGAGATTCAACACATTCATTAGACTTAGCAAGTTTCATAGGTTCATTATATTCAGATAAAATGTCTTTCTTATTAAAAAGTGGTAAATTCCTAGGGTGTTCTTCTACTTTCTTCTCTTTATTCAAGCTACTACTCTTAGAGGCATGCGAGACTCTATTGTTCCTTGTATTGCTCTTAGGCTTTAGTCTGATGCTCCTAGAGGTGCTTTCTAGTCCTGTAGAAGATAAGGCACACTCATTAGGATTCACATTTTTATCAAGAGAAGTGGTTTCAGCTATCCTAGTCTCTTTAGAGTGCTTGTTTAAACTTATGTCGTTTGTTCCATATGTTTTAGATGTGGAGGCAGACGCATTAGTGGTACTCATCTTAAAAAGGCCAGGTGCTAAAACTTTTGGTTTCTCGATAACCGCTTTTCCTTTTTAAACATTTTGTTTAGGCAAGGCAGGTGGAGTGACTAGTTTTGATAAATCATTTTTCTCATTGACTTTTGGAGGAGGCATAGAAACAGACATTTTTGGTTTTAAAACCGGTTTGGGAATATTTGCTTTATCCTCAGTCAATAGTTTTGTAATCTTAGTATCCACTGCCTTTCCTTTTTGACATTCCAGCTGAGCCCTCAAGAGATCATTTTTCGCTTTCATGTCATTGTAGGCACGCTCATACGACAGTTTGTCATACTTGCATTCCTCAGTTTTTCGATCAAGTTGTTTAAAATTTGATACATTTTCTTTTTCAAGTTTTTCAAGAGCTTTTTCATATTTTGAAACATTTTCGGAGGTCTCAGACTGGAGTCTTTCATGATCTTCAACAGAATATGTTTGTAAAATAATGGACATAATATCAGTACACAGAACATCTTCGAAGAGAGAATCATTTAAATTTTCCAAAACTTTGATGTGTTCAACACTTTCATTAGCTTTCTTTATCAGGGATTTATGGTCCTTGACAAAGTCAACTGTTTCTTTCAAAAATGGTTGTTCAAAATGAATTACCCTTGAGTTGATGTTATTCAGCTGAGGGGCAATTTGAGTTTCAAACAACTTTTTATTTTCATCATCAAAACTAGAAAACCAGATATTCGTTATAATATTGGTTTTAGATTTAACAGTCTCTTGAAGTTCCCCAATTCTAGTTTTAACGTCATCTAAAATGCTTCTAGCATCACTTGTGTTAAAAGGATAGTTTGACGACATTTGTTCGATTTTCGAAAGAGATTGTGAGACAACTACAGGAGTTGAAACTGGTTTTGAAACTGTTTTTAAAACTGGTGTTGACTCTTTGTTTGAAACACTGGGTGTGATGGAAAACTTTGACATTTCTTTTTGTGAGACAAAAGTAATTCCATTAATTTTGTTCCATTTGTTATAGTCGATTGGTTTTATTTATGAATTCTTTTGTTTCATTTTTTTATCTACTCTCGTCAGATAGTTCTAATGTTTCAAGAGAATCACGAACACTTATGGGTTCATGCAATGCTTTTCCGTTGTTCAAAACATTCTGTTCTTTTTGAGCTTTCTTGAGGAAACAAGGATGTGTGTTACCAGGAGCCATTTTTTGTGTTGTATGAAAATACGGATTCGTTTGATTAATCAGCATATTGGTTGATTTAGCTGAATGACCCGTTGTAACAAGCAAATTTTCCAATTTTTTGATTTTATCATCTTTATCAAGAATTTCATCAAGGAGAGAATCTTCTCGTTTCGAAAAATCAGTAATCAACTGTTTCTTCTCTTTTTCAAGATCAGAAAACATTTTTTTTTTGTTTAAAAAGTTGGTCATTTAGATCAGAAATTTCCTTGTTTAAAGATTTTATTTTCAAGTTCAAATTCACATCAAGTGTGTTATACTTGATTTGCAATTGTTGTTATTTTAAAACGGAATTTCGATAACCAGTTTCTAATTCTGATTCTTTGTTTTTGTGAAATTCAAAAGCTTTTGCGTTCTCCTTGTAACTCTCGAGCTCAGCGGTCAATTTAGCATTCACGGCCTTAACTTCGCGATTGACCGTTTTAACTTTCTCGATTTCAATGCCACAATTATTGATTAATGTTTCAAAATAAGCACGTATTTCCTCATCAGTCTCAGTATTTTGTGCCACACAGCCTCCACTAGGATCCACATATGGAGTTTCAGAGTTAGTATTGCTACAACTCGGATTGTCCAGGTATGTATCATAAGTAGGTGCGGATGTCACAGAATGCTGTTTGTCATGAGTAAACACATCAAATATGAAATTGTTATAGCATGGATCAATGATTGGTACTTCAGATACTGCATTGGCATCATAGACAGGAGGTGCGTCAGACTCAGTGTCATACTTAGCTTCCTGAAGATTTGCCAAGAAGATGCAGTTTGCATTGATGTCCTCTCGGTCTTCCAAATCATCCATAATAGCTATAAAGTCATGTTCCTCAGCACTCAATTGAAGTCCGGCTTGTTCCTTTTGTACCAACATGATAGCTTTCTGAAGATACGCAAGAACCTTCTTTTTCGGCTTAGTAGGACAATTCCTTGCCATGTGACCCACTCCTTGACAGTTGTAACACGTAACCCGATTAGCCTGATTCACATTTCCATAATTCCCAACGACTGGAGCTGCAACATTCCCATTCTGATTCCCCACTGCTCTATTCCCAACATTCTGTCCCATCTGATTTCCAACATTCTGATCCAACTGATTACCCTGATACGGAACCGCCTGATTACCCATGTGAAATCCAGTAGCATATCCTTGCTGATTCCCAATAACTCCAACCATTTGTCCTTGATGACCCATATTCACACCCGGCTGTGCAATTTGCCTGTTGCGAGTGTTTGATGAAATCCTTTGGTTGTTGTTAGTTGGTGTGGAATAGAGACCTCTGAATGCTTTAGTCAAAAAAGTAAATGCAGTTGACAAAGCTTGTTCTTGTTCAGTTTCAAGATCAGTGATTCCTTGTTCCTGGTATTGTGGATATTGTTGTTGTTGATTGACTTGTTGTTCTTGAGAGTAGAATTGTTGTTGAGGGATAACAGCTTGTGGTTGTGGAATGTTGTTAGGAATTAGAAATTCCAGGTATTAAAGAGTCGGTCACCTCAAGTATATGTAATCGTTAGAAAGCTCGTAGTCGTAGTTCTTTTAAGTTAAGTAGTATTTAGTTTTGTAACACCGTGGAGGACGGACGAGTCTTTACCCACTGTATGCCTGATCCACAGCCCGTTGTGTGGCGTTTTATTGTAAGACTATAAATACTCTCTACCTTCCAAGGTAGAGAGTTGGAGCTTATAATAAGATTTTTCTTTCTCTCACTAAAGTTCCCTAAACCTCTAACTTTCTCTCTCTAGAACTCACCTTTATACGCCCACTTTGTGTTATGGTTTGATGTGTATGTGAAATCCAATATCCTACAATTGGTATCAAGAGCCATGGTTAGATCATCTCTTACATATCTTTGGATTTCTAGTGGTTTTTAGGTGGTTTTTGAGTTTGAAAAAGTTTAGTGGTTTTTGCATCATTTGGTTGATTTCTTGTGTTAAAGCTTGGATTTTGTTAGTACTTTTGTGTTTAGAATCATCATTTGTGTTTAGGTTTTGATTTGGTAAGCTTGAATCATCATGGTTGGGTTGTTTTTGGATTGAAAAGTGATGTTTGTGAATTTTTCTTGCTAGCGACTTGACCTACGGAGTGCTTTTCTTGCTAGCGACTTGCTTTACAATTTAGTAGCGAGTTACAGTTTGAGTAGGTAGCGATTTAGGCTTAGCGACTTGTCTAGTGAGACAAGCCGACAAACAGTACACTTAGTGGATTCTCCACTACGGGTAGCGACTTGGTGGAAGTTAGCGACTTGTACTTGTGTTCGTTAGCGACTTGGTGTTAGCGATTTGGTGCATAGCGAGTTGCTATTTAGCGACTTGACTCATTAGCGACTTGGATCTTAGCGAATTGCTTTCAAAATTTTCCTAGCGACTTGAATCTTAGCGAGTTGTTTATATAGCGACTTGTCTGTGTAATAGCGACTTGGGATCATAGCGACTTAGTAGTTAGCGACTTGGTTCAAGATTTCCTAGCGACTTGGGTGATTTTTTATATACGGTTTTCTCTTGATTTAGTAAAATCCCGTGAAAGAATCTATTTCCCGGTTTAATCATAGAGTTATAAAATCCCGTGTAATCTGTTAACATGTCTACCAACGTTCCTACTATCATCTCCACTGTTGCCGAGGATGTTCAAGCTGCTGGCTCAGATACTCGTCCACCCATGCTTGACAGAACTGACTATGACTCTTGGGCTCAACGAATCAGATTGTACTTTCTTGGAAAAGAAAATGGGGTTAACATTCTCAAATCCATTGATGAAGGACCTTACCGAGTTGAGACTACTAGAGATGTACTTGATACTGCTGAAGATGGAACTCTGATTTACGGAATGGACAGACCAAAGATGTATGATGAGCTTGATGATAAGGAGAAAAAGAGATTCGATGCAGATATCCGAGCTTTTAACATTATATTGCAAGGTCTACCAAAAGACATCTACAAGCTTATCAATCACAATACCGAGGCAAAAGCCGTATGGGATAATGTCAAGATGCTTCTTTCTGGTTCTGAGCTAACTGTTGAAGACCGAGAATCACAGCTGTATGATGAATTTGAGCACTTCAAGATGAAACCAGATGAGAGTGTCTATGAGTACTATGTGAGATTTCATAAGCTGGTGAATGACATGAGGAACATCAGAATGACTATGCCTAACATTCAGCTGAACTCAAAGTTTGTAAACAACATGAATCCCGAATGGCACAAATTTGTCACTTCTGTGAAGCTCACTAAAGGATTGAAGAATACGAATTATGAGCAACTCTATGCCTTCCTTCTTCAAAATGGGAGACATGCCATGTTTGAAAAGAGGATTCTTGATCAGTTCAAAGCTCAGGGAGAAACAAGCTCAACAAATGATTCAACTGCCTTTTACTCAAATATTGGGATTACCACCAAAGCGTCTCAAGTTGTACCTTTGGGTAATGGTAATCATAAACTCATTCCTGATCCAATGTTCAAACAAGCTGATGCTGATGCAGGCATAGGAAACTTCATCAATCAACTGGCACTTATGATAAGTCAAAACATGAATTCTCTCTGTTGGAATCACTCCTAGACCATAATCAAGTGTTAGTAATTAACATGTAATAGTTAGCTTTATTATGGCCTTTATGTTTGTTATTAGCCTTAAGCTTATGTAGAAGGCCCATGAGCTTAGGCCCAAGCCCATAAAGGAAAGGAAGGGAACTAGGAGTGTTGCCTTAGCTTCCCTCCTATAAATACTCTTGTAAACCCTCATTTGAGGGTTGGTTGTTCAAGTTATTCTTTCACCTACACTCTACGCATAACCATCTTAGTCTATCGTGTGTTTGTGTTTGTTTACTTGTTCAATCGCCTCATCTCTTTCTTATAAGCTTGTGTTTGTAAAACTAGTGACCTAACAGTGGTATCAATCGCCTACTAGTTGGGTGAATCGTGTTTGTTTTTGAAGTGGGTTTCGGTCCTACGCCTAAAACGCACATTTGATACTTTGGTTCGCTTAAAAACATGTTTTTTACACTTTTTAATCCAAGATTCTTGTAGTTTCAACGTTTTAAGGTGTTAAAATACTTGTTTTTGGAAAAAAGTTTCAAACTTTATGCGTGGATAGTTGTTTTTGATCTGGTTTTTGAACGTGGGTATTGTTCTACGCGTATCTGTTTTAGAGGTTTTGGTTCATCAAGTTTCACACTTTTGTGTACTTTGGTGTTATTGAAGCTATTTTATCACACAAAAACTGGTTTAGAAACACGTTTGGACAGAATCAAAATTTTGTGCATTCCTACGCGTAGTAAAACCCTAAAACTACGTGTAAGTGGTTCCTTGGTTTGATCTTCATTTTCATGGTTTATTCCGTGTTTTCTTACTTGGATAAGTCTGAAAATACGTCGACTTTGGATATCTTTTGCACTGTGATAGTGTAAAAGATCATTTGGGCAAAAACCCTAAAATTACGCATAAGCATAAGCTTACGCGTAGAAATCCTACGCCTAAGATTTTTCCTACGCCTAAGCCTAGTCTTACGCTTAAGAAAATCTTACGCCTAACTTTCTACGCCTAACTTTTGTCTACGCCTAACTTTAGTGTTTTTCTCTACTTACGCGTAAGCTAAATCCTACGCGTAACTTCTCATTGTTACGCATAACTTTAGTGTTTTTACGCATAAGTGCTACTTGGTTCTTGCCTTTTCTACGCCTAAAGTCACTTCATCAACAAAGGTTCATTCGACTACAAAGATCCTTTTTTACCAACACAAGTTTTTCAACATGTCTCAACCACCATACTCTAACTATTTCCCTTACACTTATTCTCAACGACAACAACTAAGTCCACAACATCAACAATGGAATCAACAACAAGCAATTTATCAACAACAATTTAATCAACAACATACTCCACAACTTGGTGCAATTCCCCCACCACAAATGGTTCAAACACCGCCAAGTCTTCAAGTTCAACCCTACACAAATGAATTCAATCAACACCCATCCAGGAATACTATAAAGGAACCCACTTGGTTTGCAAAGATGTGTGAAGCTTTAAGCAGCCAACAATCAATTCATGAAGCTGGATCACTTGATAGACCTCCAATGCTCACTCCAGGAAACTATGATCAATGGGTGATAAGGTTCTTTAGGTTTTGTGATCTGAAGAAGCCACATGGAAAGTTCTTAAAGAAGGTTATCTTGGAAGGTACTTTTGAGATGCCTACTGTCATTGTACCCGGAGATCCAACTGCAGTTCCACCAAGAGATGAACAAACCAACATTGCTACTGTTGCAGATCTAAATGCTACAGAACTTCTACACTATGAAGCTGATGAGCTTGCAATGCAATATATCCTTTTAGAATTACCTAACCCAATTCTTCGAAGTGTTGATGCTCAAAAGACTGCAAAGGAAATGTGGGACCATATTCATCTTCTTATGGAAGGATCAGTACTCAATCAGGAGGATTTGGAATCCAAAATTTACTTGGCTTATGAACACTTCATGATTGAATCTGGAGAGACACTCGAGTCTTATCATCATCGATTTTCAGACATCATCAATGATTTGGATAAACACAACATCATCATGCCAAGAATTGCAGTGAATACTAAGTTCCTGAGTAGTCTTGGTCCTGAATGGGAGAAGTATGTCATTTTTCTCCGTCAAGCGAAAAATATGCATCATTCTACATATGGATTGTTGTACGATTACTTGAAGCCTCATGAAACGGAAGTTGATCGGGAAAGGATTCTCCGTGCTCAAATTGCTCCACCTACACATCCGGAAAATCAACAACTTGCCTTATATGCTCAACAAAGTTATCCTCCTCAACAAGCAACTCAACCAACTGCCTCAGTCACACCAAACGATCCATCACAGCAATATCAACAAAATCAATTGGTTCCTTACAACAACAACAATGATCAAGCACTTCATAGTCAAACTAATGAGGAATCCGATCCGTTCGAAGCATTGCAACAGGGGTTTGTTATGATTGCTAATGCTTTTAGCCGTTATACAAACAAATCCAACAATCGTATTCGTTCCTCATCCAATACACGAAATCAGGCTGTTGTGAACAATGGACGAGTTGAAGTTCAGAATCGTGGTTATGGTCGTCAAATGGGAGGTGGTCAAGGGTTTAATGCTATGGGTAGGAATAACAACAGAGCTCAAGTGGTGGAACAGGGAAATGCTCAGAATGGTTTGAATGGTCTTCGATGCTACAACTGCAATGAGAAGGGACACCTGGCTAATGCATGCCCAAAGCCAAGGACTAGGGGCAGTGCTTATTTCAAAGAGGCTCTTCTTTTGGCTCTTAAGGATGAAGCTGGTGGATCTCTCACAAACAAAGAACAGAGCTTTATGGCAGATGCAGACTCAGATGATGATATGGAGGACTTGCAGGCCAATGCAGCTGTTATGTTGATGGCTAATATGCACGAGTTACACATGAGTGACACAGGCCCAGTGTATGACACTGATGGCTTGTCTCAGGTACCTGAACAAACCATCATCATATCTGAACTAATATCTCCGCCAATATCTGAATCCGGCACGGCTCAGACTGTTCAAAATGAGTCATCTACATCTCATTCTGACGATTTTCAAGTTAACCCTGTAGTTACATTTGACGATCAAGATGACCTTATGGTTTCCTTTGATAATCAAATTGACTCCGTGGTTGTACTTGAGGATCTAAATAATGATCATGTTGTGACTCACGTTGAACAAGCCGAACCGTTGCCTCATCCAGATTTTGCTCGTTTACTTCAAGACCATCAAATCAAAACGGAGGAATGTTATGCATTAAACAAAGTCTTAAAAAGTAAAAATGCACTGTTAACCAAGGATTTTGAATGTCTACAAAAGCAACTCAACTTTTTAAAAACTCAAGAAAAACGTGAAAAAGGTTTTGAAGCAGCCTTTACTAAATCTCATCAAAATGAAAAGTATTTAGAGAGACAGATGCGTGATCTAGCCGCTTCGAAGAATGCTTTGTTGTCTGAAATAGAACAACTGAAACATGAACATACAAAGCAAATTAACCCTCTCACCTTGGAAAATCAAAAAGCTAAGGCTGAGTTGTTAACTTGTCAAAAACTGTTCTTCGCATACAAAAAGCATTCAACGAATCGGGTAGATGACCTTCTTGAAGAAATTATCGGCTTGCAACGAAAACTTAAAGAGTTTAAAACTGTTGTTTATAAACATGGTGAGTCAGTAACTGCTATTGAAAAGTTTACTTTAAAACCCGATCCAAAAGGATATGGACCAAATCTTGCTGACTACAAACCAAAGCTTTCAACCAAAACATTCAAACCAAATCCTAAAGTTTCCAGTGCAGAATATAAAATTAATGATACTGTTATGAGTGTTGTTGAATATCATCGTCAAGAGGAATTAGATGCAGAAGATGAGAGTCGATCAAAATTAAAAACGGTTGTTTACAACAAACCTTTTAATTATTCAAAATCGGTCACTTTCGTCACACCAACGGATTCTTCTAACACACCAAGGGTTATCATCAAAACACCTGCGTCTTCTAATGTTAATCCCCAACCAGATTATGCACAAACTTATGGTCCTTTACCTTCCATCAGTGAAGTAAACTCAAAACCTGAAAATCGAAAAATTCTTAGATATTTTGACATTTTCATGGCTGACCTCAACATTTTACAACATGAGATAGAATATCGCTCTGAAATCAAAGTTAATCACTTTCAATCGCCTCTAGCGCGAGAACAAAGAGACATTTTTCAGAAAAATCTTTTACCAAATGTTAAAAATTTGAAAAGTTGTGCATTAGCTTGGGAAAAGGATTTTCATAAGGAAATTGGAGTAATGAAGGTCGTTTTCGAGAAAACTGAAACATCTATTTCTAATACTAAACGTAAAAAGAAAATGTTGAGAAAAGATGTTGATCGACTCTTGGAAGATGTTATCTGTGCTGATATCCATAATGTTGTGTTATTCTATTCTTTGCCACATGCATCTGATTATATCTCTGCTGATAATGTTAACTCTGTGGTAACTGTTGAGAATACTGATAATGTGCTTCAAGTCGAGTCTTTAAAAGCTAAAAATAAACAGTTACTTAACGAACTTTACAATGCAAAACGTCGTCTTCATTGGTGTGAAAAAGATATTCACAATCATCAACTTAGTTTTCAAAAGAAAATCGCTCAGTTGAGTGCAAAATCTTCTGATCCTAAAATTAAGCAACTGGATGATCAAAACGTGTCTTTGAAAAGTCAAATCTCAAAATATGAACAAGAACTTGTAAAAGTTAAACAGGAATATGGTGTCATATTTGATTTACTTAATAAGACTCGACATGAAGCATCAAATGAACTTGATCACTATCTTGCTTACACTAGAGATGTCATGAATTTTGCGGGTAATATTCGTTTTGAAAATCAAGATTTGATTCACACTATCTCTAAGTTAAGAGAAATGTTAGGAAAGTATGAACAACTTCCGCCAACCATCATTAAGAGATTAACACCTGTAACACTTAGTAATTGTGCACCTAGAATCCCTACTGCCAAATCACAAGTTGCTAACGTGCTTCCTTCTACTGAAACAGGAATAGTTGCGTCTTTTCCAGACGTCCGCACTTCACAGCCTAGGAGCACTCAATCAAAGAATAGGAAGTTGCGCCCTAAGAAAAGATCAATAAGGAATGCTATAGTAGAAGAACACCCTAGGACTATGAATAAGACTCACGTTGCTTCCACTATAGATGTTGCGTCTGGAAAATGTAATAGAAATAGTGATGTAACGAATGCTAAACCTTTGAGCACTTTTCATAATCAGTCTGATGCACCTTGTGTTATTTGTCGAAAAAGTATGAATTCGGATTGTCATGACAAATGTGTTGCTAAAGCTATAATCTATCGATTACGGAATCCTAAGAATCGGAATACCTCTAGGCCCACTAATCATTCTCAGTCTGTGCTTGGTAGACAGCCTTCTTTAGATTCTAAGGCAATCATTGCTGTCACTGTAGCTCCAGCTTCACCTCCTAAGCATGTAGTACCACCTAGTGCATTCACTAAGACTAAAGCAAAGAGTAGTTATAGATGGCAGAAATGGATATATAACACACTAGGATTTAAATGGATGCCTAAAATTATTAATGTGTGTATATCTAATATATCTGCTTCGGAACCCTCTAACATCTCGGTTTCCACATCTACCTCTATTTCATCTGTGTCGTCTGTGTGTAATGCAGGTGATACAGATCATTCTCTGGATTGTTGATAGCGGATGTTCCCGACACATGACAGGCAACCTTAAACTGTTATCAAACTTTATTGCAAAGTTCATTGGCACTGTCAGGTTCGGGAACGATCACTTCGCAGCTATCATGGGCTATGGAGATTATGTTAATGGGAACATCGAAATCAGCAGGGTTTACTATGTGGAAGGCCTCGGTCATAATCTGTTCTCAGTAGGTCAGTTTTGTGATGGAGATTTGGAGGTTGCTTTCAGGGAGAAAACTTGTTTCATTCGTGATCTACAAGGAAATGACCTTATGTCTGGCTCGCGTGTAATTCTAGTCTCTACACCATCTCTATGCAAGACATGGTTGCTTCATCTCCCATCTGCTTACTTTCAAAGGCAACATCAACAAAATCCTGGCTATGGCACCGTCGTCTCTCACATCTAAACTTTCAAACCATCACCAACCTTGCTCGACACAAACTAGTTGAAGGTCTCCCACGATTCTGATATTCAAAAGATCATCTTTGCTCAGCCTGTGAACAAGGAAAAAGCACTCGTGCCCATTTTCCTTCAAAGGTGGAACACAGCTCTCAGCATGTGCTTCATCTTCTTCACATGGATTTGTGTGGCCCGATGCGTGTGCAAATGATCAATGGCAAACGCTACATCTTAGTAATTGTTGATGACTACTCACGATGGACTTGGGTCTACTTCCTTCGAAGCAAAGACCAAGCTCCACAAATGATCATCACCTTTCTCACGAAAATACAGGTTCAGCTCCGCAACACCGTCAGATTAATCAGAACAGACAAAGGTACTGAATTTGTTAACCAAACCCTTCGTGAATTCTATGAGAAAGTGGGAATTCAGCATCAAACATCTATTGCACGTACACCGGAACAAAACGGAGTTGTTGAAAGACGAAACCGAACGTTAGTGGAAGCTGCAAGAACAATGTTAATCAATGCTAAACTTCCAGATTACTTGTGGGCATAAGCCGTATCTACTGCATGCTATACTCAAAACCGTTCTATGATCACAAAACGCCACAACAAAACACCTTTCGAGCTTGTCCACAACCACAAACCGAATCTCAAACGCTTTCACATATTTGGATCCCTTTGCTATCCGAATAATGATCGTGATGATATTGGAAAGCTCAAAGCCAAAGCTGACATTGGAGTCTTTATTGGATATTGTGAGAATTCTAAAGGTTACCGGATCTGGAATCGTCGTACAAAACAAGTGATGGAAACGATTCATGCTCATTTTGATGAACTTACGGACATGGCTTCTGAGTATAACATCTTAGAACCCAGTCACAACCGTTTAAACTTCCCTCAACCCCCATCATCAGCTGAACAAAGCCCCCAGCTAACTCGTCAACAAATGGAAAGGTTATTTGCTCCTCTGTTCAGTGACGATATTGATGAACGTGCTCCAGGTGTATCCGCTGCACAACCTGATAATATTCCTATACATGATACACCTGCTACAACAACTACTGTTGAAGATGCACCTACACCAGTTGACTCCAACAAAACAGTTGAACACACCGCTTCCAACAATGATGAACCGGCTGATGATATTCTAAATGAAGTACCCCCACCTGCAGATTTTGATCCAAATGCGTTCTTTAACCCGTTTGCTAATGAGACTGCTGCACCAGATGTCGCGGAATCTTCAACAAACCATTTGAATCCTCAGAATCTGCACAATGTATACCAACATCAACCCTCTACACATCGATGGACAAAAGACCATCCTCTAGCTAATATTATTGGCAACCCGAATCAACCAGTCGTTACGAGACAACGTCTTCACACAGATGGTGAACATTGCATTTATGCACTCACTGTCTGCCAATCTAAGCCTAAAAACATTAAAGACGCAATGACAAAAGACAACTGGACTGAATCCATGCAAGAAGAACTCAATCAATTCAAACGTTTTGAAGTATGGGAACTGGTTGAAAGACCAACAGGGGTCTACGTCATTGGTCTCAAATGGATTTGGAAAAACAAATTGGATGCTGAAGGGAACGTAATCAGAAACAAGTCACGTCTAGTTGCTAAGGGTTATCGTCAAGAAGAGGGAATAGACTTTGAAGAATCTTTTGCTCCGGTTGCTCGTCTTGAGGCTGTTCGGATATTTCTCGCGTTCGCGGCTCATATGAATATGACGGTCTTTCAGATGGATGTCAAAACTGCGTTTCTCAACGGACAACTGAAAGAAACGGTTTATGTCAGCCAACCCGAAGGATTCGTTGATCCAGAGTGCCCGAACCATGTCTACAAACTGAACAAAGCTCTTTATGGTCTCAAACAAGCCCCTCAGGCATGGTACGATAAGCTATCATCTTTCCTCATTGCTAATAATTTCACCAAAGGCTCGGTTGACCCAACTCTTTTTATACAGTATCACGGGGCACATATCTTAATTGTTCAAATTTACGTGGATGACATCATTTTTGGGTCCACACATAAAAAGTTTTCAACCGCTTTTGCAAAACTAATGAAGAAAAATTTTGAAATGTCCATGATGGGTGAACTCACGTTCTTTCTAGGACTGCAAGTTCATCAATCACCCCGTGGTATTTACTTGAGTCAGTCCAAATATGCCCTTGAATTATTAAACAAATTTGGAATGAAAACCTGTGATACTTATGCCACACCAATGACTCATACCAAGAAGCTAGACGCTGATTTACATGGGAAATTAGTTGACCCTACCAAATACCGAAGTATTATTGGGTCTCTCATGTATCTAACAGCTAGCAGACCTGATATTGTCTTTTCCGTTTATCTATGCTCTCGTTATCAGTCGCGACCAACTGAAACCCACCTCTCTGAGGCTAAAAGAATCCTCCGATACATAAAGGGAACCATTAATTTGGGGATCTGGTATCCGAAGGATTCTGGTTTTGAACTAATCGCTTTTTCAGACGCTGATCACGCAGGATGCTTAGACTCAAGGAAAAGTACTTCAGGAGCTCTACAATTTCTCGGTGATAAACTGGTGTCTTGGCAATCAAAGAAGCAGGATTGTACATCGCTGTCATCAACCGAAGCAGAATATGTAGCCATGTCCGCGTGTTGTGCTCAAGTCATATGGATGAGAACACAACTCAAAGACTATGGTTACGTATTTGACAGAATCCCGATGTACTGCGACAATCGGAGTGCCATTGCGATCTCGTGCAACTCAGTTCAGCACTCGAAATCAAAGCACATCGATCTACGCTATCATTTCATCAAGGACCACGTGGAACAGGGTACCGTTGAATTATACTTTGTGGGTACAGAATACCAATTGGCAGATCTTCTCACCAAAGCCTTGCCTCCCGCTAGGTTTAATGAGTTGATCCACCGGATTGGTATGAGGTGTTTGACTCAAGAGGAACTAGATGACCTCTTAAAACAGTCTTAAAAACCTGTCAAACACCAAAACATCTTTTGTAAATAATTTTTCAAAAACAAAATACAAAAATATAAAATCTTATAAATCAACAAAAATATTCTTCTAATCTATAATATTTCAACATGGCAAGTACATTTCTTCCTTCAACACTATAATCCTTCAAAATTCAGTATTTTTTACGATCAAGTGTTGAGGGGGAGAAAATTTTCACTTAACTGTTTCAAAACATCTGTGTACTTGCATGTTACCATATCTCGGTTGCTTCATTTAACAATGGTGGTGAATTTTCTGATTAAATGTCACTCCTCGGACTAAAATTTATAACCTTTCATTATTTTCTAGAGTCAAGGGGGAGTGTCGTCAAAGTTTCTTTCCTAAAAACTTTGTTTGGCAACCAAAATGGAAGTTAAATGGCTTTGTTTGAAAAAGGAAAAGGTGGAGGGACTAAAACTGTCAAAAGGTTAAAGTTACTTTTAATAAAAACACCTCCCACCTACTTCTTACTTCACATTTAATACACTCAACCATATTCATCCTACGCCTAAGATTGAACCAAGAAATTCGTTGTTTTGATCATCATTTAGTAAGTGTCTTAATGATCTTAACATGTTTTTAAGCTAAGGTTTTGAATATCATACAGATCCAACGGCTAAAAAGTGTGTTACGCGTGATTATGTGTTCTACGCATAAGTGTATGAACACATAATCATTGCGTGTGTGTTTTTGGTTATATGGATAGTGTCAAAATGTTTCTTATACTTCAAGGATACCATTTTAACCATCAAAACCCATCCAGAAACACGTACTAAGGATTTTTGAAAATTAGGGTTTATGCGTGGTTTTGGGTATTTTTGAATATGACGTGTTTTGGTCAAAAAGATTGTTGGGTTATGTTCTTATGATGTTGAATTGATGATATCCTTGCTCTATAACCACCCAGAAACTCTAAATTATTAACAATTTGGAATTAGGGTTTAAAGTTCTATAGTTTGGGTATTTTTGATTCATCATGAACTAGATGTTAATACTTGGTCTAAAGACTCTCACAACACTCTTGAACTACCAGAAAAAGTTTGGTGCAAATCCTATGGCTAGAAATTATACGCGTAAATCATAACCCTTAGGGTTTTGACCTACGCGTATGACTTTCTACGCGTAACTGTTTACGAATGATTCATGCCACGTGTTGTTGATATAATGAATGTTTGTGTTAATTTTGATGATTTGATAAATTTATTTCAGGCTTTGCTACGCTTAATATTCAGAATCAAGGTCATTTGATTCTCTACGCATAAGGATTACCCTACGCGTAGTCAAGTTATGCGTAAGAATAATTCTACGCATAACTATTACGCGTAAGGTTCTACAATGGGACTACGCGTATCCTGTGAAGGATATGCGTAAACAGTGACCTCTACGCATAAGGTCTACTCTTACGAGTAAGCCTTACGCGTAAGGTATATATACGCCTACGCGTAAGCTCTACGCATAAGGTGCCCTTTTCCTACGCGTAACATTTCTTACGCGTAAGTTAGGATCCTACGCGTAAGCTTTCGTCAACGCATATGTCATTACTGTTTACGCTTAACTTTGCCAAAACTACGCTTAACCCTGGATTGACCTTCATGATGAATTGTTACGTGTACAAACTTGTAAATAAACTAATCATAACGTCACGAATCTAATAATGTCACTAATAAACTTAATCGTTTGATATGTTGTGAACAATAAGTGATAACATAAACTTTAAAACTTAAAGTTAACTAACTCACGAAACATTTCACGACGTCACTATTGAACAAACAAGTGACTTAGGACTCGTAACAATCATTATCACTGTACATTCAATAACTAGACAATAAAACCTTCTGTTGACTAACATTATGTCTTTCGATATGTTGGTTCTTTTGGCTAATGTTATTTCAGATCACGACATGGCTGAACAAATGAATGTGGATGCATCAGAAGTTCTTACAATTGCTGATATCTTTCCAAATGGCTATCCGAGAAAGCTTGGAAAGAACAACCTTAGGGTTGACTTTGACACCCTCACATGCTCAGAATCTTCTTGTCTTATTGCAGTGGATATTCTCAGGAATCATCCCTACCAGAACATGCTCTTACACTCTGCCACAGTTCCAGAAGTCTACATTCAACAATTCTGGGATTCTATGCAGAGGATCACTGGTCAAAATGCTGTGAATGTGACTCTTAATCACAAACAAGTTACCATCACTCCTGATGACTTACGAGCTGTTCTCATCATTCCAGACATCGCTCCAACCGACTTCTTTGCTACCCCTACTGAAGAGACTGTCCTGCAATTCTTGATAGATATTGGTTATGATGAATCTAAAGGAATCATTACTAAGCACTCTCACGTGGAGCTGAAGAATATTCCTCAACCATGGAGGACACTCTATATGATCATCACCAAATCAATCTCTGGTCGTGACAGTGGCTATGAGCATCCCAAGCTCATGGAACTGCAAATTTTCTGGTCGTTGATCAACAAGAAGGACATTATAATTGAAGCACTGCTATGGGAAGATATGATGCTGTCTCATAAGAAGCTTGGCTCCAAAATTCCCTATGTCAGATACACCAAACTGTTGATCCAGAGAGCTCTTGGACTTCATCCTGATATCCCCATGAGACTCAATGACCCAGATAATCATGACATTTTGACTGAGCCCATACTATTTGTCAGAATCAAAGAATCGTCTACGAAGAAACAGGGTGATGAGTTGCCCGATCACCTTCTTACAAAGGAAATCAAAAAGCTGGAAACGTACAAAAGGTATCGGGTAGCCGTAAAAGAAGGAAAAGTTGGCCATCTTGATGAAAAGGCTTCAGGGACTCCTACTCGGAGAACCAGAAGAGGAAGTGTTGGAAGTGTAGTAAGTTCTGAAAGTCATAGGAAGTTTCCCAAGAGGAATCCTCCTCGTAAAAGGACTGTTCCCTCTAAGGAAGCTACACCCATCCCAATCCCCAAGCCCGAACCGCAAAGAAAGCTTTTGGACGAAAGCTCTGAAGGAACTGATACAGATGAAGAGATTATCTACTCTGAAACTGCAAAGGATGACAATCCTTCAGTACCAAAACCTCCAAGTCCTAAAGCTGATAAAGGAAAGGGGAAGACTCCCGCACTTGTACCCTATGATGAGAGCTCTGAAGATGATGAAGAGCTATTGGATCAATCCTACAGGAAGACGGTTAAATTCGTTAGTCATCTTCAAAAAGCTAAAGAATTTGCAAAAGACCAAATGGGTGGACCCGGAGGATCAAGTGGTGCTGCCCAATCTTCACCAGGTCCTGATGCGGTTAATCGACCCGATAAGGGATCTGGTGCCACCACTCTTTTACAACAACAGAATCTTGTGGAGGATACTATCGAATATGACTTTGAGAAATCTGAAACTGAGAAGTCTGAGAAAGATAAAGATGCTGATTATGACAAGTTGCTTCTGGAAAGTCCTACATGATCACAGAAGGAAACTTCTGAACCGCCCAAGGACCCCGAACCTCCTCATGTCTCCTCCTCATCAGATTCTTCATCTCACTCCTCACCACCACCATCAAAGAAGTCAACCAAATCAACATCCAAATCAGTGAAGAAACCACCTCATTCATGGATATCTCATGCTCATAAACGTATTGGGAATGCTGTCAAACAAATCAGAAAGAAAGACATTCTCCATAAGAAGTTGAATTTCTTTGCTGATCACATACAGCATCTGTATGATGAGCATGAAAAGATGAAAGGAGAAAGGGAGTTTATTCAGGAATTCATGAAGAGTCATCGTAAAGAGGAACTGAACGAAATGATCGAAGGTTACACTAACAAGTACCTTCAGAATATCGTTCCTAAAGTCACAAAGGAGCTGTTCACCAGACAACTATATCCGAATCTTATGTAGATAGCCAAGCAAACTATAAGATCAACACCTTTAACCGTCACAATCAATCCATCTGATCCTGTAGTTTTCTCAGATAATGAATTGGTGGCCAAGCTTGTCACAAAAATGTCTCAACGATTTGGGACATTTACCTCTGATGAAGGAAAGCTGTTTCAAGCATTGCTGGACTACCAACTCCAAGAAGCATGTAGATTCGAAGCTGAAAAATCTAAACGTCCTAGAGACGATGAAGACAAGGATCAGGATAAGCATGATGAAGCTAAACGTCAAAAGAAGTCTGGTAAATCATCTTCTATGCCACCTCCTCTCCAACGGACTCCTACTCAGCAAAAGTCACCTCCTCGTTCTTCAACAGATAAACCTCAGGACGATTCCGAGTTACCACCCCTGACTCAGAAAATTGGTGATTATTTTGAGTATACGGGTGGTGACGATGAAGAGGTCCTTGAGCCCCTACAACAACCCACCTCTCCTA
This sequence comes from Chrysanthemum seticuspe, assembly GCA_019973895.1. NCBI lineage: Eukaryota > Viridiplantae > Streptophyta > Magnoliopsida > Asterales > Asteraceae > Chrysanthemum > Chrysanthemum seticuspe. Next base: position 101,542,297 of record BPTQ01000006.1, read on the forward strand.
AACAAGTGCAGAAACCAGAATCATCATCAAGGCCTTCTAAAAAGAAGAAGAAGACGACGCAGCCTAAAGTCATATCATGGCTAGATGACGATAAAACTGAAGAATTTGAATGGTTCTCCACACTTGTCAATCAAACTCCCTACCCTGATGAAGGTCAAGATCTGGTCGACGGTTCCACATTGGAGCATGCAAAACTGTTGCAAGAAAAGTTCCATGTGAAGAAAATGACAAAATCTGAGTTGAAGCGAATCAAGAATGAAGCATTTCAACTTCTAAAAGACAGCTCTGAAAGTTCCCTCGAGGTCGAATATCACCTTGACAACATTGCTCGAGCTATGTCTAATAACATGGATTGGCTCAACCCGGAAGCAAACATCGACTTCACAAAAAGGGACAACCCTCCATACTATACTGATTGGACCAAACCTCTACCGACCATTGGCCAACCAGATGAACCACGGATTCCCTTCCGATATTTCTTCAACAAAGACCTGGAATTTCTTCTTCATGGTGGCGATGGTTCAAGGAAATATGCTACATCCTTGACACTTCCATTCCCTGTAGCTATCTACTCAAACTGCATTGCCATTGAGGAACGTGCCACTCACTTGTTCTCCAACACAGTGGAAGCATACGACCGAGATGCATTGTATGGGATTCATCACTGGCCAGAACGCCGCCGAATCTACTACAGAAGCTGTCAGGTTCAGAAGTCACAACATGCAGTGTTTAGTACTAAAGACATCGTTGCCATCCAACATGTTGGTCTTTCATCCAAATGGGACTACACCTTTCTCAAGAAGATAGTGGTCAAAAGACAGGATGAAAGGGATTATGCATTCTGTGAAGCTGACTTTGAGAATTTGTCTCTAAACGATATTGAAGACATGTACCTTGCAAAAGTACAAGGTCGCATGAGACAATTTTCAACCGAAATACAACGTGAATTCATCAAGTCACTGCTCATCTTCATCAGACGCATAGTCATAAAAGAACGTGTTGAAGATCTCCAGCTTGCCGTTCAATCATATCAGACACGTGTGAACTTCACTCCACCACAGCTTGATCTTCCCGATATCAACCAGCTATCACAATTAACGCTCATCAGCAAACCGTTTGGTGTCGTTTATCGCAGTGAACTTCATCGCAATTGCTTGATGGCATGTAATGAGCTTCACAAATTTGTAGATCATACTCTGAAGATGGTTAGGGACGGATTAGCTTATCGATTGAAGGATATACGTGAAAACATTGGGAACCCTAACCGATGGAATTCTCAAGATCGGAGGAATGTGAGAAGGATCATCACCATGATAGATGAACGGTTGTTCAGAAGGGATCAGTTCAGAACGCTGGAAAGCTTTGTTGGTGGTCGACCCAGGATCAACATCACCGGCTATCAACGCCCTGTTCGTACTCCTGGGAACATCACTGCACTTCCTGGTACCCCTTGAATTGTTTCTTTCATATAATTTTGGATGTGTGATGATATATGTATGTGGCTTGTGCACACATAACAGTGTACAACCCGTAATTGTCAATAAAGGACCCTGTGGTACGCTTCAGTGCCTCAATCCTTATAAAAGGAGCGAAAGCTTCTTATTTTTGAGTAAAACCTATCAAACCTTTCATTTTTCAAGGTTTTGCTCAAAAAGACAAGTACTTCCCCGTATCATTTTCAAAACCTCAACCGTTTATATCACTTGTTGAGGGGGGGGGGGTATTTGCGTTAAAACTTTGTTCACAAATTGTTCATAGTGGTCATCTTCCCGCAACACTCGAAATGGTTATATTTATTGTCAACATTTCAAAAATAACATTTTATATGCCATTTTTGAGGGGGAGAAAATTGTGTGATAAGAAATATGTTGTGCAAAATGCAAATGAATCTGTGTACTTCAGACTTAACCAACGAATTGACGGTACTAAAACTGTTAGTAACTCGAAAAGACTTGTCCTGGACGGGTAATAATTTCAAGCTAGTTCGCTAGTAATGTAAACGTGTCTCGCAAAGGACTTGTCCAAGTAGAAAGTACCATTCGAGACACTCTTGGTAGACATGAACTCTGACGGGTATGACAACCTTTCGAGGTTTGTCTACACCTTCAAGGTAGCTATTAGAGCTAGTTGTCACCTAAAAGCTGACAATGTAACTCTTTAACTACGCAACGTAACCGTGTCTCGCGGGGGATTGTCTATCTCCAGTGGATCAATTCAAAATGTGCGCTCTCTTTCCTCACTGTGCATTTAAACCATTAAAACTCTTTAGCACATGTGGAGGGGGAGTATTTATGCAAAATCCTATCTCTCACAGTGGTTCAAACATGTTTTTCATCTACAAACCCTTTGAGAGATTTTTCACAAACAGTGGTTTTAATGGCAACATAGGTTAGTCATGGAGTTATAAGGTGACTAAGGTTAGGAATAACCGTCCTATGATCCGCCAGAGCCGGAGGGATCTACCCAAGGACTCTACCATTAGTTAGTGTTAGAAGTCCTTATGAATGATTGTAAAAAGGAGAAAATGAGAATCGGAGAAAGAAGGAGTGGAAGAATCAAAAAGAAATGCAAAGAAAAGGGTGAAAAGAAATAGCCCTCCAGATTATTCAACTTAGGGCAGACACCGGGTTCAATTCATATGCTACTGGTTGTCACTTAGTGACACCGGTATTGAAGATTAAAAGTCGTCATGGACCCAGTGACGCATGCACTAAACCTACTTAGCCACTCAAGTTTCTCTCAACAGAAGCTTGTTTCATTCTCACAGGGAACCCTACGTAAACTATTGGCTTTCTCTTAGAGATCGCTGGTATTGAAGAAGGAGACCCTCTCCCTAGTCTCCGCACAGGAAAACCAAAACGCACTATTGAGTCTAGAGCCACGAGATTCATCAAAAGATCTCTTAGGTACACTTGACATTAATCACTTGATGATCAACAAATAAGATTATCAGTGATTCATATCGAGTCCTTCACAAATCTTAGCAATCTGTCGAGAACATTTATGAGAGGTTCACAAATGTGATCCTCAGTGATTGAATGGAAACTCCTGCCAGGGTCAACATCAAACAGCCCTGACAGCAGGTCACTTCGGTAACTCCCCGTGGATTACGCGGAGTGTGTCTCAAACGGTCTACAGTCGTGAGGTGACGCTTCGGTGTACCTCAGCGACTCATCTGAACTGTAGATGTACTTCGGTACATCGCGTTATCTCACTTATGGGACTCCAGTTCAGGAACGGCCTTTGTAAGAATTAGAGTTGTGCTTTCACACTATGCTGTTAACACTCTTGAAGTTCAAACTTATAAGTGCCGGAACCTGCTTATTACTAACCGTTTGAAATGTTTTCTTCTTATGGAAGCTCCGGAGCAGGATGATCGTGCTGACTCTTCTCATGCTCACGCCAACATCATCACTAATGGAAGTTCTATTCAGATACAACATAACAGTCAGAATGATTCTTCGTCAAACCAAAGAATCTACAAAGTTAAAGACATAAAGAACTTCATCAGTATTGAATTCCAACGCTAAAGAGCGTGTGAGCATGTTGAAGAATGACGTGGAGACACTGGAGCAGCGAAGCAGACCTGGACAGACTTGATGCAGACTACAACATACTATCACTTTCACCACAAAGAACAATGATCAAAGAACAAAGTTAAAGATGATGTCAAAGCATAACTGTTCAAAGACAACTATCTCTCTACACTGGGGAGATTGTTTGAATCAAGACAATTCTTCTCACAAGAAAGAAGAATGTCAGAAGACGTCAAGAGCTACTATTACATCAATGCCTTCACCATTCATCACCAACACTTGAGGGGGAGATTGTTGGAATCACTCCTAGACCATAATCAAGTGTTAGTAATTAATATGTAATAGTTAGCTTTATTATGGCCTTTATGTTTGTTATTAGCCTTAAGCTTATGTAGAAGGCCCATGAGCTTAGGCCCAAGCCCATAAAGGAAAGGAAGGGAACTAGGAGTGTTGCCCTAGCTTCCCTCCTATAAATACTCTTGTAAACCCTCATTTGAGGGTTGGTTGTTCAAGTTATTCTTTCACCTACACTCTACGCATAACCATCTTAGTCTATCGTGTGTTTGTGTTTGTTTACTTGTTCAATCGCCTCATCTCTTTCTTATAAGCTTGTGTTTGTAAAACTAGTGACCTAACACTCTCCCACAAACCAACAACAACCTCAGAACAGCATCTAACCCACACAATCAAGCTACTGTCAGAGATGGGAAGATTGCTGTGCAACCAGTTCAGAAAAGACAGTATGATCAGGGAAGAGGTGGAGCTGGTAGAGGTTATGTTGCAAATCAGAATCGGGGAAGGAATGGAAATCAAGGTCAAGCTAAGCCGATCAAATGCTATAACTGTGGTGGTGAGGGACACATTGTAAGGAACTGCACATCTCCAAAACGTCCACAGAATGCTGAGTACTTCAGGGATAAGATGCTGCTAGTACAAGCTCAAGACAATGGAGCAGCTTTGGATGAAGAGGAGTTACTATTTCTTGCTGAAGGAAATGCCAAAACCTATGATGCTGATGTTGATGAACAGCCGATTCAAGAGATAGGTCATAATCATCAGAATGCCTTTCAAGTGGCTGGTTGTGATGCATACGATTCTGATGTTGATGATGGACCTTCTGCACAAACAATTTTCATGGCTAGCATTTCTCCAATGGTCTCTCCTAAGGTCTTTTCTTCACCACCAACTGGACCATCCAAAGACAAAATCATCTCAGAGGTATTAAAACTATATGATGATATTGATGTGCAAAAGATGCATAATGAAGTACAATCTATTGAGACTTATGACTCAGATATTGATAATATGGGTAATAGTAATATTGTCCCACACGATCAATATGTGAAACAAAGTGAAACTAAGATTGTACCAAGTAATGCATCTTCTGCAGTCAATGATGACTATGTCATTGATGAATTCACTGCATGTACCCCTGATGATTCTATTGTCTCTGAACTGAATGCCTATAAAGAACGGGTTGCCATTTATGAACAACGAGCTAAGTTTGAGTTGACCACTCGTGAGCAGGAAATGGATGACCAAGTGCGTACAATCATTAGAAAAAGTAATTTTAGAGAAGAAGTATTAAAACAAGAGTTAAATTCCTTGCAAGAAAAGCTTTCTAAAACTGCTAAGCAAAAACAAGAACTTCAAGAAAATGTCAAAATGCTTAAGCAAGAATTTAATGCAAAGGAATCAAAACTCTTGAAAGATTTTTCTAATCTAAAAACTTTGAAAATCAAACTTGAAAACAAGTTGTACATACAAGGGAACACCATTCAGACTGCTCACATGATCACTAAGCATAGAGTCTTAAGCGAAAAACATAGCATTGCCCTTGTTAAGGAACCTAATCCTGAGGTCATTAAAAAGGCGAGGATTGCACATAAGGTAATTTATGATGGTAATGAAATCCTTAAACCTAGACAGAAACCTAGTTGCATTGAGTGCTCAGAGAAAGATAAGAAATCTGATGAAGTCATTAGGGAAAAGATGAACAAGAAACTAGATGATCCAAGATGTAAAGAAAAGAAAGTAATTATCACACCCCATGATTACAAAAAGGAGAATTGGATTGCCTTAAACAAGTTTAAGCCTCAGACATTGTTAACTCCCGAACAAGTGTTCTGGAAAATGGACTTAGATAAGCAGAAAGCTGAAAATATTGTTGAAACCAACCCTCCCCTTAGGAAAATGCCTAGAGCGACTGTGTATCCTCCTAATACACCAATGCATCTTGTTCCTAGAACAATTGCCACTAAAAGCAAGACCTTAATTAGTCAATATGTTATCTTTCAACTATTTGTTGATTTTGAGAAAACTTGCAAGAAAAGGATCACACCCACTGGTATAACTGAAGGAGAAAGGGGTTTTGAGCAAACTAAAGAATGTTATTTAATTGAATTCATGCCTTTCTTTAAACAACTAAAAGATCATTTTTAGAGTCTTAAAAAAGGAATGAATTCAGACATTAAATAAATGGAAAAGGAATTTGATGCAATGATAGTTGAGGTTAGTAATTATGAGCGAGCATTAAATTACAATGAGATTGAAAGGAAGAACTTGCATACACTGAATGAGAATATGATTTCTGAATGTATTGCTCAAGATGTGTTTTTCACTGCTACAAATTGTTCCATTAATGCTTCTCAATTTCATGAATTATCTGTTACTCTGAAAGTCTCCCATGATCGTGTCATTGAGCTTGAAAAGACTAATTCTAAACTAATTGAGAAAATTGAACTGGATGATCACGACAATTTGGTTAAACATTTTTCTAAGCTAGAGGTTGAGCATTTTAATTTACAACTAAAATATCAACATCTTAAAGAAAATGTAAAAACTTCAAATATCAAGACATCCTCAGATGCTCCAGAGTTTGATGCAGTTTTTCAAATAAACAAACGAGATGAACAAATTCAGGCTCATTGTAACACGATCAGAAAGTTGAAAGCCCAAATTTCTTAATTGAAGGGTGAAAAGAACAATGTAACTGGCTCCCAAATGCCTCCTCCTTTAGATTCTCAGAATTCCCAAACGTTTCATCTTCAAAACTTAGTAAACACATTACAACAAGAAAACGAAAGTTTTCTTGAAGAAAATGAAAAGGTTAAACGTCATTTCAATGAGTTATTTGAATCAATAAAGGTCACTCGTAACAAAAATAACGAACAAATAGCTTCATTGCAAAAGGAAATTGAGAATCTGAAGAGCCAGATAAAAGGGAAAATGCCAATGACCAATGGGGGGAATGATGGACCAAAGGTACCTATGGATAACAAATATGCTTTGTCTGTGAAATATGTCCCTCCTCATCTCAGGAATAACAAACTTTCTATTCAAACATACTTCTCATCCCTTAAGGATTGCCTAGAATGTCTGCGTGAGATTGTTGAAGAGGATAAGTTAGAGAAACCACATGATAATGCAATTGGGCATGCATGCTTATATGCCAAACGATCTCAAGAAATCCTAGAATGCTTAATCACAATATGCCCTAAGTCATTAGGTGAGAGAGTTAATCCATTGATTCCATGTTCTATGCCTAGTGCCAAGTATGATATTCATTCGATGCCCAATGTGTTGAATGTGAACCTTAGTGTGCCTTCAAGTAGTTCAGATTCCAGATCTGTGAATGCTAAGAAAGCAAACTCTAGTGTGCCCTCTAGAAGTTCAAATCCTAGTAATTCTAGTGATAAGAAAGTGAACCTTAGTGTTCCTGCATGTAGTTCAGATCCCAGCACATCTAAACAGGTGAAGCAAAGAGTAGTAAAACCAACTAATGTTCCCATTCCCTCTACAGGAGTAATCAGTGACATTAAAGGAAGCAGCTCAAAGTCTCAAGACAATACAAGGTATGATAGGACCTCGCAAGCTAAGAATGTGCACTGGAAAAGAATAGAAGAACAACCTAGGAACTTTATGTTTGAGCCGAATAAAACGAATCGTGTTGATTCTAGTATTAGCCTTAGGCGTACTGTAATTAATTCGAATTTTGATACTATTTGCAAACCTTGTAATGATGTTTGCTTGAATTCTGTTACTAATCATGAATGTGGTATGAATGTTTTGCCTAATGTTGTCAATTGTCCTGTAAAAAGTGTTAATGCTAAAAAACATGCTAAGAAGGCTAAAAGGCAAAATGGAAACAAAGCTAGAAAACAGTGGAAACCCACAGGAAGAACCTTCAGTAAGATAGGATACAGATGGATACCTTTTGGTCAAAAGGCTAATCAGTCCTGTCCTCAATATGCTAAGACAATGCCCACTAGAAAATGGATGCCTACTGGTAGAACTATCCCTTTAAGAAGTGAACATACTTTGAATAGGTCAAATACGAACACCAGTATTGCATCTATTACTAATGATTCCATTGCCTCTATCTCTGATTTAAATGTTTCCATTTCGGATGTGGGTGTTCCAATCGCTGTTACTAACCATATGGATCCCAATTCTCCAGTTATCCATTCTTGTCTGTGTTCAACTGCAGATCGTTCAAATCGTTCTGTGGTACCTGGACTCAGGCTGTTCCAAGCATATGACTGGAGACCGGTCGCGACTCATGAACTTCGTAAGCAAATTCATCGGGACAGTTAGATTCGGAAATGATCATTTCGGTGCAATTATGGGTTATGGAGATTACGTTGTTGGTAATAGTGTTATCTCTAGAGTATACTATGTGGAAGGTCTTGGTCATAATCTGTTCTCTGTTGGTCAATTCTGTGATTCTGATCTAGAAGTAGCCTTCAGAAAACATACTTGTTTTGTTAGAGAACTTGATGGTAAGGAACTGTTAAGAGGAACTCGTGGTTCAAATCTTTACACCATCTCTATCGATGATATGATGAAGTCTTCTCCAATTTGCTTGTTGTCAAAGGATTCGAAAACAAAGTCATGGTTATGGCATCGTCGTCTCAATCACTTGAACTTCGGCACCATCAATGATCTCTCCAGAAAGGACTTAGTTGTAGGTTTACCTAAACTAAAGTATGAAAAGGATCATCTTTGTTCAGCATGCCAATTGGGAAAAAGCAAAAAGTATGCCCATAAACCCAAACCTACAAACTCAATTACAGAAGTTCTTCATACAAACTCAATTACAGAATATCTTTGGGAAGAAATATGTGTTAGTTGTGGTTGATGATTACTCTAGATTAACCTGGGTCAAGTTCTTAAGGACAAAGGATGAAGCTCCTGATATCATCATCAAACTCATCAAACAGCTGCAGGTTCGACTTAACAAAATTGTCAGAATTATCCGAACAGACAATGGGAATGAGTTTGTTAACAAACAACTTAGTGAATTTTGTGAAAGCGTTGGAATCAGCCATCAAAGAAGTGTTCCACGAACTCCTCAACAGAACGGTGTAGTTGAAAGACGAAATCGAACTCTTGTGGAAGCCGCTAGAACAATGCTGATTTACTCAAAGGTTCCAATGTTTCTCTGGGCTGAAGCTATCGCTACTGCATGCTACACACTGTTCATGGAAAAACTCCATATGAACTTGTCCATAACATAAAACCTAATATCTCTTTCCTTCATGTGTTTGGTGCATTATGTTATCCAACTAATGAGGGCCAAGATTTAGGCAAACTTAGAGCTAAAGCAGACATTGGAGTATTTGTAGGTTATGCACCAAACAGAAAAGGATACCGAATATACAACAAGAGAACCCAAAATATCATGGAAACAATTCACGTCACGTTTGATGAGTTGACCGATCAAGTGGCTCCTGGACAATCCAGTTCAGGACCCGCTTTTCAAAACAGTCCCATTGGTTCATCCCTTGTACCAAATTCTTCTCCAGCAACTCCATATGTACCTCCATCTGAGGATGATTTAAAGAAATTGTTTGATCCTATGTTTGATGAACTCTATGACCCAAGTGCTAATGAACTGTCAATTCCCACAACAGAGGCTGCTCATATTCCTGAGAATGAAGTCAATCCTTCAGTCTCAATGTCATTAAGTCAAGAAGCGCCTGCTGCTGATAACTCAGTCTCATCAACAAATCATCAATCTTCGAATGTACATCATGGAACTGCTTCTGGCATCAATGATGAAGTTAATCCCTTTGCTACTCCTAAAGATGCTCCATTTGAAAACATATTTGCTCCTGAATCATCATCAGAACCATCTTCTTCAGGAGACATCGACTCTGCCACCTCAGTCCCTCAACAACTTGCACATGAACACCTTAGAAAATGGACTCACGATCATCCATTAGACAACATCATTGGAAATCCCTCTCGTCCAGTATCCACATGGAAACAACTTGCAACCGATGCCTTATGGTGCTTCTTCAACTCCGTACTCTCTAAGACAGAACCAAAGGATGTTAAAACTGCCATGAATGAAGACAGCTAGTTCAATGCTATGCAAGATGAAATTCATGACTTTGATCGACTCGATGTATGGGAGTTAGTACCTGCTCCAGATTGTGCTATGATCATTGCTCTAAAATGGATCTTCAAAGTGAAACTTGATGAGCATGGTGATGTGTTGAAGAACAAGGCTCGATTAGTTGCTAAAGGATACCGTCAAGAGGAGGGTATTGACTTTGAAGAATCTTTTGCTCCAGTTGCTAGAATCGAGGCAATCAGAATCTTTTTGGCTAATGCTGCTAGTAAGAACATGGTAGTCTATCAGATGGATGTAAAGACGGCATTTCTGAACGGAGATCTTAAAGAAGTCGTCTACGTCAGCCAACCAGAAGGATTTGTGAATCAAGAGCATCCTACTCACGTTTATCGTTTGAAGAAGGCTCTTTATGGTTTAAAGCAAGATCCAAGGGCATGGTATGATACGCTATCAAAGTTCCTTCTATCTACCAGATTTAGCATAGGAGCAGTTGATCCAACATTGTTCACCAGGAAGTCAGGCAAACATTTAATTCATGTTCAAATTTATGTTGATGATATCATCTTTGCCTCAACTGACCCCAATGATTGTGATCATTTTTCAAATGAAATGGGTTCTAAATTTCAAATGTCAATGATGGGACAAATGTCATTTTTCTTAGGACTACAAATTTCACAAAGTCCCTGAGGCATTTTCATAAATCAATCTAAATATGCAAATGAGATTTTAAAGAAATTTGGATTTGATTCAAGTGACCCTGTTGACACTCCCATAATTGAACGTACCAAACTAGATGAGGACCACTCAGGGATCATGGTAGACCAAACGAAATATCGTAGTATGATTGGATCCCCGATGTACCTCACAGCTAGTAGACCAGACATCTTGTTCGTTGTTTGCATGTGTGCTAGATACCAGGCTAAGCCTACTAAAAAGCACCTTGAAGCGGTTAAACGGGTCTTTCGGTATCTCCAAGGAACCATCAATATGGGACTTTGGTACCCGAAGGACACCGGTATGTCACTAACAGCCTATGCAGATGCTGATCATGCAGGATGTCAAGATACTCGTCGAAGTACGTCTGGAGGTGCACAGTTTTTGGGTGATAAGCTTGTGAGCTGGTCTTCAAAGAAGCAAATGAGTACTTCGATTTCCTCTACAGAGGCTGAATACATAGCCATGTCATCTTGTTGTGCTCAAATCCTATGGATGAGATCTCAATTATCTGACTATGGCTTTGAATTTAACAAAATCCCTCTGTACTGTGATAATAAAAGTGCTATTGCTCTCTCATGCAACAACGTACAACACTCAAGAGCAAAGCACATCGACATTCGACATCATTTCATCAGGGAACAAGTGGAAAATGGTGTGGTGGAACTTTACTTTGTGAGGACTGAATAACAGTTAGCAGACATCTTCACCAAAGCTCTTCCTAGAGAACGTTTTGAGTTTATTCTTCCACGACTTGGCCTTAAAAGCCTTCAACCTGAAACACTCAAACGTCTTCAAGAGGAAGAAGAGGAGTAAAAGGTTTCCTTCATCTATCTCTTGTAAATATCTTTTCGAAAAGCAAAATACAAAATTACAAAACCTTCAAAAAGCAAATAGAAAAATATAAAACTTTCAAAAATCCATAAAATTTGAAAAATCTTGAAAAATTCAAAAAATATTGTCTTTTTGTCATGTTTTCCTCGATTCGATAATATCTACGGTCTTTTTGATGTCATTCAAAGAATGACACGGGACTTTAGATGTTGTTCGAATGTTTAAAAAAAATATATATATTTTTGGGAGAAAGTAAAACAATGGTTTATTGTCGTCTCAGGCAGTAACCTGCTTTTTAAAAAGAAAGAACAGAGCTACAGTTTATCATGTTTTCAAAATTCCATGCTCTGATTCTATAAAACATTTATCTGCTGAAAACTAACTGCTTTGAAAAATAACTAGTACTCTATTTTTGATAATCATCTCGACTTATTTGTCAAAATATCTATCTCTCAATCAACAACCTTTGTCATTGATTGAGGGGGAGAATGATTTCAATTAAATTAAAAAGTTATTTGTCATTCAATTGTTTTCAAAAGATATTCATGCATGTTTAATCAATGGAGTTTAAAGTCTTAATATCCGATTCTTGTCAGCTAAAACGTTTTTCATAATCAAGTCACAATTCTCCTTAAAAAGCTTTCAAAATCAATTTAAATCTACAGAGATCACAATTTTATAAGAATGTACAAGCTCTCCTTCCCACATGTGACAAACGATTTCAAATTTTCCATGCACATGTTGAGGGGGAGCATCTATCTTAAACCACAAAGATCCGAAACGTGTTCAAATTATATCAATGTGCATGTTCCCTCTAGTATGTGCAAAAATCTTTTCAAATCTTGATGCACATATTGAGGGGGAGCAAAATTGTGAAAACCTTATCCTTCCTGAAAATGCTTTATCTACTTGTTTTGATCAGGGAAGTGATGTTGATATCTTTTAGAAAATGGTAATCAAAGAAGTTAATTCTTTGTCTTGCCTCCGTGTGCAAAACGATTTCAAACATTTGATGCACATGTTGAGGGGGAGCACTTGTTCTAAAAATATCAAAAACAATTCAGGTACAAAATGCTTTGATAATGTCACAAGTATCTGGATTGATTTTCAAATGGTTTTCAATTGGTTCAAAAGGCAGATGAACAATACCAAATAGACCGACCAAATTTACTTTATGTACGGTGATATAAGGATGATAAGGTTAGGTATTTGTTCCCATGATCCGCCAGAACCGGAGGGATATACCCAGGGACAATCCACTAGTTAGTGTAGAAGTCCTTAGATATGATGAGAAAAGGAGAAAAATGAGATATGGGAAGAGTGCGGACTGAGACAGAGCTAGTACTGGAATAAACCCAACAAGGTTCTAGCTATGAAGTCTCGATAAGCACTGAAGGGGTTGAAGAATGAAAAGGTATTGAATGAGAAAAGGGTGAAAAGAAATAGCCCTCCATTTATTCAACCATAGGGCAAAAACCGGGTACAATTCATATGCTACTGATGGTAACATCGGTATTGAAGACAAGACGTCATGGACCTAGTGACGCTCTGCACTACAACTTCCCAAACCACTCAAGTTCCTCTTAAAAGGGCTTGTTTCATTCTCACGGGGAACCTACATTATCTATCGACTTTCTCTTAGAGATTGTTGATATTGAAGAAGGAGACCCTCTCCCTAGTCTCCGATACAGGATCCAAATATGCACAAATTGAGTCTAGAGCCACGAGATCATCTATAAATCTCATTAGGACACTTTCAATGAAGACTCTCTGTTTCACGCAATGTGGAAAGAGAGATTATATCTTGAGTCCTACGCTTTATCCTTGTGGTATTGCCAGAACTTCCGAGTGATATGCATACATATTCACAATGAAGATGGAAAGCCTTCTGGAGCCAACATCAAACAAGCTCCTGGTAGGTGGCATGTGAGATCTAATCAATAGATCAACCATGTGACAACTGAACAGTAACAATGGGGAGATTCAATCTTTTGAATCAATCCTGGTTCAGGTTATGGATTGACGGATACCTTTGAAAAACTGGTCATTGTGCTTAAAAACTTTTTTCTTTAGCACATCGACCGTGTACGAATATTTCAAATCAAAAGGTGTTTATGATTGATAATTGATTTTCATTAAAACCTTCGTTGTATTGCAAAAACAATTTCTATTGTGCGATACACGAGTGTTTTTCAAATCTCTTTTCATTAATCAGTGAATTTCTATTCACCGGTTCACTCACTCCGTGTTGTCTTCTTTGAGACGTTCCGGTTTGAGAACAGCTAGAGCAGCTGCGAAACCCTGTCAAGGAAATTCTTCGGAATTATACCTGATCACAGGCAGTACTTGTACTGATCAACGGGGAACCGTGGGCCGTGTACCTCAATTCAACGAAAGTGATCAAAGACACTTTCGTGCGCTTTATTGCTAACTATTGTATGCAGGTACTCCCGACGTTTGCAGCTGATCAGAATGATGCGGTCAATCCATAGCCGCATGCTCACTTAACGCATTCATCTCAAAAGAAATCATGATTAGTGCATCAATGTCTCTGATATTTTCACTCCATGCTTCTGCTACGCTGCTGCCAATATCATGAATCAACAAAAGCTTCCGCTACTCTGATGTGAAGATATCATGATCCAGAATGTGAGCATGTCGGTCCGAATGTCACAACATCACATAATACTAACACCACAATGGATGCCTCAGAGATTTTTGTTAGCTGATGATCTCAAAAGCTGGCTTAAAATTATTATCACGTGGATCAGTAAAAGACCTCCACTTGGATTAACCAAACATGCAATGAGTGGAATCAATGACTACGAGCGTCGGAGCAAAGTACTACATCAAGAATGCAAGAACAATTGTTAATGTAATATCTGTTTGTATTCAATGTAATTTTAGTATATGTTTGAGGTGACCTCCCTTAGGGGGAGATTGTTAGGAATTAGAAATTCCAGGTATTAAAGAGTCGGTCACCTCAAGTATATGTAATCGTTAGAAAGCTCGTAGTCGTAGTTCTTTTGAGTTAAGTAGTATTTAGTTTTGTAACACCGTGGAGGACGGACGGGTCTTTACCCACTGTATGCCTGATCCACAGCCCGTTGTGTGGCGTTTTACTGTAAGACTATAAATACTCTCTACCTTCCAAGGTAGAGAGTTGGAGCTTATAATAAGATTTTTCTTTCTCTCACTAAAGTTCCCTAAACCTCTAACTTTCTCTCTCTAGAACTCACCTTTATACGCCCATTTTGTGTTATGGTTTGATGTGTATGTGAAATCCAATATCCTACAAATGTATTACTGCAAGTTGTTGTTAGTGGAAGATGATGAAGCTTGTTGTTGTGAATTCACTGGAGTTGGAGTCTTTGCAATTAGTGCCAAAGGATCATGATTCTTTGCCAATCTTTATTTCCTAACTTCATTGACTTCTGCTTGGTTTTGTTTTAGAAAATCGTTGAGTTGATCAAAGTTCACCTGATGTAAGTCCTTTGTTTGGTTGACAATAGTGACATATCGTCCCCATTCTTCTGGAAGATTGTTGAGAAATTTGATGTTACTCACGATAGTTCTGGGTGCCAACTTGTTTCTGATAAGCTCATTCATTAAAGTGCAAAACCTTCCATAGTAGGATTCAATGGATTCTCCTGGGGTAGATGTAAACTTCTCCCATGCAGTTAGCAGCTTGTTCTCCGTGTCTTGTTGACCAATTTCTGTTCCATAACAAAGCCGTCTAACACGTTCCCACATTTCGTAAGCAGTTTCATAGCTGTCCACAGCAGCAAAGATGTCTCTCGGTAAACCCAGTTGGACAATGTGTATTGCCATGTCATCTGCTTCAACCTGTTTGTTATCCTCTTCAGTGTATTCTGATTCATTTTGAACATGAAAAGATGGTGGGACGGGAGGTGTTGCATCAGGATTTCCAGGGTTTTGGACTGGTCGAGGCTTGAAGGGTCCATTCGTAATGGATTGAATCATGAGTTTTCCATTAGGTTTGGTCTTGATGTAGCGAAGCATACGACTTGTCTATTGAAGATATCCACTTTTTTCGAGCATAGGAGGACGGTTTTCGGCACCGGCTGCATGAATGTCTTGTTGAGTAGCCATTGATGAAGGTATTTGATGATAAAGTTGATGTAGGATCGATTCAACGATAAAGGAGTTGTGTTTGATGAAGATTAAGCTCGGTTGTTGTAGTGAAAATTTGGTCTAAAAACTTAAAAACCTCAATAACTTCTGTTCGGACATTCGACGTGTCATTCTCCTCGTTCTCACGGTCATTTTGATGGTAGAACGCTGAAAACGGAGTTACGGTTCAAAAGTTATGGCCGTTTGAAGTTTTGCTTAAGATTTTACTTGTAAACTTGTTCTTAGGCGTAGGATTGAGTGCTTATGCGTAGAAATTGGCTTAGGCGTAGACTGCTTATGCGTAACTCTCCTTAGGCGTAAGATGATGCTTATGCGTAGACCCAGACTTACGCATAAACTTATGGTTAAACATAAGCTTATGCGTAAACTTTATACTTAGAAGTAGAGTACCTTACGCGTAAGATTTAACTTAGGCGTAGAGTGCTTACTCATAAGCTTTCTGCTTAGGCGTAAGATTAGGGTTAAAACCAAAATCCTTCACACTCGTCCAAGCGTGAAAGATATTCACAAGTCGAAGTGTTCCACAAACTTATCCAAGTGAGGGAAGCACTGAGTAACCGTTGAAGCACGAAGAATCTGCACAAAAAGCTTATGCGTAAAAACTTAATTCTTACGCGTAGGAAACTAGGGTTTTGACTTTTTCTTACACGTAAAAAAAGAGGGTTTTGACCAAAAGTTGCTTACGCGTAAAAACTGCCTAGAAATGCAAAAACACGAAATTTTCACCCAAAAACACGTTTCCAAATGATTTCTTTTGCACAAACGTCGTCCAAAACACTTAAAGATCAATAAAGTCTACAACTTTAAGCTTAAAACCACGTAAAAATCAAAACTTTATGACAAAAAGCTCTCTTTCTATGTAAAAAACGCAACCTTTTTGAAAAGCTTTAACCAAAAAACGTAACACAACACTCCTAAACCATTGTTAGGCGATTGATACCAATTGTAGGACCTTGTTTTTACATCAACCTTACGCGTATACCAACCTTTATCACACAAGTATAACACGTTAAACCCACAAACACTTATGCATAGAGATGAGAAGAAGAAAGGAAAGATGGTGACTTGAAGATATATGTTATGCGTATGAACAATAGAGAGAAAATAAGATGAAAGGAAACTTATTATACTTGAAAGAAAACACACACAAAACACACTCAAGCACACCCCTCAAATGACACTTTGAGGGGTATTTATACTACAAGTACTAAACGCCCCATGGGCTTGGGCTTGGGCCTCGTGGACATGGATTGGATAACATTGATAAAAGGCTAGCTTCACTAAACGTCTAACCATTTAGCTTAGCCCAATCCACGAGCCCGTTGACTATTCTATTGTGATATCTAACACACGTTACAAAGTTCCTAAACGTGAATGACCATCACTTCTAATAAAAATATTACGGCTAAGCTTCATCCTACAAACCGTGTTTATGGAATACTACTGTATTTGCATCAACTCTCGCCATGTAGGCATTTGTTTAATTACCTAAGCTTTTTTTTCTCCATCAATTGATTTATGTGTGTATAAGTTTATCGATCACAACATGAAAACTTACAAACAATTGACTACAAGCTACACATTTAAATGTACTTTCAGCAAATATAAATTGGATTCCGTTTCAGAATGTATCATGTATCCATCATGAATCTTGTTTTCAGTAACTCTCTTAGACTATTTACGAGTGCGATGTTTGAACATAGAACCTTCAAGTCAACTCGACCAAATCTCAACCGGCCAGTTGAACAAACTAAATGGTGTACATAGGAGGTAAAATAGTGGATGGGTTTTGTATTATGTCCAACGTTTTTTATTCAGTTTGGGTTCAGATAGGACGGTTGACAGGGTTAAAACATATCTTTGTCCATTTTTATAGTTATTGAGAATCTAAATGTTAACCCTATGACTACAAAACTATTAATTACAATACTAATTTAGATTCTTTAATAACACAATTAGGTTTTTGTATACCACTACAAAATTACACTTTGGACGTATTTAACCATGTTCAACCCATTTGAATGGTCTCCTTACAAACCTTCCTCCAACTACCTTCATAACTTCTTCAAATCCTTTCATTCTATTGTTAGAGCTTGTAATACATTTATGGCCCGTTTGGTTTGTATACGGGTTTAGGATTAGGATTTGGATTTGGATTTCAATTTGAATTTGATATAGTTTTTTAATTAAATGAGGAAAGAGAAAAATATATATTATGTATGTTATAAATAAATATATTTTATAAATTTAAAAATGTTATTATAATTAAATGAAAATATGATTGGTTGAGGTATAATTCGTCCACCTAAAATGAATATTATTACCAAAGTTGGCAAGTTGATAGAGATTAGCACAAAGAAACTTTTGGGGCTCATCCCCATTTGTGGGACCTACAATAATATACCAAATAACACTTTTTGTCCATCAACCCCAAATACTATCCCCATCCCCCAAACCAAACGGGCCTTTATACACATAAAAATAAAAGCACACTAAAAAATACGGAGTAGAAACACATTTCATCAAAACTACCCAAAAAGCTTTATCCAACAATACATATTAAATTCCATCACCTAACTATGCAAAAGTGTATTCCACTCTTAAATGTTATTGTAAAATCATTCCTCTTTTATCAGTACGATCAACAATATCAAACCGATTCTAAAAATCAAACCACCAAAATTTAAAAAAAAATCAAATTTTTATGAAACTTCCCGCTTATTTCATTCCACAATCTCAAAAATTTCCCCTTTATATCATCCATTTATAATTTACCATACTTCCATCTTTCCAAGACATTAAATATATATCACTATCTCTTTTAATAGATTTTGCAACAACCCCCACCCCCAACATTTACTTCCACCACCACCAACAACCATCATCTTATCCGGCCACCAGGGTAATGCACTCTGCAACGAACGAAGACGCCGATACGTTGTCGTGCCGTGCGTTCCTTTTTGTCTCAACTTTCGGTGGACTAGCAGTGGCGGAGCCAGGAAATGTGATTACGGGAGGCATCGGGCGATAATAAGGTTTTTAGTGTTGCGTGATACAAGTCGGGTCAGGTACTTGGGTTTCGATAAAGGCAACAAAAGTGCCGTATTTCAATGAAAATTAGCACTTATCATAGACTAAAACCATAAGAAAAAGATGCATACAAAATATTTTACAAATCAAACTCAAATGCTTGCCAATCTTTGTGTTGATTTCATCTAAAACAACATTTTGAAAAACTGAAGTATAATATGTCGCTAAAAAGCCACGGTTAAAAAAACTATTGTGAAATGTTTAACATGACAAATACATGAGTTCATGTATATGATTTTTGTCAACACGATAGATTAAAAAAACTATTGTGTTAACAAAAATATATACATGAACTCATGTATTTGTCATGTTAAACATTTCAAAATATGAAGTTCCTACCCGTTTAAATTTATGTAAAAATTAGACAAAACCCGTAAATTAATCGATCATAAGTAAAAAATTACTCAAAACAAAAATCATAATAAATTTTCACATATATACATGAGAACTACCTACCGACAAACTCAAAGATGCTAACTAAATGAATACATACTACATTAACTTTTAAAATTAAAACTATTCTACATAGCTACTTGTATTAACTTTTAAAATAAAAGCTATTCTACATACCTACTTGTATTAATTTACTTTGAAAATAGTAAGAAAAGCAAAAGAGCTTTCTATTATCACGTGACATAATGTGGCCCACAACCTATTCCTCATCACAGTTCACCTTCTTCACTCCGCCCACTTTACCTTTTTATTTTCCATTGTTTCTGACGATAAAGTTAGAAGCAAATTCCACATTAAAAAGCTCTGCTTTTAGATAGCCTTTGAGATTATAGAGGGCACTTTGACAATTTTCCTGAGGGCACTAGTTTTATTTGTTACCGGTATCAATTTTTTTCCTATGTAATTTTTGTATTCACTAGAGCTTGGTTGGGGGCAACGCCCCCCACTACTTGACATATGGCTCCGCCCCTTTGGACTAGATTACCTTCATAACAGGTTCGTTTGGTTTGGGATGATCTTTTCCTGTTAAATTTGATGTAACATCTATATTCATCATCTTTATATGTTTGCATTCTTATTTATAGTTATTGAGAATCAAAATGTTAACCCTATGACTACAAAACTATTCATTACAATACTAATTTATATTCTTTAATAACACGATTAGGTTTTTGTATACCACTACAAAATTACACTTTTGACGTATTTAACCCTGTTCAACCCATTTGAATGGTCTCCTTACAAACCTTCCTCCAACTACCTTCATAACTTCTTCAAATCCTTTCATTCTATTGTTAGAGCTTGTAATACATTTAGGGCCCGTTTGGTTTGTATACTGGTTTAGGAGTAGGATTTGGATTTAGATTTCAATTTGAATTTGATATAGTTTTTTAATTAAACAAGGTGAGAGAAAAATATATATTATGCATGTTATAAATAAATATATTTTATAAATTTAAAAATGTTATTATGATTAAATGAAAATATGATTGGTTGATGTATAAATTGGTTCCACCTGAAATGAATATTATTACTAAAGTTGGCAAGTTGAAGGGAATTAGCACAAGGAAACTTTTTGGGGCTCATCCCCATTTGTGGGACCTACAATAATATACCAAACAATACTTTTTGTCCATCAACCCCAAATACTATCCCCCCCCCCCAAACCAAATGGGCCCTTATACACATAACAATAAAAGCACACTAAAAAGTACGGAGTAGAAACACATTTCATCAAAACTACCCAAAAAGTTTTATCCAACAATACATATTAAATTCCATATCCTAACTATGCAAAAGTGTATTCCACTCTTAAGTGTTACTATAAAATCAGTCCTCTTTTATCAGTACGATCAACAATATCAAACCGATTCTGAAGATCAAACTACCAAAATTAAAAAAAAAACGATTTTTTTTAAACTTCCAGCTTATTTCATTCCACAATCTGAAAATTTTTCCCTTTATATCCTCCATTTATAATTTACCATACTTCCATCTTTCTAACATATTAAATATATATCACTATCTTTTTTAATAGATCTTGCAACAACCCCCACCCCCAACATTTACTTCCACCACCACCAACAACCATCATCTTATCCGGCCACCAGGGTAATGCACTCTGCAACGGAGGAAGACGACGATAAGATGTTGTGCCGTGCGTTCCTTTTTGTCTCAACTTTCGGTGGACTAGATTTCCTTCATAACAGGTTCGTTTGGTTTGGGATGATCTTTTGCTATTAAATTTGATGTAATATCTATATTCATCCTCTTTATATGTTTGCAAAAAAAAAGAAAGAAAAAAACATACGGGCTACCATCCTACATCTATCTTTATATTTATGTTTGTTTGTTTCAAGTTATCCAGAGTTTAGTGAGTCAAGTCTTGGCTTAGCAATGCCATTCTTTTCATGCTTGTAACATAAGATTTTTGACTTGCCACCGCTAAATCGTCTATCCAACCAAACCTTTTGTTTCCTTACGGTAAGCCTAACGTTACAACCCTTTAAAAGACCTCTTAGATAGTTGTTCCTAAGTGCTTACGCCAAGGTGGTGGAGGTTTGATCTAGTCTCAAGCCTATGGTAATCTATGTACTATGACCGGTTAATGAGTGTTTATCTTCCATTTCCATTTACTATATTTCATATACACCCGAGAGATGAGAGAATCCAAACACCACTTGTGAGGTGCTAGTATATAATTTTCGAGCTTGTTATGACTATTGCGGTGTTTTTACTTGTTATGAATTATGTTAAACCAATGCTTCATGCCCCATAACTTATAAATTGATTGGCCAAAAGCACATTTGCTTGAGGACAAACAAATACCAAGTGTAGGGATATTTGATAAGGATTTAAAACGTACACTTTTAAGGGGTCATTTAAGCCCTTAATCACCCACTTTTATATCTGTTACTGCTTAATTTCATTCCTTTTCACTTTTTAGGTCTCTTGGAAGCAAAATGCTGGAATGATGCATATTTGGATGAAAAGGAGTAAATATATGAAGAAAATGGCTAAGTCAACATCAAAGACACTCAAGCTGCTGGAATTGAAGCTGACGGCGTCACAATCCAAGGGCGACACCGTCCCTCTCTACGTAATTAAATTTGTGACGACTCAGTAGACTTTTTGCTAATTTACACCTGACGACGTCAGGCTTTGAAGACTAAGGGCGTCACGAAGACTTTTCTTCTCAGACGGCCTAGATCCAGATTCAGACGACGTCACTGCTGAAGACTGACGGCGTCACAACCACAACGTGACGCCGTCCCAATGATGACTTGGCCAAGATGAAACCCTAATGGCGGTGATCTGACGGCGTCCCACCTATAAGGTGACGCCTTCGCGAATGTAAAATTATATATAGAAATCGAATTTTCAGAATTTTAAGAGGTAGACTTGTGGAGTATAAACCAAAAATGACTTTGGTCCAGTTTGGACAGTATCTTAGGGTTCTCATACCCTGTTTTACATCCAGATAAGTGTTTTACTTCATTGATTTCATTATGTCTTCGATTGTATGTGTGTATGCTTGCGTGTTTAACATGTCCGGCTAAAATTCTTGTGTGTTTGCTTAGATCTATGAAACCTAGTTATTAATTATTGATTGGTTGTCTCTTATCTTAATTGTAATTGGCTTAGGAGTGCATTAGGACATTGTTGTGTTTGAATGCTTGAGTAATCTTTGTGAACCTTAGCTTATAAATCACATAGCGAAATTGTAGGTTAAACATCCAAAGATAACCTTAGAGTTAGTTTATGAAACCTAGAGATTTCGTAGGCAATAACCTTAAGGTAGTCTCAAAGAGTTAGGGATAAAAGCATACCCTACGACCTTAGAAAACACAACGCGTTAAGAAAATGGACGTGACAATTCAACCACCAATAAAAGATAACCAGGGAGTAATGGTATCTAGGTAGACAAATTTTTAATCATCATACGAGCACACATCAATAGACATAAGACTACCCTTAGTTTAGATAATTAGATAGTAGAGTAATCGGTAGAAGTACCAAACCCCCAAATCCAAACCCCGAGATTTTACCCTTAGCTTTCTATAAAATATAAAAAAGATAAAAAATAATCTTCCTCAACCTCAACCTTAGCGTAGTACACTTCTCACTAGCATTCCTATTCCCTTAGAGAACGATATCAATACCCGAGGCTTACCCAATACTACACTACAACGATTAGGTTCACTGCCTAGGGTGTTGAAAAACTTGCTCGACGAAAAGGAAGTTCCTTTGACCCCGAACGCGTTATACGCGCATCAAGTTTTTGGCACCGCTGCCGGGGAATAGAATAGCTAGTTAGATTTTTATCTCGTTTAGGTTCCCTTGCTTGATTCCTATCAAGTAAGATTTTTTTTTTCATTTTTAGCTTCCTCGTAGTCTATCCCCCTTCTTCGTGACTTTGTTAGTAACCCCATCACTTTTCTTCATGGAAGGTGATAACCCATCAAACAACAACCCACCACCAAATAAACCACTTCCACTCATACCACAACCCATTGACCAAAACCCCTCTAACAATCGTCGCAACCAATATGTTAGTAGAAACAACGATCTTCAAGATTTGCACAGGGTATTTGAGAGTACAATTAGGGACGCTGTTGAAAAAGCAGTTAGCGCCTCAGTTGTTGGCTCCATGATTAGTAGTAGTTCGGGTAATGATTTAGTGAATGAAAATTTGAATGAGGAAAATAGTGCTTACTTCAATCTTTACCCCACTAAGGAAGAAGTTGCTTACCACCAATACATAATCGACAATCCTCGATCACCCATCATTAGGATATGCCCAAAGATTAGGAGAGGAAATTCTTGGAACATCAAAATCCCTTGTATGATTGGATATAGGAATGTTGAGCACCCCTACATAGATACGGACACTCCCATTAATGTGATGTCATCAACAGTTTACAATGACATAATGAATGAGCGGCTTAAAATTAGGAGAGACCCTAAGTATCCTGGTGGGGTTTGCAATTTTGTGGGAAGATTCAAGGATGTACACGTCTTTATAGGAAACTTCACCTACTTAGTTGATTTTATGGTCCTAGAAGACATAGGATGTGTCATTGACTATAGCTTGTCCCAAGTTGTGTTAAGAAAACCGTTTGTTGAAAAGTCTAAAATGAGCTATAACAAATCCGAAGGAACGGTTAGGTTTGTGGAAGGGGACGATGATATCACTTATAGGATGCCTTGGAAGATGAATGGATATGGCCCTTTATCCCTTTATGAGCGAGATAACATTAGAGATTTTGAGGAGAAGAGCGAGGACGATGTTGAAAAAGGTTTGAACTTCATGTGGGAGAAAAGGAGGCTTTACTATAGGGGTTGCTTGACCCTAGGACCTAGGTATAGAGTAGATGCGAATTTTGTCAATATGATAGAGTTTTCATTGAGGATGAAAAACGAGACAACGTAGGAGCAAGACTTCGAGTCTAGCTACAAGACTCATAAATAAAGAAAAGTGCTTCATGGGAGGCAACTCATGCTTAATTTTTTTCTTGTTTGTGTGTCATATATATTTTCATTATTGTATGTTCTCATGTTTGAATTTGTGAAAATGCTTTATTTTGTCTTTAACCTCGTCTTAATTACATATAAAGATATTTTACAAAAAGGATAAGTGTAGGGAGGATTACACACGTTTTCAAAAGAGCATGAGCATGAGAACTACGATTAGTGAAAATGATATATATGTGTGTTTGTTAGAGTCAAATGCTTGTATCGAGTCATAATGGATGTTTTGCAGAAATTTTTCCAGATTTTAAAGGTGTAATTTTTCCAGAATTTTTCTAGAAAAACGCCGCAGACCAGTTTCTGTCAGGATAACCTGACGACGTCAGGATTACAACCTGACGACATCAGGAGGAGCAGAAACAGCTTATCAAACTTTCTCTCATTTTCTGTGCTAACTATAAATTTTTGGAAATTCTCAGGTCTTAATTTTCTAGAAAATCTGCAAACATCCATTCACAAGCATTATATCCCAGTGTAGTAGAGTCATATATAGTTTTACCGCTAATTTTACGCAAAGGTTTCGTCTATTTTATTAAAGTGTGCAGGTTTTATTTATCAAGAAGAAAAAACATAAGATTGGATGAAGCTTTTCACGCATACATTCTTCTTGGAAAGAATTTAACCACTACTTCACACGGATCCTACCGAGCTAATCAGGGGAGTACTAGTTTCTTTCTCTTTTAATTACCTTCCGTTATCATAACTTTGATACTTTCGGGGAACATTGGGGATAATGTTCAGTTTAAGTGTTGGGAGGGAGAATAAAATGGGAACTTGGAAACTATGCTTATCCTTGATCATTTGTCTTGTCCTATTTCATTTGTGTAATAAACCATGAGAAATATTTGTTAGGGCAATTTTAGCGCCAAATTTAAAATTTTTCATGACATGTACGGGTGGGACTTTAGTCTTAATAAAGCGTCTCATGGATAGGAGTTATATGACTAGCACAAAAACCTTTTACCACTCAAATTCCACACCAAAAAATGTGAGGTTCGCCCATAGATCTATAGGAATTAAAGCATTCCCTTTAATGCTTCGAGAGTGTACTGGTAGTATAATAGATTCTAGAACTTGTTTTGTGATGCATTCCGAGATCGCTAGTGAGACTACACTTGTGTAGTTAGGAATAACTAAATGATAAGAGACATTAAGATAACCCTTGTTTGATACCCGTATTATAATTACTTCTTCCACATCGGTCGAGTAATTCCCCCACACCCTTGCGATGTACTCATCTTTAGTACACGATACCCCTAGTTAACCCCTCATAGCCTATCCTTTTCGCGGTTCTCGACTTCTCGTGATGTTTCGGTTTTCCGGAATATCAATGAAGAGCATTATTTACAATCCACCCCCAAATGTACACCCAAATCGCCTTAGCCTACCTTGTATGCACTCACTTTTAGTGCATTATTGTTATCATACTAAACCCTTAGTTCAAATATCTAGTTACTTGCATGGTTGCTAAGTCGAGTCATATCTTTTGTACACAATTTTGGGATGATTGGGACTCATGGGTAAAGTGAAATTTTATGGAGTGACGGGAAAGAACGTTAAATTCAAATTCCCTTTATTTACGTAATAAGGCACTCCAAGTGTTTTGATCTTTTTAAATTCGTGTTAGAGTAATAAAAAAACTCAAGTGTAAGGATGCTCCTATAAATCCCTTATATTTTGATGTTATCGTAGAGGATGGTAGAGTAAAAGTGTATGCAAAAAAAATTGCAAACATAGAGTTTTGAAAAGAAAAGAAAAAAACATACAGGCTACCATCCTACATCTATCTTTATATTTATGTTTGTTTGTTTCAAGTTATCAAGAGTTTAGTGAGTCGACTCTTGGCTTAGCAACGTTATTCTTTTCATGGTTGTAACATAAGATTTTTGACTTGCCACCACTAAATCGCCTATCCAACCAAACCCTTTGTTTCCTTACCGTAAACCTAACGTTACAACCCTTTAAAAGACCTCTTAGATAGTTGTTCCTAGGTGCTTACGCCAAAGCGGTGGAGGTTTGATCTAGTCTCAAGCCTATGGTAATCTATGTACTATGACCGGTTAATGAGTGTTTATCTTTCATTTCCATTTACTATATTTCATATACACCCGACAGATGAGAGAATCCAAACACCACTTGTGAGGTACTAGTATATAATTTCCGTGCTTGTTATGACTATTGCGGTGTTTTTACTTGTTATGAATTATGTTAAACTAATGCTTCATGCCCCCTAACTTATAAATTGATTGGCCAAAAGCACATTTACTTGAGGACAAGCAAATATCAAGTGTAGGGATATTTGATAAGGATTTAAAATGTACACTTTTAAGGGGTCATTTAAGCCCTTAATCGCCCACTTTTATATCCGTTACTGCTTAATTTCGTTCCTTTTCACTTTTTAGGTCTCTTGAAAGCAAAATGCTGGAATGATGCATATTTGGACGAAAAGGAGTGAATATATGAAGAAAATGGCTAATTCAACATCAAAGACACTCAAGCTGCTGGAATTAAAGCTGACGGCGTCACAATCCAAAGGCGACGCCGTCCCTCTCTACGTAATTAAATTTCTGACGACTCAGTAGAATTTTGCTAATTTACACCTGACGACGTCAGGCTTTAAAGAGTAATGGCGTCACGAAGACTTTTCTTCTCAAACGGCCAAGATCCAAATTTAGACGACATCACTGCTGAAGATTGACGGCGTCACAATCACAACGTGACTCCGTCCCAATGATGACTTGGCCAAGATGAAACCCTAATGGCGGCGATCTGACGACGTCCCACCTATAAGGCGACGCCTCCGCGAATGTAAAATTATATATAGAAATCGAATTTTCAAAATTTTAAGAGGTAGACTTGTGGAGTATAAACCTAAAATGACTTTGGTCCGGTTTGGAGAGTATCTTAGGGTTCTGATACCCTATTTTACATGAAGATAAGTGTTTTACTTCATTGATTTCATTATGTCTTTAATTGTATGTGTGTATGCTTGCGTGTTTAACATGTCCGGCTAAATTTCTTGTGTGTTTGCTTAGATCTATGAAACCAAGTTATTAATTATTGATTGGTTGTCTCTTATCTTAATTTTAATTGGCTTAGGAGTGCATTAGGCCATCATTGCGTTTGAATGCTTGAGTAATCTTTGTGAACCTTAGCTTATAAATCACATAGCGGAATTGTAGGTTAAACATCCAAAGATAACCTTAGAGTTAGTTTATGAAACCTAGAGATTTCGTAGGCAATAACCTTAAGGTAGTCTGAAAGAGTTAGGGATAAAAGCATACCCTACGACCTTAGAAAACACAACGCGTTAATAATAAGGACGTGACAATTCAACCACCAATAAAAGATAACTAGGGAGTAATAGTATCTAGGTAGACACATTTTTAATCGTCATACGAGCACACATCAATAGACATAAGACTACCCTTAGTTTAGATAATTAGATAGTAGAGTAATCGGTAGAAGTACCAAACCCCTAAATCCAAACCCCGAGATTTTACCCTTAGCTTTCTAAAAAATATAAAAAAGATAAAAAAATAATCTTCCTCAGCCTCAACCTTAGCGTAGTACACTTCTCACTAGCATTCATATTCCCCTGTAGAATGATATCAATACCCGATGCTTACCCAATACTACACTACAACGATTAGGTTCACTGCCTAGTGTGTTGAAAAGGAAGTTCCTTTGACCCTGAACGCGTTATACGCGCATCAGATTGGTTGAGGTATAAATGGGTCCCATCTAAAATGAATATTATTATCAAAGTTGGCAAGTTGAAGGGGATTAGCACAAGGAAAATTTTTGGGGCTCATCCCCATTTGTGGGACCTACAATAATATACCAAACAACACTTTTTGTCCATCAACCCCAAATACTATCCCCATCCCCCAAACCAAACGGGCCCTTATACACATAACAATAAATGCACACTAAAAAGTACGGAGTAGAAACACATTTCATCAAAACTACCCAAAAAGCTTTATCCAACAATACATATTA
This sequence comes from Chrysanthemum seticuspe, assembly GCA_019973895.1. Lineage (NCBI taxonomy): Eukaryota > Viridiplantae > Streptophyta > Magnoliopsida > Asterales > Asteraceae > Chrysanthemum > Chrysanthemum seticuspe. The sequence goes on from BPTQ01000006.1 coordinate 101,570,473, forward strand.
AATTCCATCACCTAACTATGCAAAAGTGTATTCCACTCTTAAATGTTACTGTAAAATCAGTTCTCTTTTATCAGTACGATCAACAATATCAAATCGATTCTGAAAATCAAACCACCAAAATTTAAAAAAAATCAATTTTTTGAAACTTCCCACTTATTTCATTCCACAATCTCAAAAATTTCCCCTTTATATCATCCATTTATGATATACCATACTTCCATCTTTCCAACACATTAAATGTATATCACTATCTTTTTTAATAGATCTTGCAACAACCCCCACCCCCGACATTTACTTCCACCACAACCAACAACCATCATCTTATCCGGCCACCAGGGTAATGCACTCTGCAACGGACGAAGACGACGATATGCTGTCGTGCCGTGCGTTCCTTTTTGTCTCAACTTTCTGTGGACTAGATTACCTTCATAATTGGTCCGTTTGGTTTGGGATGATCTTTTGCTGTTAAATTTAATGTAATATCTATTTTATACATCTTTATATGTTTGAATTCTTATTTATAGTTATTGAGAATCAAAATGTTAACCATATGACTACAAAACTATTCATTACAATACTAATTTAGATTCTTTAATAACACGATTCGGTTTTTGTATACCACTAAAAAATTACACTTTGGACGTATTTAACCTTGTTCAACCCATTTGAATGGTCTCCTTACAAACCTTCCTCCAACTACCTTCATAACTTCTTCAAATCCTTTCATTCTATTGTTAGAGCTTGTAATTCATTTAGGGCCCGTTTGGTTTATATACTGGTTTAGAATTATGATTTGGATTTAGATTTGGATTTGGATTTCAATTTGAATTTGATATTGTTTTTTAATAAAATGAGGAGAGAGAAAAATATATATTATGTATGTTATAAATAAATATATTTTATAAATTTAAAAATGTTATTATGATTAAATGAAAATATGATTGATTTAGGTATAAATTGGTCACGTCTAAAATGAATATTTTTACCAAAGTTGGCAAGTTGAAGGAGATTAGCACAAGGAAACTTTTGGGGCTCATCCCCATTTGTGGGACCTACAATAATATACCAAACAACACTTTTTGTCCATCAACCCCAAATACTATCCCCATCCCCCCAAACCAAACGGGCCCTTATACACATAACAATAAAAGCACACTAAAAAGTACGAAGTAGAAACACATTTCATCAAAACTACCCAAAAAGCTTTATCCAACAATACATATTAAATTCCATCACCTAACTATGCAAAGTGTATTCCACTCTTAGATGTTACTGTAAAATCAGTCCTCTTTTATCAGTACGATCAACAATATCAAACCGATTCTGAAAATCAAACCACCAAAATTTAAAAAAAAAACGATTTTTTTGAAACTTCCCCCTAGTTTTATTTCACAATCTCAAAAATTTTCCCTTTATATCCTCCATTTATGATTTACCATACTTCCATCTTTCCAACACATTAAATATATATCACTATCTTTTGTAAGATCTTGCAACAACCCCCACCCCTGACATTTACTTCCACCACCACCAATAACTACCAACTTCTCCGGCCACCAGGGTAATGCATTCTGCAACGGAAGAAGACGACGATAAGCTGTCGTGTCGTGCGTTCCTCTTTCTCTCAACTTTTGGTGGACTAGATTACCTTCATAATTGGTCCGTTTGGTTTGGGATGATCTTTTGCTGTTAAATTTGATGTAATATCTATATTTATCATCTTTATATGTTTGAATTCTTATTTATAGTTATTGAGAATCAAAATGTTAACCCTATGACTACAAAACTATTCATTACAATACTAATTTAGATTCTTTAATAACACGATTAGGTTTTTGTATACCATTACAAACTTACACTTTGGACGTATTTAACCGTGTTCAACCCATTTGAATAGTCTCCTTACAAACCTTCCTCCAACTATCTTTATAACTTCTTCAAATCCTTTCATTCTGTTGTTTGAGCTTGTAATACATTTAGGGCCCGTTTGGTTTGTATACGGGTTTAGGATTAGGATTTGAATTTGGATTTCAACTTGTATTTGATATAGTTTTTTAATTAAAAGAGGAGAGAGAAAAATATATATTATGTATGTTATGAATAAATATAATAAATTTAAAAATGTTATTATGATTAAATGAAAATATGATTGGTTGAGGTATAAATGGGTCCCATATAAAATGAATATTATTACCAAAGTTGGTAAGTTGAAGGAGATTAGCACAAGGAAAATTTTTAGGGCTCATCCCCATTTGTGGACCTACAATAACATACCAAACAATACTTTTTGTCCATCAACCCCTAATACTATCCCCATCCCCCCAAACCAAACAGACCCTTATACACATAACAATAAAAGCACACTAAAAAGTACGGAGTAGCAACAAATTTAATCAAAACTACCCAAAAAGCTTTATCCAACAATACATATTAAATTCCATCACCCAACTATGCAAAAGTGTATTCCACTCTTAAATGTTACTGTAAAATCAGTTTTCTTTTATCAGTACGATCAACAATATCAAACCGATTCTGAAAATCAAACCACCAAAATTTAAAAAAAATTATTTTTTTTGAAACTTCCCGCTTATTTCATTCCACAATCTCAAAAATTCCATCACCTAACGAGTGCGATGTTTGAACATAGAACCTTCAAGTCAACTCGACCGGATCTAAACCGGCCAGTTGAACAAACTAAATGGTTTACAGAGGTGGTAAAATAGTGGATGGGTATTGTATTATGTCCAACGGTTTGTATTCAGCTTGGGTTCAGATAGGACGGTTGACAGGGTTAAAACACATATTTGTCTATTTTTATAGTTATTGAGAATCAAAATGTTAACCCTATGACTACAAAACTATTCATTACAATACTAATTTAGATTCTTTAATAACATAAATTAGGTTTTTGTATACCACTACAAAATTACACTTTGGACGTATTTAACCATGTTCAACCCGTTTGAATGGTCTCCTTACCAACCTTCCTCCAACTACCTTCATAACTTCTTCAAATCGTTTCATTCTATTGTTAGAGCTTGTAATACATTTAGGGCCCGTTTGGTTTGTATACGGGTTTAGGATTAGGATTTGGATTTAGATTTGGATTTGGATTTCAATTTGAATTTGATATAGTTTTTTAATAAAATGAGGAGAGAGAACAAATATATATTATGTATGTTATAAATAAATATATTTTATAAATTTAAAAATGTTATTATAAGTAAATGAAAATATGATGGGTTGAGGTATAAATTGGTCCCACCTAAAATGAATATTATTACCTAAAATGAATATTATCGCTGAAAATTTTGTTTGTTGTACTGACCAATTGATGAGGTTAGGGAGGCATTAATGAAGTTTGGGGTTGACGGTTGGAGCCTCGGAGGTATAGAAAAGTTTGTGGATACGTTGTATTTATAAGAAAAGTGTAGTTTACATAATAGCCCAGGTTATGCCCATTTTAGTGAGGCCCCTTTTGTCACTCGATCTTGGGCCTCCAGAAACATAATAGCATGTTTCATCAACACTTGGGCCCACATCATTAGAGAAAAGTGGGTGTGTTTGTATTGAGTTGGTGTGTGTGATAAATAGGAGGAAAATGAGCTTTTACACAATGGTTACTTGTGTTTCTTTGTGGATATTTGTGTTTGTTTGGAGGTGATCTTGGCCTTACATTTTGGTTGAATCCGAGTGAAACAAATTAAAGGGCTGAGATCTAAGGTAATATGTGTTTGCTGTTCAAATGCATGTTCTGGTTTTTAATGTGTTCAAAGAGAATAAGAAAGTGTGTTTAGTCGTATCTAATGTGAACTCTTAATTTTTTAAATAAATTTTAAAAAAAAAAGTATTTAAAAAAGTTATTTAATTTTTTTTAATAATAATTTTTTATTAATTTTTTTAAATTATTTTTTAAAAAAAGTATTTAAATAAAATTATTTTTTTTTAAATTTATTTACTTTCTTTATTTTAAAAAATATATTTATTTTTTAAATTATCTAAAAAAAATTTTTTAAAATAACTTGTTAAAAAAAGAATATTTTTAAAAAAATTATTTTTAAAAATGTATTTATTTTTTAAACAAAATATCTTACAAAATACTCTCATTTCTCCAATTTCCCAACTAAAACTAATGGAAATGAAAGGTAAAAAATTGCACTATGTTGTTCCCCGTTCACTATCGTTTAAAACAATTTATGAATATAAAACAAGTTAATAGTGAACAATTACTGAAATTAACATAAATAAAACACAAAAATTAATTTTCAACATCATATTCTTTATTAGAAATCAATAAAAAAGAATACGTTACCCAAGTACTTGCTGAACAGTACATGGGATTGAAATGACAAAGTTCGGTGACTCCTCTCTTAGCTCAGGCTAAGTCTGAGCACAACTCTTAGAACCTACTGAGCTATCTCAGGGATTAAGTTGTATTTGGAGGAGTGAAAAGATGGCTTGCGTGTATGTGTGTTTTTACAATTCACAAGCTTAATCTTTTCACTCCATCTCTTATGCTATTTATACATGTATGATTTTTTAACTCTTTCCTAAGTGACAAACTGACATCATACAGAAGACAAAATACTAATGTATTTTGTCTCTGTTTACAAAGACTACTCTAGGTAAGAGACAAGACTACTTTCCTAAGTTCAGTGATGACACTGAGCCTGATCTTTTGCTATTCAGGGAAAGTTGACTTTGGTTGATAAGGGCTTCGTCTTATCTGATTCAAACTTATCCCGCCTTGTCCCGCTCATTCTTCAGTCTTTACATCCTTCAGTCTTCTACTTCAGTTTGTCTTCAGTGTAAGTAGTTGGAGAGGAGTCTTAGGGATTCAGTGAGTTATTGTCATTACTCACTAAATCCATCATCTTCTTCTTGACTCAATCTTCACCCTTTAAGTTCCGCCTTACTGAGCGGAGAGACTTCTTCTACGCCTCGTACTGAGTATCTTGAAGATGACTCACTGAGAGACTATGCACTCAGTGACCTGTTAGTGTTTAACGGACTAAACACTTGGGCTATTTTCTATTCAAATCCTAGATTAAGGGGTTTGGGTATTTACTGAACCCAACAGTCTCCCCCTATTTGGATATACAAATAGCCTAAGTTTTTGATCAGTGTAAGTGAGCAAATGGCTTCTTCTTACACTGAATGTACTAATAATACAATAAGGAACACTGAATATTTTAACAAAACATACATCGTTTATTGATCAAATTACAAGGTTCCTATCACTAGTACAAAAGATAATTCAAAATGATGTCAGTCCAGATGGATTCCCAGTGCTTCAAGCTTGACTTTCTTGGTGATGAGTGTTTCCCTGTCAGGATGGTCTCTTATCTTGGCATTTAAGTCAGCACAGAACCTGACATATGCAGGAGTCTGAATTTGAGAGGCCACTGGTATGTAGCTTAGCATTGCAGCCACACCTGCCTGATCAATGTCACTCCACCTTTGAAATGCAGGGTTTCCATAGACATCAATGTGGAATAGCCCTCTTTCAGGCTTCTCAATCACTAGACAGTTTACGAACTTAACACCTTCTGGCAATTCCCTGTTGCATTCGAGTCCAAGAACTTTTATCTCAGGCTGGAACTCAACCCTTTTCCTTTTGCCAGTGGATGATTGTGGTTGAGATCCTTGAGGTGCAGTTAAGGCAGGCTGAATTCCCAGTTGTGCTGGTGCATCCCTCAGTCTTTCATATCTTTTACTGAGCATCTTCATCAGCTCCTTAACCACCGTATTTTGCTTCTTTTCTATTATTGGACCGAGTTCATCGAGTTCAGTGATCCCAAATTCAGTGAATTTTAGGGGATCATGAACCTCGAAATGTCTCTTATCATCCCCCCTGTAGACGTTCATTGCCAGTGGTTTGGATCTGGGGATGATTTTGACATCAGTGATCTTCTCAGGCAGTCTTCTGCTTGACATTGTCCAATTATAATGGTCAATTCTTGCTTTCCTGATGGCTGCAGTTCTTTTGTTCTTTTCTTCCAACTGCTTTTTCATTTCAGCCATTTTTGCTGCCTGAGCATCCTTGAACCTCTGTCCTGCCTGACCCTTTTTAAGCTTCTTTAGATCAATTCCCACATTCTCAGCTTCTTTGGCAATCACTTTAACCAGTGCTTCCTTACTCTTCTTATCTTCCTCAGCTTGTTTTAATCTCATTTCTTCTTTAGCAAGATATTTACTTAGCTATTGAGGTGTGAGAAGGTATTCAGTGTCATCGATTTTGTAGGGAATCTTCTCAGGCTCAGTAGTTGTCATTATGCCTTTTCCTTTGTCCTGGCCTGAGGAAGATGATGCAACCAAGGGTGGTGTTGTTGTCATGATAGGTGGTGTGACTGTCAGTGTTGTTATTGTTGATGTTGTTGGTGGTACTGATGATATAGGTACAGCTGGGACTGGTGGTGACGATGATATTGGTGCTACAGATATTGATGGTGTTGGCTCCGCCTCAGTGTGAAGAGGAGTTTCTTCAGCAGTATTATCCCCCTCAACTATTGATGGAGCGTCAGTGAGGACAAAAGTTGGTGTACGTGCTGAGGGGGACTGAGCAACTAGACCCTTGAAGGCCTGATAAATTTCAGTGATCATGGCCTTGATATCCAAAGTGTCTGCTTGAATTCCAGTGACCTTAGCTTCCAAATTAGCCTGAGATACTTCCAAAGCAGTCATGCGCGGCCCAAGATTCTAGGCCAAGGAAGTAGATGCCTGAGCCAACGTAGCCATCTGAGTGTTCACAGAGCTCAATGTAGCTTGAAGAGACTGGACTGAAGAATGAAGACCCTGAACATTTGGTGATTTGAGCGTTTCGATCAGTTCAGTGAGGCTGGAGGATTGTTTCAAGTACGCCTCAGTAGCCTCCAGCACTTTAGAGTTGAGCGCTGGGTCTTCTTTGACAGATTCCCTGATTTCATCTACCTTTGTGCCAATACCCGAAGGTGTCTGAGGAATTTAGCCAAATTTTCATCCAGTCTGTGAATATTGTCATACATCAAATCCCTGTGCTCATGAACGTTTTCATCAAAGGCTTGTACTTCAGCCTTCAGATCTGCATAACTTGCACCAGCCTCAGTATGTTGTTCCCACAATGTTTCAGTAACCCCTGAGTATAGCTTCCTTGAAGCTTTGGTGATCCACTGAACCAGCTGTCTTTCAGTCAGTGGAAGAACATTGTCAAACTGCTTGAATTCATCAGAGCTGGATGAGGAGTCAGAAGCATTATCTTCAGGTTGAAATGGTGATTCAGTATGCTCTGTTGGATCAGGCTGAGGTTCTTGTTCAGACTAAACCTCAGCGTCCACTTCTTCCCCTGCTAATAAAATAACATCTTCACTTTCAGCGGGTTCATCATCGGAGAAAAGTATCCCAGTAACATCAGCAACAGTTAACAAGGGGTTGGTGATGGGTTCCATATCAGCGGGTGGTATATTTCCCTCTTAGTCTTTGTCCCCCGTTGACCCCTCAGACACTGGTGGGAGTTTCCCAGTGCCTTCTCTGGAGTCAGGATTGGTGTTGGGTTCCATATCGGCGGGTTGTTCCTTTCCCTCCGAGTCTTTGTCCCCCTTGGACCCCTGAGACACTGATGGGTGTTTCCCAATGCCTTTAGCGGAGTCAGTGACAGTGATATCCCTATCAGCGGGTTGTTTGGTTCCCTCTGAGTCTTCAGGATCGATCAGTGTGCCCTCAGACAAAGGCTTGGATTTGCTAATGTCATCACTGGGCGTTGTGGATGGCACTCCCCTACCAGCGGGTTGTTTGTTTCCCTCTGGATCTTGGGGAGTAGTAGTTGGGACCAAGGGCACTGATTGTGATTTATCAGTGTCCTTCATTGTCACCTGGGTGGATGTTGCTTGGTCTCCAGTGGGTGTCTGTTGAGTCGGGGGCTTCTTTTGCCTTTTAGGCTGTGTTCCTGAAGCCTCAGGGCCCTGAGACTTGGGTTTGGTCTTAGTCCCAGTCTGAGACTTCCCCTTTCTCTTTATAGGAGCAGGGTTAAGAGACACTAATTCCCTCTGGTTGTTTACAGCAACCATATGGGCCGTCAATTCAATATTAGTGACAAGGGATGGGTCCTTTTGAAAATTTGATTGGCTCAGGATGCCAGGTGAAGCGCCAAATTTTTCTTCCTGAGGATAATTTGTACCCAGTAACACTTGCAGAGCACAAGAGACAAAACTAGGATACGAAATGTATTTCGTCCTAGTTTTGCTCTGTAACTTGGTTACGAGATCACTGTAAATGATCTCCCCTATGTCGACATTGACCCCATTCATCAGGCAGTATGCCATCATCAACTGAATAAAGTTAACTTGTTCAGTGGATGAGTGGTTCCCGCCGAGGACCTGAATCACAAAAGTGAATAGGATCCTTCAAGCCACGAGAAATGAACTTTTGGTGACTGGGGTCCTGTCCAAAAAATTTGGATCTAAAATGATTTCTTTTAACCCATCCTTCACTTTTGAGGGTTCAGGATGGGCGACATAAACACCTTTGTTGTAGTCTAACCCTGTGGAGGTGCAAAAAGTTTTGTAATCCAGGGTGAATTGTTGCCCCCCATTAAGACTGAATCTGATGAGATATTCCCTGAGTGGTCTGAGGTTGTTCTCATCAGTAGAGGGTGTCGGGTCAAAGGCCTTAGCTGTAGCCCAAAACTCCCTGAGGAGGTTTTGGTACAGAGTAGAGGGACACTGAACAAAGGCCATTTTCAGTGGACAGTTATATAGAAATTTCATAATGTCCTTATATGCTGGGACATTTTGAGAATATTCAAAATTGCCTATGACATTATTTGTTTTAAACTCAACATTGCTAAGATCACCTACCCACTGTGAAGCAAACTGAAGAGATTGTGTTCTTGCCATTTCCATTAAAAAGGTCTTAGGGTTTTGAAAAGAAATTTCTTGACAAGAACAATCAAATGTTTGAATCTCTTAAGTTGTGATGAAAAACTTTTGTAAAGGTTTACAGAGAAGATTTTCAGAAAAGGTTTTGATAAACACACAGATTTCTAGGTTTTAAAAGATTTTGACAGAGTTTTGTTAGCAGAAATCTTTTGTGTGTGTTTATGAGGTTTTGAAGAGGGTATTTATAGAGTGGTGAGAGGGGTGAAATGTGCATAAATGGGAATTTGTAAAGTCGGTTTATGAAAACGTTTTGAATCTCCACATTTAATGCCACCACTCCACTACCCGCAGTAAAATCCCGGTTTTCAAGGGAACAGTTGCAGTGCATAGTAAAAGTGCACTTTCGCAGTGATAAAATATCAATAAGATATTTCATGTGAGAGGAGGCATTTAATGCCAAGTGGGGATTAGGTAAGTTTGTGAGAGACCCTTGATATGGTTGTCAGTAAGACTAAGAGACATATATTCCTATATTAAATTGGCATAGTTACCAACCTAGGACATTTAAGTAACTGATACTTAGATCATTTAGTTACTCATTCAATGCTCAGTTCTAACTGTCAGGGTCCCTGAATGAGTCTTACTCATTCAGTGAGAGGATGTATTGTGGGTTTTGTTCAGGGAGGAGGAAGCATTTCAGAGACCTTACTGAGATTGGTTTTCAGATGCCTGACTTTCAACGTCAAGCATTCCCAATTCAGCTTTCAGTCTCCTGAAGGTAGGTTCATCCAAGGTTTTGGTGAAGATATCAGCCAGTTGATATTCAGTAGGGATGAAATGGAGTTCTATGTCTCCTTTCATTATGTGGTCCCTGATGAAGTGATATCTGATATCAACGTGTTTGGTTCTTTGATGAAGGACTGGGTTGTTGGAGATTGCAATTGCACTGGTGTTGTCACAGAAGATGGTTACCATTTTGTAATGGATGTCATAGTCACTGAATTGACTTTTCATCCATAACAAATTGGCATAGCATCCTGCAGCAGCCACATACTCAGCTTCAAATGAAGACATAGCTACTGATTGTTGCTTTTTAGCACTCCAACAAACCAGTTTTCCTCCAAGAAATTGACAGAACCCTGAGGTACTTTTTCTGTCCATGTTGCAGCCAGCATAATCAGAATCAGAGTAACCCTTGAGATCAAACCCTGAGCACTTTGGATAATAGAGTCCAAGGTTTGGGGTTCCTTTCAGGTACCTGAGTATTCTTTTGGCTGCAGTGAGGTGGGATTCTTTGGGATTGGACTGATATCTTGCTATTAGACAGACTGGGAATTGTATGTATGGTCTAGTAGCAGTTAGATACATCAGTGAGCCAACAATCCCTCTGAAATGGGTTTGATTGACTGATTTGCCAGTGAGATCATGTCCAAGGTTGTTAGGAGAGACCATTGGTGTCTTCACTGAGGCACAGTCAAATATCTCATATTTCTTCAAGAGATTTCTGGTATATTTCTCTTGACTGATGGAGATTCCTTTATCTGTTTGCCTGATTTGTAGTCCAAGGAAGTATGTGAGTTCACCCATCATGCTCATTTCAAACTTCTTTGTCATCAGTTTTTCAAACTGTTTGCAAAGTTTGTAGTTTGTTGAGCCAAAGATGATGTCATCAACATACACTTGGACGAGTATCACATCCTGTTGTGTTCTATAGACAAACAGTGTGTTGTCTATCTTTCCTCTGACAAACTTGTTTTGTATCAGGAAGGCTGAGAGAGTTTCATACCATGCCTTGGGAGCTTGTTTAAGTCCATAAAGGGCTTTGTCAAGCTTGCAGACATAGTCAGGGAATTCACTACTCTCAAAGCCAGGAGGTTGCTGAACATACACATCATCCTTGAGATCACCATTTAAGAATGCACTTTTGACATCCATTTGGTAGACCCTGAAGTTCATGTATGTTGCATATGCAAGGAAGATCCTGATGGCTTCCATTCTTGCAACAGGAGCAAATGTCTCATCATAGTCAATGCCTTCTTGTTGACTGTAACCTTTGGCTAAGGGTCTGGCTTTGTTTTTAATGATAGTGCCGTTTTCATCAGTTTTTTTTTCTGAAAACCCACTTCATTCCTATGACTACAACATCCTGAGGACATTTGATCAAGGTCATGACCTTGTTTTTATCAAACTATTGCAGTTCTTCTTGCATAGCCTGAACCCAGCTTGGGTGTTTTAGAGCCTCAGTGACACTTTTGGGTTCTATTTCTGATAGGTAATCAGCATATAGACATTTATTGGCTGAAGCTGCAGTTAATTTAGCAGCCATGCTTCTAGTGAGCATGCCCTCAGTGGGTTCACCAATTATGTTTACAAGCTCAATGTCCCGAGATTTTTTCCACTTACACTGTGGTCTAGGATCTGAGCTTGAAGAGGTCACTGGAGACTCAGGAGTGAGTTCTGGCGCATGAGCCACAGAATCATTAAGAACATCTGTTGAGATATCTTATTCAGGTTGGGGTTCTTGAATCACAGGTTCCTGAACATTTGGTTCAGTATTGCCTATCCCAGTAGGGACTGATTGATTATCAATGAATTCACTGATAGTTGGTTGGGGAAGGTTGTGAGGTAAGACATAATATGAGATGTCAGCATCGGCTTGATATGAGGAATTGAATTCAGTGTTGTACTCATCAGGAGGATATCTTGATGAGTTATCAATACCTATTTCCTCCACAGAGGTGTTGGTGAACCTGATGCTTTCAGAACTTTCATCAAAGGTGACATGAAAGGTTTCCTCAACTTGTTGTCTCCTTGTGTTAAAAACTCGGAAGGCTTTGGAGATCAGTGAGTAGCCTAAGAAATATCCATCATCAGCTTTTGCATCAAACTTGCCTAGATGATCCTTGTGGTTATGAATGAACACAGGACATCCAAACACATGAAAATAGCTGATGTCAGGAAGTCTACCTTTGAAGATCTCATATGGGGTTTTATTATGTCTTTTGACAATGATTGACCTGTTTTGAGTGTAACAGGCAGTTTTGACTGCTTCAGTCCAGATATGTTTTAAGAGGGCTGAGCCATTTAACATGGTTCTAGCAGCCTCAATGAGAGTTCTGTTTTTCCTTTCAGCAACCCTATTTTGTTCAGGGGTATAAGGAGATGAGAAATTTTGAGAAATTCCTTTTTCATCACAAAAGCTCTCAAGCTCTTGATTTCTGAACTCAGTACCATTGTCAGTTCTTATTTGTTTAACAGTAATGTCATTCTGGTTTTCAATCTTCCTGATGAATGACATTATTGTATCAGTTGCCTGACTCTTTTTGGAAAGAAAGTATACCCAAGTGTATCTTGAGAACTCATCAACAATGACAAGTGTATACTTCTCATGCTGGATTGATATGGGACTGACGGGTCCAAAGAGATGTGCAGGAGGTGAAGGCAGCTTTTGATGGAGAAATTTTGTTTGGTTTTGAATGATGCTCTGTGGTGTTTACCTTTTTCACAGGCAGAGCATGGTTTGTCTTTTGCAAAGACCAGTGATGGTAAGCCAAGGACCTTGTTTTGTTTTGCCAAGTTGTTGAGGTTTTTGAAGTTTAAGTGTGAGAGTCTCTTATGCCACAGCCAATTGATACTTTCAGTGGCTTTAGCAAAGAGGCAAGTTCCATCTTGGGAGAGTGTTGACATGTCTAACACATAAACATCATCTCTCCTAGGAGCTATCAACACAACTTTCTTGTTGGCATTGAAGATGGTACCTTGTTTGTCATTGAATTGCACAATGTACTTAGCATCACATAGTTGACTGACACTGATGAGATTGTATTTTAGACCATTGACATAAGCTATTCTAGAGAAAACTATTCCATTGCAGTTTACTAAACCATACCTTCAGTGGGACATGATGAGTTATCACCAAATACTACATTGGGTCCTGGTTCCTCTACATACTTGTGCAGATACTCCTTCACACCAGTCATGCTTCTTGAGCATCCACTGCCTAGATGCCAAATAGGCTCCCTGGCGTGTCTCTGTACAAGTAGTAAACTGAATTAGTTTCTCTTAGTGACCCACTTGCTAGTGGGCTTGGGTCTCAAGGTCTCTTTGAATTTGGTAATTGACTCATGGTCAGTGGTTGAGTGCATTGTGCTACCACAGGTTTTGCATTTGGAGACTGAGGATGACTCAGTGACTCTGGGTTGTTTTGTACCTCTCCTTGCATGAATGATACTGTCATGTTGGGATGTCTCATGAGCTGGATTACCGCATATATCATAGCATGTGTTCATGAGACAATCATCCTGATGATGATCATTAAACCCACAGTGAGGGAAAAGAGGAAAAGGTTTTGCTCTATTCTTGGGAGCAGTTTTGGAGGATGAAGCATACTGATGACCAACTTTGGTATAGTTTGATTTACTGACAGAACTTACATACTGTAAGTGGTCTGCAGTTCTGTGATCATCCTTTTTGCAGATCATACAAAAAAGGATTCTATATCAGTTGTCAGTGGTATGACTGGTGTAATGACACAGCTCACACTTCTGCTTGAGTTTGTTGGTTGATTTTAAGTTTGATGAGCTAGATGAGGCTGACTTAGTTTCCTTGATTGAATCGGGAGCTTTTTCGATGGATTCCATCTTTTCAGTCAGCTTCCTCACAAGCTCAGTCAGTTGTTGAATTTGGTAAGCTTCAGTGGGGACAGAGGATGTTGAAGTCTCAGTAGGAGTAGACTCTTATTGAATTGGTTATGTTGGTCTTTTCAGGATGGTTCTACCAAGTCCAGATCTTTTTTTTGGTGAGTGAGGATTGAATTGTAGAGGAGTAAGCTCAGAGCTTGGAGCAGCACCCTGAAGAGGTTTCAGTGGTGGAAGCGGTGTTTGAGATTCTGCTTCAGACTCGGAGATGTGTTCAATACCACTGGGTACATCAGGGAGTCCTAGCATGCTCTTAAGAGCTTGACTCTCAGGCTCGAGAATCCTTCCAGAATCAAAATTTGGAAGCTTACTCTCAGGATTAACCCGTTCAATCCAATCACTAGGTTTGGGAATAGTCAACATATTGGTGATCATACCACCAGACACAAATGGCTTAGGACCCTGGTCTTTGTTGAGAGAGTCAGGAAGATGATCTTCACCTAAGACTCTCTTCTTGCTACTGGGAGCTCCCACAACATCAAAGACCCTGGGATTCTTAGCAGTCCAACTATCAAGAATATCTTGAACCTTTTTGAGTTTGTCTTGAAGAGCCTGATTTCTTTTAACTAGTTCAGTGTTTTGAATTTGCAAAGTGACAGCCTCAAGCTTAGCTTGTTTTAAAAGAAGCAGTTCATCCCTACACTTGTTTAATTCAAAACTTGGCTTGTTGTATTTTGAAAAAAGATTCAGTCTTTGCTCCTCTACGAACTTAAGGTCAACATTAAGATAATTCATGTAAGACTGCCAATCAGAGTCATCATCCATAGAAAGTAGAATATTTACCTTCTTCATTGTGATATTGACCCATTCTCCATTCCTGGCATGATTCTTTCCAACAGCCAGCTTGTCCTCTTCTGAGAGGGCCATCAGTGCACTGACATGCACCATTTCGTCATCTGATAACACTGGCTCTTCATCCCAGTCGACGGTTTCAGCAACAAGGCCTTTGTTTTTACCCTACACAGATTGAATATTTTTTGTTGTTTCTGAGGGACTGGCCTCGAGCAATGCAAGCTTAGCTTTGACTTTCTTATACTTAGCTTCAAAATCAACAGTTTTGTTTTGATCAGATCTATTTTGAAATTTTTTATGAGACTGATAGATTTTTGGTTGAAATTTGCTAAAGCCTGAGGACTGATTTGACCCTGATGGTTTATAAGAGGGTTCAGAAATTGTTTTTGAAAACAGTCTTTTGCAAAATGACCTCTTTTGTGACACTTAAAGCATTCAGTGTCCTCATTTGCTTTGGCATTTGAAAAACCTTTGTTTCTTTTTATAAATCTTTGAGAGTTAGCAAGGAGTGCCCTTTCCTGAAATTCAGCGTTCAGTTCATTTAGGTACTCCTCACTTGATCTCTCATCAGGCTCATCATCAGAATTTTCATGAAAATCTTGAACAACATTGTTAGAATAGAAAGCAATTGATATTGGTAATGAGGTGGTGGTCAGGGACTTGTTGACTTCCTGAGACTTCTTTAAGTCAGGGTATCGTCTGTTGATGAGGTTTTTCTCATAGAAAAATTTCCCATAAATTTCAGGAAGCTCAAGATTCTGGATATGATTAGCATTCCTAAGTCCCTGAGAGAACTTCAACCACTTCTCAGGGAGACTGTTGACAAAACAAACATTGATTTCATGTTTGGACAACTTAACACCATCATTTGACAGTTCATTTAAAAGAGTTTTGTACCGGGTGTAAGTTTGAGAGAGAGTTTCTGAGTCCTTAGCCCTGAAGGTGTTGTACTCAAGTTTCAGGTCCATTATCCTATTTTCCTTGGTATCAGATGGACCTTCATGACTGTGGACCAGGTCATCCCAGGTTTGTTTAGCTATACCACAGCTTATAACAGACTCCATAATATCATCAGGAAGACATGATATGATGATACTTTTGAGTCTTTGGTCCTGGTTGACCACTCTCCTTTCATCCTGAGTCCACTGAGCTTCAGGTTTAGGCAAACCTTTAGCAGTCTTTGGGACAAATGGACCTTCATTTATACACTTGATATAATAAGGTTCCATCCCAATCAAATAGCAAAGCATTCACTTTTTCCATTTGTTGAATTTGCCAACTTCAAGTCTAGGGGCAACAGCTGAATAAGCTCCACCCTTTTTATCGACTAGTTGGGGTACATCAATTTCAGCCATTTAGGATCCTAATTTAAAAACTTTTAGAGCGGCCTAAAAAAGTGTTTTATAATTAGCCTTGCTCTGATACCACTTGTTGTTCCCCGTTCACTATCGTTTAAAACAGTTTAAGAATATAAAACAAGTTAATAGTGAACAATGACTGAAATTAACATAAATAAAACACACAAATTAATTTTCAACATCATATTCTTTATTAGAAATCAATCAAAAAGAATACGTTACCAAAGTACTTGCAGAACAGTACTTGGGATTGAAATGACAAAGTTTGGTGACTCCTCTCTAAGCTCAGGCTAAGTCTGAGCACAACTCTTAGAACCCACTAAGCTATCTCAGGGATTAAGTTGTATTTGGAGGAGTGAAAAGATGGCTTGCGTGTATGTGTGTTTTTACAATTCACAAGCTTAATCTTTTCACTCTATCTCTTATGCTATTTATACATGTATGATTTTTTAACTCTTTCCTAAGTGACAAACTGACATCATATAGAAGACAAAATACTGATGTATTTTGTCTCTGTTTACAAAGACTACTCTAGGTAGGAGACAAGACTACTTTCCTAAGTTCAGTGATGACACTGAGCCTGATCTTTTGCTATTCAGGGAAAGTTGACTTTGGTTGATAAGGGCTTCGTCTTATCTGATTCAAACTTATCCCGCCTTGTCCCGCTCATTCTTCAGTCTTTACATCCTTCAGTCTTCTACTTCAGTTTGTCTTCAGTGTAAGTAGTTGGAGAGGAGTCTTAGGGATTCAATGAGTTATTGTCATCACTCACTGAATCCATCATCTTCTTCTTGACTTAGTCTTCACCCTTTAAGTTCTGCCTTACTGAGCGGAGAGACTTCTTCTTCGCCTCGTACTGAGTATCCTGAAGATGACTCACTGAGAGACTATGCACTCAGTGACCTGTTAGTGTTTAACAGACTAAACACTTGGACTATTTTCTATTCAAATCCTAGATTAAGGGGTTTGGGTATTTACTGAACCCAACACACTACCATATTAGTTTTTTTTTATTATTATTAGTTTTTTACTTTCGGCCATGTTCGAATCGATTAGTTTTTTTTATTATTATTAGTTTTAATCCAAAAACAAGTAAACTGATTATACGCCTTGAGTTGGTGTCAAACCATATTAGTTTCAAAGTCATATTCTATTAATCTATTATGGTCGTAGTACCATTATAATATTTCTAGTAATTAAGCCATATCAGCTAATCAGCTATAAACATGCACAAAACTTCAAAACATAAGTAAATGCAAAATGCGTGCAAAGACAAATCAAGATCATAAAGAATTTAATTCACAACACTTACTAACCTGTGTTTTTAAAGTCAAGTTTTTTTCTATTTATGAAAGTAGTCTACTCCACTCACAACACCCTTGTCAAGAGAAAAAGGGACGCATGATGAAATAGTAAATGGCAACTTATCATTGTCATCATCGTCATCTTCGTCCGTTGTGGAGTTCATTACCATGGTTGGAGTAGGTGGCTGGATAAAATAGTGGTGGTCCTGGAGTGGGTTTTGTGTTTTATGTGTGTTTGTATGAAGGATGAAGAAAGCAATATAAAATGTACACATGAAATCCTAAAAAGATGTTTGATGCGTTGGTGTTCGTTCATGAGAAACCTTAGTTCTATCACTATGTCAAATAGTTGAGCCATTGTTATGTAGAGATCTATGGTTCAAAAAGAGAAAACTGGTTAATTAGGTGGTCATTGATTTTTTGACAGATAGAGAAAAGTGGGTGTGTTTGTAGTGAGTTGGTGTGTGTGATAAATAGGAGAAAAAAGAGCTTTAACACAATGGATACTTGTGTTTCTTTGTGGATATTTGTGTTTGTTTGGAGGTGATCTTGGCCTTACATTTTGGTTGAATCCAAGTGAAACAAATTAAAGGGCTGAGATCCAATGTAATATGTGTTTGCTGTTCACATGCATGGCTTTTAATGTGTGCAAAGAGAATAAGAAAGTGTGTTTAGTCGTATCTAATGTGAACTCCAAACTAAAGTGCTTTTCTAAAAGGGTTAATTATACTCATTGGCTATGAACTTTCAAAAATTTCCAATATTAGGTAACGAACTTTCAACAATCTTATTATCGCCTATCAAACTTGTTAAATGTGTTCCAATGTTACTCATATGGTCTATATTTGCAACTTGTAACTTTTGTAATTTTTCTCTGCAACCCACTTTTTCTCCCTCATTCACAATAATATCCGACCATAACACAACCCAAAATTAACCGCATAAAATAACATATGCTTATCTCATAAATTAATCTTTTCATATTAGTTTCATCAGATCTCATAAATTAACCTCTGCTTATTTCCCGTTTGCAATATGGCCGGCCAACGGCATCACGAGATATGTTGCGCGTAACAAGATATTTCAAATCTGTTGTGGTTGTTTTAGGGTAGAGATGTTGTGTTATGGGGATGGGATTATGATGATGTTGTCGTTCTTTTGTTGTGGATCTGATGTAAAACAACGGCTTAAAGTTGTGCACGAGATCTAATTCGTAGATCTTTTGTTGTGTATCAAGATTTGTTGAATAATATTGGATTTGTAATTCTCTAACCCTTTACTTTTTATTTTTTATGTTTATTTTATTATAACGTGTGAGGGTTTAATCATAGTGTGCTTTATGTGTTTTTAGGATGATTCGGTTTTTGTTGGTGCTAGACAAGACAAGAAGATATTAGTCTTGGGGATATGGGTTTAGCATAGTTTTGATGTTGGAGGACCTATGTTGACAGACTCTATTAGTATGAATCATTATTAGAGCAAAATGTGACACTTCATTGAATCATTATTATTAACATGCCAAATACAGGCGACTCACACTACAACCCCATCATGTATCAATACAATATAGTCCAAACAAGCGCTAAAGGTGCGTGAAATGGGCAACAAGTCAGGACACGGAAACTCAAATATTATGGACACTAATTTGTTTATTTCACACAAACAAAAGGATCTTGCTCATAAACAACCATGAACAGATCCTTTATGCCACTAAATGGAATCCTACAACAACCCATTTTACACAATAGCTTATGTGGCTTCTGATTTACAAATGGGTCAATTCCAGGCTCTCAGCTATGTTTTAACTCCAACAGGCCAAACAAGTAAAACAAACAAAGATTAATTAAGAAGAAATGGACTGAAAAGGTTGCTTAACATGTATCTTTAATACATAAAAGCTCGTGTATCATTCGACTAAAACAAATAACCTTCTCAAACAAGTAACCTAAAAAAGATGAATAACGAGTATTCAAAAAGACAAAGCTGTTAATACAAATAAGCCGTAAAAACGTTTATTTATATTTTACGATCTTCTAATGTTTTGTCGATAACAAAAGTAAGATCATTTTAAGGAAACAAATAAAAAACGTAAATGGTTTGAACTAATAGTTTTCTAACACACTTACGTTCTCACATAAAACACTAAAACAAGAATAAGTGATTTTATGATTTAGATACATATGTACAAACAACTAGTGTTTACATATTGGGTTAAACATATACTTAAACTAAGTATACTAAAATGGGTAAAAACTAAGTGTATGCTAAATTGGGTAAATACAAGTATATACTAAATGGGTAAATACTAGCAAATGGTTTTTGACCCATGGTTTTATATATACCACTTAACCAAGTTCATTGTATCCTTAAGATACATTGTATCTAGAAAGAAAACCATGGATCAACCCATAACCCATGACCCATGACCCTTAACCAAAAATACCCATGGGCAAAGAGGAGCGGACCACGGATCCCTAGCTTTGTGCTAGCCGGATCCCTTGTGGTAGGGATCCGGGGAAACAGTAGGATTTTTCCTCTATAAATAGTGAGCCATTTCTTCATTATATCTTACCCCTCTCTAACATACTTCTCCCCTGAGCTAAATCTCACTAACCTTAGATCCAAGAGATCTATGTTTGTAGTTTTGTCTTTGTGTGATCTTTTAGGTTTCTCTTAAAGGCAAGATCACCACCTTTGAAGTCGAGCAAACTCAAGTCCATGAGTTGCCATGCTTCCTCATCATCAAGGCTATTGAAGTCCTCTTGTTGATGATCCCTTTCTTTCTTCAAAGAAGTGTAGTGTTGAAGACATTAGTGAAAGATGTCTCAAGTGTCAAGACGAAGATATTAGTGAAGGGTATCTATCGTCTATAGGATAAGCACTTGTGGTAGGTGCTTAGAAGACAAGTCAAGAAGCATTAGTGAAAGGTGCTTAGAAGTGAAGACACAAGACATTAGTGAAAGGTGTCTTGTAGATCTAGTCAAAGGCATTAGTGAAAGGTGCCTTAGATGTACATTCGATATGGTGTGTCTCGATGTACTAGATAGACTAGCATTAGATCCAAGGATATTGATGTCCTTGATGATGTTGTAAAGGAATAGATCTCCCTTGGGATTAGTCGTTGGTGTAGTGTGGTAGTAGTTCCTCCATTGCAATGGAACTAGGTACTTAGCCTAGTACCTAATAAAGGGTAGGCGACGTTGTGAAGGTGTAGTTCACCTAAGGTGTGAAAGAACTCGGTGGTTAGCCTAGCACCGTATAAAGGGTAGGCGACGTTGTGTTAGGTGTGGTTCGCCTTGGTGTGAAAGAACTCGGTATTTAGCTTTATACCGGAAAAAGGTTAAGCGACGTTGTGAAGGCTTCTCCGCCATAAGGAGATTGGTGTAGTGTTTACAAACTCTCGAGTAGGTGACTCGGGGAGTGGAGTAGGGCAAGGAAGGTGTCCTTGTAGCCGAACCACTATAAATACTCGCGTTGTGGTTTTGTGCTTCTTACTCTTATCTTTTCATTACATATCTTTATATGCTTGTTTATCAACATCCAACACTTACAACCAAATAGATTGACATAAGTCGATCTAAATAATTTAAAAGGAAGTTTTAATTGGTAAAACTATTCAACCCCTCCTTCTAGTTTTCCACAATTGGTATCAGAGATTCGTTACCAAGTTTCTTTAAGTATATTGTACTTTAAAAACTTGATACGATCCATGGTTAATTGAAAACTACAAAGAAGGCTTTTCCATAAAAACAAACACCATGTCTTTTAAAATTATATGTTTGGATGTTGATTTGATAACAACATTTTTCTTATTTAATTTTTTTTATTTATTGCACTAATCTTCCTTGTCATGTTGATTAGTCAAAGCTCATACCCACCAAGCTTTAGGAGTTGCTTGGTAACAAGAATACCTTCCTTAAGAAGGTATCTTAAACGCAAAGGAGCGGGAATAGTCTAAGTGACATTTGCTGTGTCATTTGTAAAGACATTCCTAAGTATGATTTTCTTTTTACTTTGCTTGATAATTAAGTATACCTAGTTAGGTATTTATATGATTATCTTTTGTGCAAATTACATGTTTTACTTGAGGCTTCATTAGGAAGCCTTTTTCTCACATACGTGTTTTATTTCTCGTATAAAGTCATGGTATATAAAACTTATATTTTGTTTCTTTTAATCCAATAAAACAAAACACGAATTTCAAAAAAAAATTCCTCATTCCCCATAAAAACTCCCACCGTCGACCACTTTATCAAAACCTCATTTTCAAATCTTCCAATTTCAAAAATTTCCTCTCATTCAAAAACTTCATCCTCCTCCTCATTCCATCTCAATCGAAATCAAGAAGATCCGTCATAAACATGGTTTACATCGCACTCATGCTCATCGCCCTAACACTCATCGCACTTGTGTTCCCTATGATGAAGTTCTCATACGGTGACATTTACTTTGTGTTGTTAATCTATATTGGGGTCATATACCCGATCCTTTGTATCATCCTTAGTATTGAAATGCAATATTATTAATCTAGTTTATCTAGGTTACTATTATGTGTTTATCATTCCTTTTGATTTATATGTTTTATATTTCTGTGATACATTAGAGGTCATGTATGCATGCTAAAAGAAAATGTAGGATAAAACATATCTCATGGTATAAAAACTGTAAAACCTTTTATCAAATCTGTGTCTATTACTACAGATCCACGGATCCCGGAAGATATACTAGCCGGATCCCTTTTGTAGAGGAACCGTGGGATCCGTCCTACTGGAAAACAGTTTTTCATGCAAGATTAAAAACCACTATCTTTCTAAAAGTAATAATCCACTAGAATTTCAAAACCATGAGTTAATTAAGTGTTAAATACCATTGTTAATAAAATCTAGTAAAAATGTTAGATTATTATAGGTTTACCATAAACATCACCTCCTATTAACCCATCACTTCTACAGGTTCAACTATGACGCATGAATACGAGTTTGATTTTTCACTCAATAGCGTCTACACCCCGAACATCTCCCTTGAGCCTAACACACCTGGAAATCATGTCCGTGGGTTCAATAATCTCGAAAACCGTCACTTCCATGAAGGACGTATTGTAGACACCTCTCTACAATTTGAAGAAGGTATCAATACCTCCTTCCGAGCCATAGGACTAGAATGTCTTCTTGAAATCAACGAGAACATATGTCCAAGGTTCATAATGGAATTCTTCCGTCAAGTCGAACTCGTTCGTAATGAGGATCGCTCTCTATCTCTTTGGTTTTACATCAAAAAACAAAAGTTCACTCTAACCCTTGGGCATTTTGCTCACATTCTCCGGATTCCAAATCATGGACAAAGTGCCTTCACCGAAGATTGGTCTCTTGATTCTCTCTTCAACTTTCCTGAAGAAAATAGTCCATATTGTTCACACATACCCTCTCCGGAAGATTTAACGCGCATTCTACGTGAAAATTTTTGGAGTCTTAGGGGAAATCGAGATATTCTTCCCGCTTGTTGTGCTCACATGTTGTACTGTTTGCTAACACAACAACCATACAATCTCGCCTACTTCTTCGCAAGGCGAATTGCAAATCTTCAAGGCTCCAAGAATAAACTCATCCCTTATGGAATGTTCTTGACACGCCTCTATCACAATGTTATGCACTTCCATCCTCAATTTCAAAGTCCGTTGTACGTACTTGTGAACAAGATGATGGAACCGCTAAACATATCTCTCATGAAGACTTTCTTCATTCTAGATTCCACCAATACCCATCAATCACATAATGATCCTCCTAGCGAAGACACTCAAGGAACCTAGAATAGTCAAATAGGATCAATTCTACTATACTCATTGTTTATCAATGTAATCCTCTTTCTTTCATGAAATAAAACATCTTACATTTGATATCCTAGTTTTAGAACTCCTTCAAACAAAACTTGGAATATAATGCATTGTCAAGATCATTGCATACCTTTAGTAAAGGTTCTGTCTAGCAGATAGACGTATCCCAAATGTTGTACTAAACGGATCCCTACATCTAGGGAACCGTGGGATCCGGCAAAACAGAAAATGCAATTGCAAGCATTGTATGACAAACACATCCTTAGAACACCTCACACTAAGCTAAAAATAGTATCTTAAGGTAGATTAAGACTTTATCAAGATAGGTTGATCTTTCCTACTTATTCCAACTCACATAGAACACACTCTAAGATACTCATAGATCTTTGTTTTAATCCATCACTCTTCCGCTCTCAAAACTCACACTTCATATTTTTACCCTTCACATCTAGGTTAAAAAATCTTTTATAACAAAATTGATCATAAATCAATCTCACCTCAAAATTGATCAAAGTTGATCAAATCATAGTTTTCCCATCTCAAAACCATTAGGATATTTTCCAAAACACAATCCTAAGTCACAACCTCATCTCTAGGATCATTTAGCTTCAATTGACACTCTCTCCTTTAGTGTCATCCTTGCTCATTCATTGGTACTCATGAAAGTTCCTAATCCTTCCACAAAAGACAATCATTAGCTAAATCACTCACCACCTTCAAGTACTTAAGCACTCCTTCATTTAAAACACTTAAGAAGACTGAAACACTCAAGATGTTATAGGTTTTAGATTTTAGAAACATCATTTCCACTCTTTCATAGCTACTGATAGCCGGATCCCTAGAATTAGCCTAGACGGATCCCTCTGAGAAAGGAACCGTGGGATCCGGATGACAGTATAGGTCAAATATTGCTAAAACAATCATTTCAACTTATTTTCCTAACTCAAACACTCCATCTCATCTTAAATGAGTTCCTAGATCAGTCCAACCTCTGAAGTTGACTCTTGTGCATGTCAATCATCACACTCCAATGAATCCTAGTAGATTAAAGCTTAAATGCACTTGCCAAATCTCTTAGTTTATAAACCACCTTATTAGGACCTCCATAGTCATCACTCTCACTCTAACTTTCAGCCCTTGAAATCATTTCATCATGAGAAAAACCCCAAGTAGTAACTTATCCAACAAAGAACCACCCATGAAAAAGGCTCGTGTTATACACGAAATTTCCTCAACCGAATCATCTCCCGTCAAACCAACAAATGAGAGAATCCTTCATCATCCAATCAAACCAATTCCTAAAAGGATAGTACCCACAAAACTACATATGCCTAACACCACCATACCTCCTAAGCCAAACAATATCATCTCCACTAAACCATCACCATTGGTTCCTAGAAATATTTCATTTACTTCACCACTATCATCACCACACCTCTACAATTTAGAGGACTTGCCTCCTAGGCCGTCTCATCTGCTTCCGCCGACAACATTCTCCTCATTAGGAGGAATAATGGTTCAAAATCAAGGTGTTGAGTCAACACTTGCTTCGGCTTCCTTTTCGCCGTCTCCATCATATAATCCTATATGGGATTATGAGAAATCATCAAAGTCAACCACCCGACCATATGGAAGTTGACGCTTCCTTACCACCACCATCATTCTTGGTCAAGGCATTCTCAAATGCACCTCCACCAATCCCTCCATCGTTTGAAGCCCCGCAAGCCGCTTCAATTGATTCTTCGCATCAAGCCATTTTATTTCCTCCACCACCACTACCTAGCCATGACAAAGATTGCTATCATTGTCAACATGTTGAAAGTTTGATACATGAAGTACGAGAAGACCAACGTTTCATGTTCTATCATCTCCTCGAACGTTTCGACGAGATCAAACCTAAACAAAACTTGAGCTAGAAGATTTTAGTGGTGTCCTAGCATCAAGCGTTAGATAGTCTAGAAATTCCTAGTCATGTATTGTCTATTTTCTTATCTTTAGAGTCATGTATATCATAACTCTTGTTTTATTAAATGGAATTACATGCTATTTGTTATTTTTCTGAGAATATGTATTCATATCTCATTTATGTGATAACATTACTTGTTTCATCACTATTGCTGAATTTAATCATCAGCTATACGGATCCCTCAAAATTGCCTAGACGGATCCCTACTAGGAGGGAACCGTGGGATCCGTGAGACAAAAAACTATTTTTCTACTAACTTGGATCACATATGCAGGAAATTGTGCATTATACTTGTTTTCTAACCTTTGTTTTATAGTTATTCAATCTACACTTGAAGCCTTTTGACACCCTAAAGCTAGGGGGAGCTTTGTGTCAAAACAATACATTGCAAATTACTTGCAATATTAGGATTACATTTCTCGACATCCATTTGCAAAATTGCAATCATCAAGGGGGAGCACATTCGTC
Source organism: Chrysanthemum seticuspe (assembly GCA_019973895.1). Classification (NCBI taxonomy): domain Eukaryota; kingdom Viridiplantae; phylum Streptophyta; class Magnoliopsida; order Asterales; family Asteraceae; genus Chrysanthemum; species Chrysanthemum seticuspe. The sequence goes on from BPTQ01000006.1 coordinate 101,595,740, forward strand.
ACTTAGACGAAATCTTTTGCAAACTTAGTTGCAAACAAACTAGATTAGTATTACTTTCTTGACGCCCTTACTTAGGGATGGACTCGTCAAGGGGGAGTAACGACGAGATCCTTTCCCGTTACTTGCTCTCTATTTTTTTTTCCTTTCACATGTTTTTATTAAAAACGATGTGTTGCTTTCTTTCAAACACTTTTTGTTTCGACAAAAAGGGGGAAAAGAAAATAAAAACTACAAATTCAAACTTTTACGAATTTTAGCTTTTCCTTAAAATAATCTTATGTTTTGTCATCAACAAAAAGGGGGAGATTGTTAATACAAATAAGCCATAAAAATGTTTATTTATATTTTACGATATTCTAATGTTTTGTCGATAACAAAAGTAAGATCATTTTAAGGAAACAAATAAAATACGTAAATGGTTTGAACTAATAGTTTTCTAACACACTTACGTTCTCACATAAAACAATAAAACAAGTATAAGTGATTTTATGATTTAGATACATATGTACAAACAACTAGTGTTTATATATTGGGTTAAACATATACTTAAACTAAATATACTAAAATGGGTAAAAACTAAGTGTATGCTAAATTAGGTAAATACAAGTATATACTAAATGGGTAAATACTAGCAAATGGTTTTTGACCCATGGTTTTATATATACCACTTAACCAAGTTCATTGTATCCTTAAGATATATTGTATCTAGAAAGAAAACCATGGATCAACCCATAACCCATGACCCATGACCCTTAACCAAAAATACCCATGGGCAAAGAGGAGCGGACCACGGATCCCTAGCTTTGTGCTAGCCGGATCCCTTGTGGTAGGGATCCGTGGGATCCGGGGAAACAGTAGGATTTTTCCTCTATAAACAGTGAGCCATTTCTTCATTATATCTTACCCCTCTCTAACATACTTCTCCCCTGAGTTAAATCTCACTAACCTTAGATCCAATAGATCTATGTTTGTAGTTTTGTCTTTGTGTGATCTTTTAGGTTTCTCTTAAAGGCAAGACCACCACCTTTGAAGTCGAGAAAACTCAAGTCCATGAGTTGCCATGCTTCCTCATCATCAAGGCTATTGAAGTCCTCTTGTTGATGATCCCTTTCTTTCTTCAAAGAAGTGTAGTGTTGAAGACATTAGTGAAAGATGTCTCAAGTGTCAAGACGAAGATATTAGTGAAGGGTATCTATCGTCTATAGGATAAGCACTTGTGGTAGGTGCTTAGAAGTCAAGTCAAGAAGCATTAGTGAAAGGTGCTTACAAGTGAAGACACAAGACATTAGTGAAAGGTGTCTTGTAGATCTAGTCAAAGGCATTAGTGAAAGGTGCCTTAGATGTACATTTGATATGGTGTGTCTCGATGTACTAGATGGACTAGCATTAGATCCAAGGATATTGATGTCCTTGATGATGTTGTAAAGGAATAGATCTCCCTTGGGATTAGTCGTTGGTGTAGTGTGGTAGTAGTTCCTCCATTGCAATGGAACTAGGTACTTAGCCTAGTACCTAATAAAGGGTAGGCGACGTTCTGAAGGTGTAGTTCACCTAAGGTGTGAAAGAACTCGGTGGTTAGCCTAGCACCGTATAAAGGGTAGGCGACGTTGTGTTAGGTGTGGTTCGCCTTGGTGTGAAAGAACTCGGTATTTAGCTTTATACCGGAAAAAGGTTAAGCGACGTTGTGAAGGCTTCTCCGCCATAAGGAGATTGGTGTAGTGTTTACAAACTCTCGAGTAGGTGACTCGGGGAGTGGAGTAGGGCAAGGAAGGTGTCCTTGTAGCCGAACCACTATAAATACTCGCCATGTGGTTTTGTGCTTCTTACTCTTATCTTTTCATTACATATCTTTATATGCTTGTTTATCAACATCCAACACTTACAACCAAATAGATTGACATAAGTCGATCTAAATAGTTTAAAAGGAAGTTTTAATTGGTAAAACTATTCAACCCCCCCTTCTAGTTTTCCACAATTGGTATCAGAGATTCGTTACCAAGTTTCTTTAAGTATATTGTACTTTAAAAACTTGATACGATCCATGGTTAATTGAAAACTACAAAGAAGGCTTTTTCATAAAAACAAACACCATGTCTTTTAAAATTATATGTTTGGATGTTGATTTGATAACAACATTTTTCTTATTTAATTTTATTTATTTATTGCACTAATCTTCCTTGTCATGTTGATTAGTCAAAGCTCATACCCACCAAGCTTTAGGAGTTGCTTGGTAACAAGAATACCTTCCTTAAGAAGGTATCTTAAACGCAAAGGAGCGGGAATAGTCTAAGTGACATTTGTTGTGTCATTTGTAAAGACATTACTAAGTGCGCTAAAGGTATGATTTTCTTTTTACTTTGCTTGATAATTAAGTATACCTAGTTAGGTATTTATATGATTATCTTTTGTGCAAATTACATGTTTTACTTGAAGCTTCATTAGGAAGCCTTTTTTTCACATACGTGTTTTATTTCTCGTATAATGTCATGGTAAATAAAACTTATATTTTGTTTCTTTTAATCGAATAAAACAAAACACGAATTTCAAAAAAAAAATCCTACTTCCCCATAAAAACTCCCACCGTCGACCACTTTATCAAAATCTCATTTTCAAATCTTCCAATTTCATAAATTTCCTCTCATTCAAAAACTTCATCCTCCTCCTCATTCCATCTCAATCGAAATCAAGAAGATCCGTCATAAACATGGTTTACATCGCACTCGTGCTCATCGCCCTAACACTCATCGCACTTGTGTTCCCTATGATGAAGTTCTCATACGAAGACATTTACTTTGTGTTGTTAATCTATATTGGGGTCATATACCCGATCCTTTGTATCATCCTTAGTATTGAAATGCAATATTATTAATCTAGTTTATCTAGGTTACTATTATGTGTTTATCATTCCTTTTGATTTATATGTTTTATATTTTTATGATACATTAGAGGTCATGTATGCATGCTAAAAGAAAATGTAGGATAAAACATATCTCATGGTATAAAAACTGTAAAACCTTTTATCAAATCTGTTCTTATTACTACAGATCCACGGATCCCGGAAGATATACTAGCCGGATCCCTTTTATAAAGGAACCGTGGGATCCGTCCTACTGGAAAACAGTTTTTCATGCAAGATTAAAAACCACTATCTTTCTAAAAGTAATATTCCACTAGAATTTCAAAACCATGAGTTAATTAAGTGTTAAATACCATTGTTAATAAAATCTAGTAAAAACGTTAGATTATTATAGGTTTACCATAAACATCACCTCCTATTAACCCATCACTTCTATAGGTTCAACTATGACGCATGAATACGAGTTTGATTTTTCACTCACTAGCGTCTACACCCCGAACATCTCCCTTGAGCCCAACACACCTGGCAATCATGTCCGTGGGTTCAATAATCTCGAAAACCGTCACTTCCATGAAGGACGTACTGTAGACACCTCTCTACAATTTGAAGAAGGTATCAATACCTCCTTCCGAGCCATAGGACTAGAATGTCTTCTTGAAATCAACGAGAAGATATGTCCAAGGTTCATAATGGAATTCTTCCATCAAGTCGAACTCGTTCGTAACGAGGATCGCTCTCTATCTCTTTGGTTTTACATCAAAAACCAAAAGTTCACTCTAACCCTTGGGCATTTTGCTCACATTCTCCGGATTCCAAATCATGGACAAAGTGCCTTCACCGAAGATTGGTCTCTTGATTCTCTCTTCAACTTTCGTGAAGAAAATAGTCCATATTGTTCACACATACCCTCTCCGGAAGATTTAACGCGCATAATATGCAAACCTCTACCATATTACTCCAATCCAAACCTTATCCATACACGGGATATCCGAGAAGAGTACAAGCCTCTTGCTCTCATTCTACATGAAAATGTTTGGAGTCTTAGGGGAAATCGAGATATTCTTCCCGCTTGTTGTGCTCACATGTTGTACTATTTGCTAACACAACAACCATACAATCTCGCCTACTTCTTCGCAAGGCGAATTGCAAATCTTCAAGGCTCCAAGAATAAACTCATCCCTTATGGAATGTTCTTGACACGCCTCTATCACAATGTTATGCACTTCCATCCTCAATTTCAAAGTCCGTTGTACGTACTTGTGAACAAGATGATGGAACCGCTAAACATATCTCTCATGAAGACTTTCTTCATTCTAGATTCCACCAATACCCATCAATCACATAATGATCCTCCTAGCGAAGACACTCAAGGAACCTAGAATAGTCAAATAGGATCAATTCTACTATACTCATTGTTTATCAAGGTAATCCTCTTTCTTTCATGAAATAAAACATCTTACATTTGATATCCTAGTTTTAGAACTCCTTCAAACAAAACTTGGAATATAATGCATTGTCAAGATCATTGCATACCTTTAGTAAAGGTTCTGTCTAGCAGATAGACGGATCCCAAATGTTGTACTAAACGGATCCCTACATCTAGGGAACCGTGGGATCCGGCAAAAAAGAAAATGCAATTGCAAGCATTGTATGACAAACACATCCTTAGAACACCTCACACTAAGCTAAACATAGTGTCTTAAGGTAGATTAAGACTTTATCAAGATAGGTTGATCTTTCCTACTCATTCCAACTCACATAGAACACACTCTAAGATATTCATAGATCTTTGTTTTAATCCATCATTCTTCCGCTCTCAAAACTCACACTTCAGATTTTTACCCTTCACATCTAGGTTAAAAAATCTTTTATAACAAAATTGATCATAAATCAATCTCACCTCAAAATTGATCAAAGTTGATCAAATCCTAGTTTTCCCATCTCAAAACCATTAGGATATTTTCCAAAACACAATCCTAAGTCACAACCTCATCTCTAGGATCATTTAGCTTCAATTGACACTCTCTCCTTTAGTGTCATCCTTGCTCATTCATTGGTACTCATGAAAGTTCCTAATCCTTCCACAAAAGACAATCATTAGCTACATCACTCACCACCTTCAAGTACTTAAGTACTCCTTCATTTAAAATACTTAAGAAGACTGAAACACTCAAGATGTTATAGGTTTTAGATTTTAGAAACATCATATCCACTCTTTCATAGCTACTGATAGCCGGATCCCTAGAATTAGCCTAGACGGATCCCTCTGAGAAAGGAACCGTGGGATCCGGATGACAGTATAGGTCAAATATTGCTAAAATAATCATTTCAACTTATTTTCCTAACTCAAACACTCCATCTCATCTTAAATGAGTTCCTAGATCAGTCCAACCTCTGAAGTTGACTCTTGTGCATGTCAATCATCACACTCCAATGAATCCTAGTGGCTTAAAGCTTAAATGCACTTGCCAAATCTCTTAGTTTATAAACCACCTTATTAGGACCTCCATAGTCATCACTCTCACTCTAACTTTCAGCCCTTGAAATCATTTAATCATGAGAAAAACCACAAGTAGTAACTTATCCAAAAAGAACCACCCATGAAAAAGGCTCGTGTTATACACGAAATTTCCTCAACCGAATCATCTCCCGTCAAACCAACAAATGAGAGAATCCTTCATCATCCAATCAAACCAATTCCTAAAAGGATAGTACCCACAAAACTACATATGCCTAACACCACCATACCTCCTAGGCCAAACAATATCATCTCCACTAAACCATCACCATTGGTTCCTAGAAATATTTCATTTACTTCACCACTTTCATCACCACACCTCTACAATTTAGAGGACTTGCCTCCTAGGCCGTCTCATCCGCTTCCGCCGACAACATTCTCCTCATTAGGAGGAATAATGGTTCAAAATCAAGGTGTTGAGTCAACACTTGCTCCGGCTTCCTTTTCGCCGTCTCTATCATATAATCCTATATGGATTATGAGAAATCATCAAAGTCAACCACCCAACCATATGGAAGTTGACGCTTCCTTACCACCACCATCATTCTTGGTCGAGGCATTCTCAAATGCACCTCCACCAATCCCTCCATCGTTTGAAGCCCCGCAAGCTGCTTCAATTGATTCTTCGCATCAAGCCATTTTATTTCCACCACCACCACTACATAGCCATGACAAAGATTGCTATCATTGTCAACATGTTGAAAGTTTGATACATGAAGTACGAGAAGACCAACGTTTCATGTTCTATCATCTCCTCGAATGTTTCGACGAGATCAAATCTAAACAAAACTTGAGCTAGAAGATTTTAGTGGTGTCCTAGCATCAAGCGTTAGATAGTCTAGAAATTCCTAGTCATGTATTGTCTATTTTCTTATCTTTAGAGTCATGTATATCATAACTCTTGTTTTATTAAATGGAATTACATGCTACTTGTTATTTTTCTGAGAATATGTATTCATATCTCATTTATGTGATAACATTACTTGTTTCATCACCATTGCTGAATTTAATCATCAGCTATACGGATCCCTCAAAATTGCCTAGACGGATCCCTACTAGGAGGGAACCGTGGGATCCGTGAGACAGAAAACTATTTTTCTACTAACTTGGATCACATATGCAGGAAATTGTGCATTATACTTGTTTTCTAACCTTTGTTTTGTAGTTATTCAATCTACACTTGAAGCCTTTTGACACCCTAAAGCTAGGGGAGCTTTGTGTCAAAACAATACATTGCAAATTACTTGCAATATTAGGATTACATTTCTCGACATCTATTTGCAAAATTGCAATCATCAAGGGGGAGCACATTCGTCACTTAGACGAAATCTTTTGCAAACTTAGTTGCAAACAAACTAGATTAGTATTACTTTCTTGACGCCCTTACTTAGGGATGGACTCGTCAAGGGGGAGTAACGACGAGATCCTTTCCCGTTACTTGCTCTCTATTTTTTTTTCCTTTCACATGTTTTTATTAAAAACGATGTGTTGCTTTCTTTCAAACACTTTTTGTTTCGACAAAAAGGGGGAGAAGAAAGTAAAAACTACAAATTCAAACTTTTACGAATTTTAGCTTTTACTTAAAATAATCTTATGTTTTGTCATCAACAAAAAAGGGGAGATTGTTAATACAAATAAGCCGTAAAAACGTTTATTTATATTTTACGATCTTCTAATGTTTTGTCGATAACAAAAGTAAGATCATTTTAAGGAAACAAATAAAATACGTAAATGGTTTGAACTAATAGTTTTCTAACACACTTACGTTCTCACATAAAACACTAAAACAAGTATAAGTGATTTTATGATTTAGATACATATGTACAAACAACTAGTGGTTACATATTGGGTTAAACATATACTTAAAGTAAGTATACTAAAATGGGTAAAAACTAAGTGTATGCTAAATTGGGTAAATACAAGTATATACTAAATGGGTAAATACTAGCAAATGGTTTTTGACCCATGGTTTTATATATACCACTTAACCAAGTTCATTGTATCCTTAAGATACATTGTATCTAGAAAGAAAACCATGGATCAACCCATAAACCATGACCCATGACCCTTAACCAAAAATACCCATGGGCAAAGAGGAGCGGACCACGGATCCCTAGCTTTGTGCTAGCCGGATCCCTTGTGGTAGGGATCCGTGGGATCCGGGGAAACAGTAGGATTTTTCCTCTATAAATAGTGAGCTATTTCTTCATTATATCTTACCCCTCTCTAACATACTTCTCCCCTGAGTTAAATCTCACTAACCTTAGATCCAAGAGATCTATGTTTGTAGTTTTGTCTTTGTGTGATCTTTTAGGTTTCTCTTAAAGGCAAGATCACCACCTTTGAAGTCGAGCAAACTCAAGTCCATGAGTTACCATGCTTCCTCATCATCGAGGCTATTGAAGTCCTCTTGTTGATGATCCCTTTCTTTCTTCAAAGAAGTGTAGTGTTGAAGACATTAGTGAAAGATGTCTCAAGTGTCAAGACGAAGATATTAGTGAAGGGTATCTATCGTCTATAGGATAAGCACTTGTGGTAGATGCTTAGAAGTCAAGTCAAGAAGCATTAGTGAAAGGTGCTTAGAAGTGAAGACACAAGACATTAGTGAAAGGTGTCTTGTAGATCTAGTCAAAGGCATTAGTGAAAGGTGCCTTAGATGTATATTCGATATGGTGTGTCTCGATGTACTAGATAGACTAGCATTAGATCCAAGGATATTGATGTCCTTGATGATGTTGTAAAGGAATAGATCTCCCTTGGGATTAGTCGTTGGTGTAGTGTGGTAGTAGTTCCTCCATTGCAATGGAACTAGGTACTTAGCCTAGTACCTAATAAAGGGTAGGCGACGTTGTGAAGGTGTAGTTCACCTAAGGTGTGAAAGAACTCGGTGGTTAGCCTAGCACCGTATAAAGGGTAGGCGACGTTGTGTTAGGTGTGGTTCGCCTTGGTGTGAAAGAACTCGGTATTTAGCTTTATACCGGAAAAAGGTTAAGCAACGTTGTGAAGGCTTCTCCGCCATAAGGAGATTGGTGTAGTGTTTACAAACTCTCGAGTAGGTGACTCGGGGAGTGGAGTAGGGCAAGGAAGGTGTCCTTGTAGCCGAACCACTATAAATACTCGCGTTGTGGTTTTGTGCTTCTTACTCTTATCTTTTCATTACATATCTTTATATGCTTGTTTATCAACATCCAACACTTACAACCAAATAGATTGACATAAGTCGATCTAAATAGTTTAAAAGGAAGTTTTAATTGGTAAAACTATTCAACCCCCCCCCCCTTCTAGTTTTCCACAAAAGCCTTCCTAAACTTCTCACTTCTTTTAGAAATGAATAAAACCTCCACGAGACGATATTTGGATTTAGCCACAAGCCTTTCATATCATACTTCTTCCAATCTTTCAACTAGCACACTTTTATCACATACAATAGTTTTCCCTTGCAAGTTTGTTGTTTCACCTTTGATAACCAAGTACTTCTTCACCATATCAAACTTAAGATCCTCATGGCCAAAACCCGTGGCACAAACTTGTAAGGTGATACCCTTCATCCCCTTCTCACTTTGAAGTCCTTCCCTTTAGTTAATGTCAGGCTCTCGCGATACATATGGTTTTTTGCTAGATATTTAAAGATGCCTGTCAAACCAATTAAAAAAAAGGTTCAATATTTCTATAAATGATTGTAAAAACCCTAAAATCAATCGAAAAAATAAACAAAGGATGGGGTTTGTTGGTAACATAAAGACCAGGGACTGAGTTTAAGTCGCCACTAGACTTTAGGTTGTAGTAAAAATCCTACCGGCCAATTATTAATACATTAAAATACAACCAAAGTTATACACATAGAATCTATCAAATATATGCCCAAACATAAATACCAATGAACACAAACAAAGATATTACTTATAAACAAGTAAGAATGCAAACATATAAAGATGATGAATATACATTTTAATATCAAAATAACAACTAAAGATCATCCCAAACCAAACGAACCTGTTATGATGGTAATATAGTCCACCGAAAGCCCCTTTGTCAAGACAAAGAGGGACGGCACAACAGTTTATCGTCTTCTTCGTCCGTTGTAAAGTGTATTACCGTAGTGGCGGTGATGGAAGTAAATGTTGGGTGGTTGCAAGATCTGTCAAAAGAGAGAGTTAGATATGAAATGTAAGGGAAAGATGGAAGGATGTTAAATCATAAATGGAGGATATAGAGGGGAAGTTTTTGAAATTCTGGTGGTTTGACCATACTCTTAGGAGATGGAATGTTGTTGACGCCTTTTATTTTCCGACATTGTTGTTATCTTCATACTTTAGTACCAGGTTGTGTTATTAAAGTATCATTCAATATGCTAAGTTATAGTATGGACATGGTTTATTCATTTTATTTTCTGGTTCAATATAATAAAACAAAAAGGCATTTTATCCGAGATGAGATAAGCAGTTTTTTCTTATGGATTTCTTGGAACAATCTTTCTTATAGGATTGGCTCTACTGTTTGAAGACAAAACATATGAGAACGTAAAAATCTTGTACATAATATAAGATTATTGTGGACCAAAAACGTAGTTAACGATATGACTTGTTGATTTTTTATAATGGGGTGAAAGTTTTATCTGCGTTGAAAGCTTACCCAAAAATTTAAAAAAAAAAAAAAAAAAAAAAAAAAAAAAAAAAAAACTTCATACTAAATCAAGAATGATAGTTGAACTAAATCTAATCTACCGTTGTGGAATTTCTTATCCATCCTCATTCAACCAAACCTAATCTACCCCCAACTTTGAACCGGAGAATTTGGGTTCTGCTTAGCATTTTTTATATTCTTATTCCACCACTGTCCAATTAGTGTCAAGTTGCTACCACCAAAACCAAGACAAGTGCTACCGTCTGAGACTCTTATATACATAAATGAGATTAGGATACAACATATAAGAAATAGTAAATGACCACAATTTTATCATTCAATGTTTCCCTTTCATCGAATGTTTGATCCAAAGTGATTTTCCCAATTTCACTTCGCATTATGGTTAATTTGTGTGAGGTGCAAAGAATGGATTATCAACTGCATAGGATGCTAATATGGGGTTGAAGACCTGTCCATATTAAAAAGAAACAAACCATCATCATCATCATATATAAAGTATCACAAAGAGATGGACAGGAAGGGGGGATATACTTGAACAAAAATGACAGCATCAATTAAGATGGAAGAATTATCGTTGGTGACGGCGAGTTGGTCCGGGACTTCAATGTCACGCTCTTTTTGCAAATGGACATACGCAATTTTATCAATAAAATGAATCAGGAAATGTATGCCAGGTTCTAGTGTCCTTGCATATTTTCCAAGTCTCTCTATAATAAATGCCATCTTCTCGGGCACAATCCGAACCCCCAAATTTGCAGGGTGATGGAGCGTCGTAGCTATCATTAAATTCGCAGAAATTGTATTATAACACAAAATGAAAGCATTCATAACTCTAATATTGAATGTTAGCATCTCACAACACATGATTCTTATAATCTGATACACTATATCAAAACTAGATCAGAAATCATGAGAAACTAAGCCTAGCAGAGACAGAGATTAACACAACTACTTCCTAACTTCCTTGTCTATGCGAAGAAACAAGATACAAAGAATATATAAATGCACCTAAAAACTAGCGAGAAGCAACATAATATATAAATGCACCTAAAAACTAGCGAGAAGCAACATCAGATTCTATAACATGCGGAATCACGCAGTCGACTCAACTGAGACTTTACAATACTAAAAGAAACTCATAATTTCAAAATGAAGCTAAATTTCTCAGCTCAAACAGTAGCAATATCTTATTATTGATAATTAACAAACCAATATAATTACACAATTCCCTAACTAACACTATAATTAAATGCTAATTAACAAAGCACAACCTTTGTTTATTTGTTATGATATATTTTACTTGGTTCTTACAATCATTTATAGAAATAAAAACTTTTTTTTATCTAAATTGGTTTGACATGCATCGTTGAATATCTAGCAAAAAAGCGTATGAGTCAAGAGCCTTAAACTAACTAAAAAAAAGGACTTCAAAGTGACAAGGGGTGTTTGTGTTAAATTTTGGGTATTAATCTGTGGCAAACATGTCATTCTATCAATTGCTAATGGTCTTCAAGTTATGTTCAGTGCAGGTTTATTACAGGGGTTAATCATGGACAAAGCATAATTGAATTAAAGTTCCAAGAAGCTCATTTATGCTGAAGCTTTTTCTTATTTCTGCTGATGAGTCATTTATAGCCGTTAGAGGGGTCTTTGTGTATCTTAATCTCCTATTTAATAAGTCCCTTAATCTAGGGTTAGACACAACTGTGTGTGCAGTCATTGTCTCACATTCTCTTCTTTCTGATCATTACACTGATCTTGTCTTCTCTTTGTATTTGCATGATTATTGTCTCATTGACATTAATCTAACCTTGTAACACTTTGGATACTATTGTTGATTTAATCTAAGCCGACTATTGAGGCTTAGGTTTGAATAAAGGTTCTATTGTTCATCTTGTGTTGCTAATACTTTCGTACATGGTATCAGAGCTTCAGGCTCATTATCATTATCATTATTGATTCACCATCCAAGGGTTTCTTCATAGAAACTTGGGGACATCTCTTCAGCAACAAGTTGGTGGTTTGGGGTTATTGCTATTGGCATAATCACTGGTTATTTCTTATTGTGATTTGTTCTTTCCGCTGCATATTGCTCTGTAAGTCTAAGTCTAATCTCTTCTTCAAACAAACAGTACTTAAGTTTTTGTGGGTGCAAACGGGGTAGAGTAACATCTTGATCTGCCACCTCTGAGTGGTATGAATACCTGCTCTGGCTTACCCCAATCCACAGGCTTGGTGCTTGTTGTTTCTTAATTACAAAGTCTTATTTATTTCTTTATCTGTCTATATGCTCTTGCTATTATCTCTGTCTGTGTTTTTGTCTGTCTTATTGTTTGCTTTATGGCTGTTGGTGATGATAATATTGGTGGTGGTGGTGGTTCCTCCACTGAAAAAAGCTTATCCTTTGGTGATGCTTTGTATTTACACCCCAATAACACCAATGGTACTCCCATTATTTCTATCAAACTCACTGAAACTGAAAATTATAAAATATGGAATATGGCCATGACCTTTGCCTTAAGGAATCATAATAAGTTAGGGTTTATTGATGGTACTTGCATAAGAGATGACTCAAACCCTAGTCTTGCTAATCAATGGGACACTTGTAACTCTGTTGTAGTTACCTGGATTCTTAACTCTCTCAGTCCTGAATTATTAGCTGGTGCTATTTATGCTAAAACTGCTTATGAAATGTGGAATGATCTTAAAGATACTTATGATAAGGTTGATGGTTCAGCTATTTTTAATTTGCATAAAAATATAAACTCTCTTAGTCAAGGTGGGTCTTCTCTTGCTGATTATTACAACAACCTTAACTCTTTATGGAAACAATTTGATTGTATGATTAGCTTGCCTTCATGCACTTGTGAGGCTGCAAAACATTTTGCAAAACACAATCAGCTAATCAAATTAATGCAATTTCTTATGGGTCTTGATGACACTTATGTTCCTATCAGAAGTAATATTTTAACTAGAGACCCTTTGCCTAATGTCAAAACTGCTTTCTCTGTTGTCTCTGGAGAAGAATCTTACAGAAATGTGTCATCTGGGAATAGTTCTGCTAAACCCAATGCCACTGCTTTTGTTGCAAAAACCTTTGATAGTGGAAAATTTTTTGGTAACAAAAAAGGATCTAACAACAACAATTTTAATAAAGGTTCTGGTTTTAATGCTAGCAACAGCTTTAATAACAGAGGACCAAACATGAATCTCAAATGTACCAACTGCAAAAAAACCTGGTCACACTGTTGATAGATGTTATGATCTTGTTGGTTATCCTGCTTGATATGTTAAAAAGAACTTTAATACTAAACCTTTCAGCAGTAACAATATTTCCACTGATACTAATCATATCACTGATAATAGAGCTAGCAACTCTCCTGTCTCTTTGTCTAATGAACAGCTCTCCAGACTCATGAGTCTTCTTAATGACAACAATGTGTCTTCTGCTAATGCCAACATGGCAGGTAAAACTTTTTCAGGAACCTTCTTTAATGGCAGTGTCAAGTTTAACATAAACTTCAACAAATTTTTTAACAACAACACAAAAACCTTATCTGGAAACATCAGTCTTGGTTGGATTGTTGACTCTAGTGCAAATCAGCACATGACTGTATCTGCCAAATTTTTAATTAATGTTGTTGACATTTCAAATCTTGGTCTAACTGTTGGACATCCCAATGGTACTCAGGCCCTAATTACTAAAATTGGTGACTTAAAGGTCAATAATGACCTAACTCTTTTTGATGTTCTGGTTGTTCCTGAATACACTGTCAGTCTGATGTCTGTTCATAAGATTGGTAGAGACAATAAGATGTTTGTTGGGTTTAATGAATCTAATTGCTATATACAGGATTTACATCAAAAAAGGATTGTGGGGATTGGTAAACAATGCAATGGGTTATATATGTTTGATATTGATTCTACATGTAAGATTACTTCTAATAACTGCATTTCTGTTTGTCATGTGTCTAGAAATCTCTGGCATCAAAGACTTGGTCATCCCTCTGACCAAGTCCTACATATACTTAAATCCACTCTTAAACTTGATAGTTCATCTGAATCTAACCATCTTTGTGATACTTGCAACAAAGCTAAACAAACCAGGGAACCATTCCCTCTAAGTGAACATAAATCAACTAAAATTGGTCAACTTGTTCATCTAGATGTATGGGGACCATATAAAGTCACTAGCAGAGATGGTTACAAATATTTTTTAACTATTGTTGATGACTATTCTAGGGCAGTGTGGGTTTATATGCTTAAGGGAAAAGATGATGTTTATGTTTCCATTGTCAACTTTACTCATATGCTATCAAATCAATTTGAACACAATGTTAAGATTTTCAGAAGTGATAATGGGACAGAATTTGTCAATAATAAACTTCAACACTTCTTTCATGAAAAAGGAATTTTACATCAAACCTCTTGTATTTATACACCACAACAAAATGGTATTGCAGAAAGGAAATATAGGCATCTCCTTAATGTGGCTAGATCCCTTATGTTTCAGGGGGAATTACCTTTATATCTTTGGCCTGAATGTGTTCTAACTGCTGCCTATGTCATAAACAGGTTACCCTCTTCAGTTCTGTCTGGCAAGTCCCCCTTCTCCCTTGTGTATGGGCATGACCCTTCACTCTCTCTCCTTAGAGTCTTTGGCTGCTTATGCTATGCCACCATTCTCAACATCTCTGATAAATTTGGTAGTAGGTCTGAGAAAAGTGTCTTTATTGGTTATTCAAATGAGAAAAAGAGTTATAAACTTTTGAGCCTAGAAACAAAAAATATCTTTTATTCCAGAGATGTCAAATTTTATGAAACTGTTTTTCCCTTCAAAATGAAAAATACTTTGTCAAAACCTTTTGTTGAAACTTATGTGCCTAAAGATTTAAATCATAAAAATTTCTTTGACTCACAAACAAGTCACAATGATGAAGGGAGAGTGACATCCTATGATGATGGCACAGTGTTGAGTCATCCTTCTAGGGATGATGAACCTGTTGCAACGTCTATAGATGATAATACACACCCTGAGGGCACCATATCACATGAATCACATCCTACTGATGCATCTTCTGACTCTGCTGATACATCATCTGATTCAAATCAGAACTCTGAACAAGAAAGAGGCTTGCCAGCCACCACTGCTAGAAGGTCAACCAGAGTTTCTAAGTTGCCCAATAATCTTAATGACTTTATTGTAGAAGGGAAAGTCAAATATGGTGTTGAAAAGGTTGTTAATTATTCTAACCTAAACAAAGATAATTACTGCTTTGCTTCTAGTCTTAATAAAAGTATTGAACCTACCTGTTATGAAGAAGCTATCCTTGATAGTAATTGGGTTGATGCTATGAACTCTGAAATTGAGGCCTTAAATGAAAATCATGCTTGGGATATAACTGATCTCCCACCTAATAGAACTCCCATTGGTTACAAATGGATCTTTAAAATCAAATATAAAGCCAATGGTGAAGTTGATAGATACAAGGCTAGATTAGTTGTTAAAGGTTATAACCAAAGGGAAGGAATAGACTATGATGAAACTTTTTCTCCTGTTGTAAAATGTCTACTGTTAGATATCTTATTGCCTTAGCTGTGAAAAACAAATGGCCTCTTTTCCAACTTGATGTTAACAATGCTTTCTTATATGGAGATCTTGATGAAGATATCTATATGACCATCCCTAAGGGGTTCTGTAATGAGAACAATAAGAATAAAGTTTGCAAACTTGTCAAGTCTCTATATGGCCTAAAACAAGCTCCTAGGAAATGGAATGAAAAACTTGTCAGTGTTTTAAAGGAAAATAACTTTGTTCAATCTGTCAATGATCATTCTTTGTTCACCAAAACAGAGAATAACAAGTTTATTGCTCTGCTTGTCTATGTGGATGATATTGTCCTTACTGGAAACTGTATTGATGAGATAAACCTATTCAAAGAGTTTCTAAAATCAAAAATTCATATCAAAGACTTGGGAAACTTAAAATATTTTCTTGGCATTGAGGTTTTAAAAACTGGGAATGACATATGTCTCACCCAAAGAAAATACTGTCTTGAACTCCTCAAAGAATTTGGTCTTCTTGGGTGCAAACCTGTGTCCACTCCTATGGAACCCAATTCTGTTCTTCCATACATTCCCACTACTGATGATCCCTTGCTTGTCAACATCACTGGTTATCAGAAGTTACTTGGGAAACTTATTTATCTCACCCATACAAGACCTGACATCTCATTCTCAGTTCATTTTCTGGCACAATATATGCATTCTCCCTTGAAATCTCATCTAGAATGTGCCCTCAATGTTCTGAGATATCTAAAAGGAGCTCCAGGAAAAGGTCTAAGGTACAATTTCAGCAACTCTGAAAATCATCTTGAAGGATATAGTGATGCAGATTGGGCCAAATGCAAGAAAACCAGGAAATCTGTCACAGGTTATTGTGTTTTCTTTAATGATTGTTTGATCTCATGGAAAAGTAAAAAACAAAACACTCTTTCAAAGACTTCCACAGAAGCAGAGTATAGATCTATGTCTACTGCTGCCTGTGAAATTATTTGGATTCAAAAAATCTTAAAGGATCTAAAAGTTGATATCAATCTTCCTGTTAATCTTTTCTGTGATAACAAATCTGCTTTACAACTTGCTGTCAATCCTGTTTTCCATGAAAGATCAAAACACTTTGAAATTGATGTTCACTTCATCAGGGAAAAAATTGCAAGAGGTGTTATAAGTGCCAAAAAGATTGGCTCTTCAAACCAAACTGCAGACATACTTACTAAAAACCTCCCTGTTTATCAGCATAAATTCTTGTGTGAAAAATTGATATTGTTTGATATGTTTGCCCATCAGATCAAGGGGGAATGTTAAATTTTGGGTATTAATCTGTGGCAAACATGTCATTCTATCAATTGCTAATGGTCTTCAAGTTATGTTCAGTGCAGGTTTATTACAAGGGTTAATCATGGACAAAGCATAATTGATTTAAAGTTCCAAGAAGCTCATTTCTGCTGAAGCTTTTTCTCATTTCTGCTGATGAGTCACTTATAGCCGTTAGAGGGGTCTTTGTGTATCTTAATCTCCTATTTAATAAGTCCCTTAATCTAGCGTTAGACACAACTGTGTGTGCAGTCATTGTCTCACATTCTCTTCTTTCTGATCATTACACTGATCTTGTCTTCTCTTTGTATTTGCATGATTATTGTCTCATTGACATTAATCTAACCTTGTAACACTTTGGATACTATTGTTGATTTAATCTAAGCCTACTATTGAGGCTTAGGTTTGAATAAAGGTTCTATTGTTCATCTTGTGTTGCTGATACTTTCGTACAGTTTGGTTGAAGATGATATGATGTTGGACAGTGTTGACATAAAGACCAGGGACCGAGTTTAAGTCGCCTCTAGACTTTAAGTTTTAGTAAAAATTCTACCGGCCGATTATTCATCCGTTAAAAAAGATAAGATCATCATTCAGTTTCTAATGGTTATCGTGTGATTAAAGGTCAAAATACAGCCAAAGTTCATCGATAATACACATATATTCTATCAAAACGTATTACTTCAAATATAGATAAGTGACTAAACATAAATACCCATGAACACAAACAAACATATGTTAAATAAGTAAGATTGCAAACATATAAAAAAATAACAACAAAAGATCATCACAAATCAAACAAACCTGTTATGAAGGTAACTAGTCCACCGAAAGCCCCTTTATTAAGACAAAAAGGGTCGTCTTCGTCTGTTGCAAAGTGCATTACCTTGGAAGCCGGATATGGTGATGGTTGTTGGCAGTAGTGGAAGTAAAGGTTGTGGTTTCAAGATCTGTTAAAAGAGTGATTTAGTTAATGTGTTGAAAGGATGGTGAGTCTTAAATGAAAGATATCAAGGGGAAATATTTGAAATGATTTTTTTTAAATAGAAAATTTGTTGGTTTACTTTTTATCGCTGAAAATTTTGTTTGTTGTACTGACCAATTGATGAGGGTAGGGAGGCATTAATGAAGTTTGGGGTTGACGGTTGGAACCTCGGAGGTATAGAAAAGTTTGTGGATATGTGGGTTATATAAGAAAATTATATTTTACATAATAGCCCAAGTTATGCCCATTTTATTGATGCCCTTTTGTCACGCGATTTTGGGCCTCCAGAAACATAATAGCCTGTTCATCAACACTTGGGCCCACATCAATAGAGAAAAGTGGGTGTGTTTGTAGTGAGTTGGTGTGTGTGATAAACAGGAGGAAAAGAAGCTTTTACACAATGGTTACTTGTGTTTCTTTGTGGATATTTTTGTTTGTTTGGAGGTGATCTTGGCCTTACATTTTGGTTTAATCCGAGTGAAAAAAAATAAAGGGTTGAGATCTAATGTAATATGTTTGCTGTTCAGATGCATGTTCTAGTTTTCAATGTGTTCAAAGAGAATAAGAAAGTGTGTTTAGTTGTATATAATGTGAACTCCGAATAAACTTATTTAATTTTTTAAATAAATTTTTTATTTTTTTATATTATTTTAAAAAAAAAAGTATTTAAAAAAGTTATTTAATTTTTTTAAATAATCATTTTTTTATTAAATTTTTTAAATTATTTTTAAAAAAAGTATTTAATTTTTTTTTTTTAATTTTTTTACTTTCTTTATATTAAAAATATAATTATTTTTTATATTTTTTAAAAATAACTTATTTTATAAAAATATATTTTAAAAAAAATATTTTTAAAAAATGTATTTATTTAAAAAAAATATCTTACAAAATACTATCATTTCTCCCATTTTCCAACTAAAACTAATGGAAATGAAAGTTAAAAAACTGCACTACCATATTAGTTTTTTATTATTATTAGTTTTATACTTTCGGCCATGTTCGAATCGATTAGTTTTTTTTATTATTATTAGTATTAATCCAAAACAAGTAAACTCGTTATATGCCTCGAGTTGCTGTCAAACCATATTAGTTTCAAAGTCATATTCTATTAATCTATTATGGTCCTAGTACCCTTATAATATTTATAGTAATTAAGCCATATCAGCTAATCAGCTATAAACATGCACAAAACTTCAAAACATAAGTAAATGCAAAATGCGTGCAAAGACAAATCAAGATTATATAGGATTTAACTCACAACACTTACTAACCTGTGTTTTAAAAGTCAAGTCTTTTTTCTATTTATGAAAGTAGTCTACTACTCCACTCATAACACCCTTGTCAAGACAAAAAGGGACGCATGATGCAATTGTAAATGGCAACTTATCATTGTCATCATCGTCATCGTCGTCCGTTGCGGAGTCCATTGCCATGGCTGGAGTAGGTGGCCGGATAAAATGGTGGTGGTCCTGGAGTGGGTTTTGTGTTTTATGTGTGTTTGTATGAATGATGAAGAAAGTAATATAAAATGTATGCATTAAATCCTAAAATGATGTTTGATGCGTTGGTGTTGGTTCATGAGAAACCTTAGTTCTATCACTATGTCAAATAGTTGAGCCAGTGTTATGTAGAGATCTCCGGTTCAAAAAGAGAAAACAGATTAATTAGGTGGTCACTGATTTTTTGACTGATAGAGAAAAGTGGGTGTGTTTGTAGTGAGTTGGTGTGTGTGATAAATAGGAGGAAAAGGAGCTTTTACTCAATGGTTACTTGTGTTTCTTTGTGGATATTTGTGTTGTTTGGAGGTGATCTTGGCCTTACATTTTGGTTGAATCCGAGTGAAACAAATTAAAGGGTTGAGATCTAATGTAATATGTGTTTGCTGTTCAGATGCATGTTTTGGTTTTTAATGTGTTCAAAGAGAAATGAATTTTTTTAAAATGGAAAATTTGTTGGTTTACTTTTTATCGCTGAAAATTTTGTTTGTTGTACTAACCAATTTATAATAATAATAATAAACAATAAAAGTTGAAACTGTGGGCGATTTTGGGGTCTCCTCCCTCTTGATCTCCTCGATCATCCCCACCACGAGATCATCTTGATCTTGTCGGTTTCCGTTGTCATGGGTGTGTGTGTGTTGGCCACCATACCAGTGGCTTCTGTTTCGTATGGTTGGTTTTGATCCATCCAGTTTGCCCTTTTCTTTTTCATATTTCCCTTGCCGGTGGCTTCCCTTTCGTGATTCTGGTCGCCGCGAGTGGGTTACGTTTGCCGGAGTCCTCCATTGGTGACAGGGTTTCGTTTGATTCTGGAGCTCCTGAAGCTTTGTTTTGGATAGTGGGTCGTCAGTAGAAGCGGTTTGGCTCCTCGCATGTTACAGGAGAAATGTGTTTTATCTGCTAGCCCATTATATAATGCAGTTTGGTTTTATTCTATGCGTATTGGTTAGCATTATTCAGTCACGTTTTACCTTTATCGGAGTGGGCCATGCATGCGAGTTGATATCCTATACATATGTTAGATGGTTGGATGTCTGATAGGACCCATGTCCATGCATTTTTGAGTTTAACATATTTTTTAGTTTGTTTTTTCGTAGTTTGTACCCCAAACAAAAATAAAAATAAATAAAAAATAATAGGACCCATCACTGGGGTCGTCAACCTGTTCCTTGGTGGAAAGTGCCCTGCTATATTAGGGGAATATATTGCCAGTGCCCCCTTGACTCCTTTGGTTAAGCCGGGTGGAGGTATTCGCCCGATTGTTGTCGGCACGATATGGCGTAGGCTTGTATCAAAGGTTGCTTCCTCTTCAATTGGCAACACTATGAATACCTATTTGCAGGACTTTCAATTTGGGGTCGGTGTTCCGGGTGGTTGTGAGGCTATTCTTCATTCGGTGAATCGGCTTGTTGAGGCTAAGGGTCACAATGTTGGGTTGTCTATGCTATTGGTGGATTTTCAGAACGCTTTCAATCTGGTTGATAGGAGCGTCCTTCTCCAGGAGTCCAGGATAAGATGTCCTTCTATTGCTCCTTGGGTTGAGTTTTGCTATGCCAGGCCTGCTAGACTTTATTACGATGATTATATCCTTTGGTCCTGTCAAGGGGTGCAACAAGGGGACCCGTTAGGCCCTTTGTTGTTCGCCCTCGCTTTACACCCCCTAATTCATGCTATTAAAAGGTCATGTGAGCTCACTCTTCAGGCTTGGTATCTTGACGATGGTACTATTGTGGGAGATACTATCGTGGTGGCCAAGGCGCTTGACATTATTTTGACCGATGGTCCGGCACGGGGTTTATTTTTAAATGTTGATAAGACTGAACTTTTCTGGCCTATGGTGGACCCCAGAAGTAGGGTGGAGGATGTTTTTCCTATAAATATCTCTCGTCCAGTGGATGGCGTCAAACTACTTGGCGGTTCAGTTAGTTTAGATGAAAGCTTTTGTCAGGAGTTGGCTTCGAAAAGAGTTTCTAAAACTATTATGCTAATGGAAGCTATTCTTAAACTTAATGACCCCCAATGTGAGCTCCCTCTTCTCCGTAATTGTGCCGGGGTTGCGAAATTATCTTATGCTTGAGGACATGTTCCCCTTTGTACGTGCGAGAGGCCCAAGTCCGGTTTGATCAGATGTTACGGTCTTCCTTGGAGAAGATCATTACAGCCTCCGGACCGGGGTTTGGTGACTGGCAGTGGCGGCTTGCCACCCTCCCAATCAATATGGGTGGACTGGGCATCCATGCGGCGAGTGACATTATCCAATATGCTTTCCTCGCCTCTCGTTTACAAACTAATGATATGCAGGACCAGATTCTGTTAAAAATGGGTATTAATTCTCATGGTCCTTCGTTTCAGCATGCTCTTGATATTTTTAACAGTTCTTGTAACACAGACATGCTCTCTGTCGCCTCTGACGCTCCTGCCCCCATATGATGAAAACCTTGGCAAAGTGTTACTTTGGTGTTATAGAGAAAGATCTTGTTTCCAAGTATTCGTTAAGTCCAAGGCAAGTGGCTATCCTCAGTTGTACCCGGGCTCCACATGCACAAGATTTCCTATTTACTATACCTATTGACGGGTTAGGCCAAAGGATGAATCATCGCCAATTCCGTTCGGTATTGTGTTATAGGCTTACCATACTTATGTTTTCTGAAGGTAGTCTCTGTCCGAGCTGCAAACATCGTATGGACCAATGGGGAGACCATGCAGTTCGTTGTTCTAGTGAAGTGGGGGTGAAATTTAGACATAACCTGGTGCGCGATATTCTTGTCGATATATGCTCCAAGGTTGGGATTTTGGTGAAAAAGGAAGCCCCAATGGGGTTTCTTTCGAGGGATGGGAAAGAGTTACGCCCGACAAACTTGCTATTGTTCAACTGGATCCAAGGTAAGGACACATGTTTGGATGTCACTGGGATCTCCCCTTTTGCGGGCATTGATGCAAATTTGTGGGCTCCAGGGGTAGCCTTACATAACGCTGTGGAGAAGAAGAAAAAAATATATATGTCCAAATGTGAAGAAAATGGCTACAAGTTTGTCCCATTTGCTTTCTCTACATTCGGGGAGTTTGATGCGGAAGCCTTGGATACAATTTCACGTATCAAGACTATTGTTGTCAGTCACTCGAATAATGTCAAGAGTGGGGCTTTTACTTTTCATAGGCTAAGTTTTTGTATTCAGAAAAGAGTGGGAGCCCAACTAGTGTCTCGGCTTCCCACCAACTTTTTGTAATATCCTTTTGGTTTTCTAATGAAGTGATGGTTTTATTATTAAAAAAAATAATAATAATAATAAATAATAATAATAATAATAATAATAATAATAATAATAATAATAATAATAATAATAATTCTTAATTGTAAATCCTTTGAAGTTCTAATAAAATGATTTTTATAATAATAATAATAACAATAATAATAATAATAATAATAATAATAATTTCTTTCAATTCATTGGTTAAACATCATGTATTACCACCTTATCTTATCAATGAATTTCATGCAAAATCAAAATTTGAATTCTTTCATTTGGATGTATGGAGCCCTTACAAACATTGTACCATAAATAAATGTAGCTATTTTTCTTACGATTATTGATGATTACTCAACAGCCACATGGACTTATCTCTTACCAAGTAAACATTATGTATTTTCAATTTTTCAAAAATTTCACAAACCAATATTTACACAATTTTCAGATACCTATCAAAACTATCAGAATCGATAATCGCACTTAATTCATAAATTCATTCATCAACTTCATTCAAACTCTTGACATTATTCATCAAACATCATGTCCTTACACACCTCAACAAAACTCAAAGGTAGAAAGAAAACAAAGACATTTGTTGGAAATGGGAAGATCAATACAGTTTCAAGTTTCCCAAAACATTTGCGGGGTGATAATATCAAATAGTCCTGAATATTAAGTGTCAATTTCCCCCAATAATGCTTGTAATTTATATCATTTATATGGATTTACGCTTGTTTTCCATTGTTTTCCACTTTCAGGTAAATTACGAGCATTGGAGCTAAAGAGACGCAGAATTGGAGAAATATCAAAAGATTCATCATAGTATGCTGAATTTGAAGAAGTTACGGCGTAACTCATCTCTCACATTGCGCCGTAACTAAAGCGTGACTCAGAAAACCAACTCATCAGAAGGTTACGGCGTAACTCTTTCCAAAGGCTACGACGTAACTACATTAGGTCAAATGAGGATCCACGCCGCTGATAACTACGCCGTAACTATTCCAACAACTACGACGTAACCAAGTATATTGAAAACTACGGCGTAACCACTAATAAGGTTATGCCGTAACCAGCAGATCTAGTGCAAAATAGGAAGGAATTGATGGTTACGGTGTAACTCTTATATTAGTTACGCCGTAACCCAGATCTGGCCTATAAATACCCCACGAATTCCAGCATTTCTAATCATCCCATTCCACACACAACAACCAGAGAATGTGGGAAAAAGCCAAAGGAAGGTCTAGAGAAGCATATGGATCTGTCTCCAAGGGAGAAATCACTCCCCTACGATAAGCATTAGCATTTTATCTTTTCTTTACTTTCGATTCATGTATTTTGTAACTTTGAATATTGAATTGATTTGTATGGTTAATATGAGCGGCTAAGCACCTCTTGGTGCTGGCCTAGTTATGATTCATTAATTTTTTTGTTTGTGTTTACATTACTTCCGCATAATTATTTCTAAGTGTATGCATGCATAGTTTATTGGTAGCTACCCTTGTTTCGGAAGTTTTGAATGGAGGTAGAGGCCAATTGCCTAGGAGATATGACCAACTGACCCTAGGTGAGTGGACTGAGACGGGAAGGGTAAGATATAACCAACTGGCGACCCTTTCTACTTGTGCGATTTGACCAACTGATCACCTACCATTTGGATGAACTTAAGAATTAGGGGGTGAGTGTTTAAGTTGCTAACGCCCGGGCACTCACTATTATAGATCTAGCATGTAGCGGTACTTAATGACTTAGCTTAGGGGACCAGGAACAACAGGACTTATGAGGGGACACCTGACTTCTCCTGTGGTGGCATCTTTGCTAATAGGTTAGGGCGAATTGACCAAATGATGTCCTCTCGACTTTGACCCCACCTGAAGTAATTGGAAGTAAGTAGACTTAGACATTACTAGCTAGGGGGAATAACTAGGTTAGCACCACTCCCTTTATTGATTTATCATTTGCCTTTATTTGCTTTTATCTGCTTTAGTAGTTAATTAATTAATTCCTTACTGAAACCATTATTAATCTGTGACACCTAGACTTAGTAATAATCCAACACACATAGCTCTTGGGACGACCTCGGTTTTACCGAATACTACACTACATGCGACCGGGTACACTGCCCGTTAGTGTATTAGGGTAGACCATAGGTATAACGAGACTTTATAAATATTAAAACCTGGTCAGTAAAACCTGCAACAAGTTTTTGGCGCCATTGCCGGGGAGTTATATTAGGATTAATATTAAGTCTTTCATTTTCATTTTGTTTTAAACTTTTCCATAATTCTCACGATCATTATTCGAGTTTTCAGGTACCATGGAAGTTGTTAACATCGATGACCTCACTCTTGAGGAATATTTCGTGTTGACAAGAGCAGAACAAGGGCCAGGTCTCATAGACCGGCAATTGGAGCGGATGTCCATTTCGAAATCAAAGACCAATTTATGAGGGAGCTTCGTGCTAACCCTTTTTCAGGAAACAGGGACGAAGATGCATATGAGCACGTTGAAAATGTCCTATACATCGCTAGCCTTTTCAACATTTCGGGCGTGTCTCATGATGCTGTTATGCTAAGGGTATTTCCCATGACTCTTACTAGAGCTGCCAGAAGATGGATCAAAAGATTTCCCACCAGGGCAATTAATACTTGGGCCCTACTCAAAAAGCACTTTATTCAAAGGTATTGTCCGCCGTCAAAGATTTCTAACCAGCTTTTGGAGATCCATAATTTCAAACAAGAAGTCGATGAAACATTATATCAAGCCTGGAATAGATACAACGATCTCCTTTACAAATGTCCTACTCATGATCTAAACAACCAGCAAAAGGTCAACATCTTCTACAAAGGAATCAACGTAACTACAAGACAAATGATGGACTATCAAGGACCCATCCCGAACATGACTCCTACTCTTGCTATTGAATCCATTCAAAAAATGGCCGATCACTCTCAAAAATGGCACGACGGAGGAAGTAAAAGAAACCAAGGCAGAAGTTTCGATGGAATTGCAGCAATAACCAACAAACTTGAGAATCTCGGTCGAGATATGCTAAAAATCAAAGAAACTGTTCATGCCATCCAAGTCGGCTGCGAAAACTATGGTGGGGGACATCTGACTAAGAATTGTCCTAAAAATGACAAAGAAGATACGATCGAGGAAGCTAAATATGGAGAGAATAGGCCTTTCTACGGGGATAATCGTAATAGGTATCGTGGAGGACCCCCACCGTATTATGAGCGTAATGAAAGAAGAACTAACTTAGAGGAAGTTATTAACAAGTACCTTGTGGATTCAACAAAGAGGCAAAAGGAGCAAGAGGAATGGCTGAAAATTTTCCAAGATAATACAAACAAGAGCCTTTCTTCCCATGTATCACTAAGAAACTTGGAAACTATGATTGGAAAGCTTGGCGACGAGGTACAAAGAAGAAATGAGGAACAAAAGAATAAATCTACAATACGTAAGGCTGTATTTTCTGAAAATGACAAGTCCTCCGATGAGTCTAGTGCTGAAGGTGAAAGCAAGTTACGCCATAATCACATCTCAGAGTTACGGCGTAACCAGAATACAAGCAACGACATGGGTACCAAGATCGACAACTCTAAAAGGAGGAGCCATTGGTGTAAGGCTATTGCAATTGACGATGGATAATGCTACAGCTTATGGGCCTCTTGTGAGCCTCTAAAAACCTGCAATGGAGGAGTTGATAAAGAAAGAATGAATGATGACAGATACATGTGGACTACACTTAACGACGAAGAAAGGTTAGCCAAATTCTCGATTAACGAAGTGGAAGGATCACCTATCAAGCATTACTGCAGACCCTTACTCATTACGGAAGATGAGATTACTCATGCTTGGCCAACGTGCAACCCTTTTCGTGAGTATTGCAACGGAGGAGGTAATGTGAAGAACGAAGTTTGGATATGCCCACATGAATCAGGGAGGCATGACGTTGATTTTGTAGACCTGTCATTCAGAGATTGGTACTTAGTAAGGTTCGGAGACGCAATAATTAATTCGGTCTTGTTTAGAAATCTGGAACTCAAATATGAAAAACATATTCTTGAAGGAAAAACCATTAAGCCCCTCGACGATATTCCTTCTGAAAATGACAATGACGCAGGAACTCAAAATCATTGGTGTGAACAAATTAAAACCGCTGACGGTAGTGTTTGGGCTTCCTGCAACCCTTTTGAGTATGAATGTGACGGGGGAAGCAACATTGAGAGAGCTGGGGAAGACGAGTTCCTATGGACCTCGAATAATGATTCAAAAAGAACAGAATTGCCTTGGCCAGATGATCTCGGATTTGACGATTGGGTAAGAATCAAATACGGAAAAATTGACGCGTTAACTAAGGAGAAAATCTAGAATGGATGTATGAGTAAAGATCAACCTAACGACGAAATTCCAAATGGAAAATCAGGAGATGACACCGAGGACTCATCAAGGAAAGAAAAAGAAGAAAGCAAGCAAGTACTCGTAGAAAAT
This sequence comes from Chrysanthemum seticuspe, assembly GCA_019973895.1. Lineage (NCBI taxonomy): Eukaryota > Viridiplantae > Streptophyta > Magnoliopsida > Asterales > Asteraceae > Chrysanthemum > Chrysanthemum seticuspe. The sequence goes on from BPTQ01000006.1 coordinate 101,622,861, forward strand.
TCACCTAACGATGAACAACTTAAAGATACCGATTCCGACGATGATGATTTCGATTGCCTCGAGTTACAAGGTGAAGACGGTTTCATTTACCCCGATGATGAAGTTCACGAGAAAAGAAGATGCAAGCTTCTTGGCATCCCGTTTAAGAGACCGCCACCTATTATAGCCGAAAAATATGAGTTCACTCAATACCATTTAGGACCAGAGGAAAAATTCTGCAAAATTCAGAAGATTGAAACTAAAGAATACCTTCGCACTGCCACAAATGTCGGTTGGGTCAAGCGTAACTTGATGAAAGACATGGAGGAAATCGGCCAAGTCCATAGGCCCCCATAGAGCCCCGCGGCTCTGAGTCTAACTTAAAGACTCGTAAATAAAGAAAAGTGCTCTTTCAGGAGACAACCCAAATTATTCCTTTCTTTTGTTTTATTTCCATTTCTGTAGGGTTTTGTGTTTTTACCATTTTTGCAGGAAACGAGGAAGAGATTGCTGCTGCTGTTGCTGATCTGATCCTAGTTACGGCGTAACTCATCTTTATGGTTACGCCGTAACCAACCTTTTGCAGCAGCATCTTAGACGCATTACCAATTACGGCGTAATACCATCTCTATGGTTACGCCGTAACCACTCACTTTGCAGCTTATGTCAGGTTTTGCCAGTTACGGCGTAACTCCCTCAAGAAGTTACGACGTAACCTTCCTCTGCTTTAATTCTTTAAAACACAATAACCTTGTATTAGTATTTTAAATGAACTTTGTGGGTGTGTTCCCTGTAAACCCTCACGAGACTTCACTCGTCCACTTGGGACACCAAGTGGTTTAAAAGGCTTGTTGCATATGCTAAATGCAACCGTGATTCCTACGAAAGTGAGTTAGGTTTGTTTTTCATTTTTCATTTTTTTTCTTTCTTTTTAGAATTATGCTTGTCGGTAGTGTGATTTCAGGGATTGAAGTTTGTTCATGATGCTTATACGAAGGCACGTCTCTTTTTCGTGGGCCTTCTTTCTTTTTGGAGCAAATTTCAGGGAAGTTCTCGCTCTAATTCTACTTTTCTCTTCACCTTTATTTAATGCTTAGTACAAAAGGGACTTTGTACAATTCAAGTGGGGGGACGGGAGTAGAATTATCTCTTGAACATTATTTTGCCCTCGTTTTTCTAGTTTATTTTGAAAAATTATGCCATTTTTAAAATTCTGACATGTTTTTCTTAACCTAACTAGATTAGACCTTAGCCAAGTACATACAACCCTTGATATTATATGGTGAGCTTAGCCTTATCCGTTTCCAATATTTTACCCCAAATCCACCAAATTATGAGTGTGCCGGTAGCTTGTAAACTTTAGAACTTGGCCTTTGCATCATTTCGAGACCATAGACGAGGTATGTTGAGTTAGCTCGATGTATTTGGACTTTTCAGTTTTAGAAGGAAATATTATAGGATTATCAACCAAATAGCCTACCATTGTGTGTCTATCGATTAGTCACCTCGACTTCTCGACCCCCATGTGAAACCCTTTTGTTGCACTCACCTTTAGTGCAAGATACCCCTAGATACACCCATCTGAGCCATTCCTTTCATTTTGTTAACCCAATATATTGTTTCGATACACCTATATACCTTAGCCTACCATGTAGTCTTTATTTGTGATTGGGAAGTCATCATTTGCCTAAGTTCAAGGTTCAAGTGGAAAGGTTCGGAAATGACACTTTCGTCGATGACATATTCCTGAAGATCATTGAAGACCCCCCAAATTCCCATTGTTCATCTCAAGTGGGGGGGATATTATGTTTAGTTATCATTGTGATGTTGAAAAAAAAAATTGATTCGAAAAAAAAAAGTTATCATGTTATTTAGTTATTGTAAAGTGCGATGTTATAAGCACTATGTTATGAGCTTTATAGATTTAGTATCGAGGAGGCCACCTCGGTCACATTTGAAGAATGGAGTTAGTAATTATACCAACGTTGAAGAAAAGGTAGTGTGCCCATCATGACGTCCTCTAATGACACATCTACCTAGTATCTCATGATCCGGTTTCTTGACTTCGAAGCTTGAACTTTGGGCGGACGGTAAGTGGTGATGACTTGGTTATAGATTTAGACTACCTGCTTGTTTTTTATTTTACACCATTTATATATCCCATGTCTTATCCTACCCTTTTAGTCATGAAGCGTGTCTAGGTGATGCAGCGAGCAATCTTTGGTGTCTTGGCCATGGATTTGGTCATGTATCATTGATTTTGTCCACTTCGCCGTGACATGTTAGTAATGACGAGTCACCCCTTAACCTTTGTCGTGTCTACCCATATTGCCTTCGAGAATTGTTTAGCCCTTAACTCTAGTGGTGGAGATTTGTGTAACGGTCAAGCCTATGATAGAATACATGCTATGACTGTGCGATTGAGTGATCACCCCGAAATTCACACTTAGAATAGTTGAGAGATTTGAGTGTTTCGTTCCCATTTCGTGAGGTGTTCGGTTTGTTTTATTCTAGCATAAGGGATTTGTAAACTTATATTTTCCAGGTTTTGGGAGATAACTTTTTAGGAATCTTTTTAATAAGGTCTACTTGAGGGCAAGTAGAGTTCAAGTGGAGGGATATTTGATAACATCAAATAGTCCTGAATATTAAGTGTCAATTTCCCCCAATAATGCTTGTAATTTATATCATTTATATGGATTTACGCTTGTTTTCCATTGTTTTCCACTTTCAGGTAAATTACGATCATTGGAGCTAAAGAGACGCGGAATTGGAGAAATATCAAAAGATTCATCATAGTATGCTGACTTTGAAGAAGTTACGGCATAACTCATCTCTCACATTACGCCGTAATTAAAGCGTGACTCAGAAAACCAACTCATCAAAAGGTTACGGCGTAACTCTTTCCAAAGGCTACGACGTAACTACATTAGGTCAAATGAGGATCCAGGCCGCTGATAACTACTCCGTAACTATTCCAACAACTACGGCGTAACCAACTATAGTGAAGACTACGCCGTAACCACTAATAAGGTTACGCTGTAACCAGCAGATCTAGTGCAAAATAGGAAGGAATTGATGGTTATGGCGTAACTCTTATATTAGTTACGCCGTAACCCAGATCTGGCCTATAAATACCCCACGAATTCCAGCATTTCTAATCATCCCATTCCACACACAACAACCAGAGAACGTGGGAAAAAGCCAAAGGCAGGTCTAGAGGAGCATATGGAGCTGTCTCCAAGGGAGAAATCACTCCCCTGCGATAAGCATTAGCATTTTATCTTTTCTTTACTTTCGATTCATGTATTTTGTAACTTTGAATATTGAATTGATTTGTATGGTTAATATGAGCGACTAAGCACCTCTTGGTGCTGGCCTAGTTATGAATCTTTAATTGTTTTGTTTGCATTTACATTACTTCCGCATAATTATTTCTAAGTGTATGCATGCATAGTTTATTGGTAGCTACCCTTGTTTCGGTAGTTTTGAATGGCGGTAGAGGCCAATTGCCTAGGAGATATGACCAACTGGCCCTAGGTGAGCGGACTGAGACGGGAAGGGTAAGATATGACCAACTGAAGACCCTTTCTACTTGTGCGATTTGACCAACTGATCACCTACCGTTTGGATGAACTTAAGAATTAGGGGGTGAGTGTTTAAGTTTCTAACACCCGGGCACTCACTATTATAGATCTAGCATGTAGCGGTACTTAATGACTTGGCTTAGGGGACCAGGAACAACAGGACTTATGAGGGGACACCTGACTTCTCCTGTGGTGGCATCTTTGCTGATAGGTTAGGGCGAATTGACTAAATGTTGTCCTCTCGACTTTGACCCCACCTGAAGTAATTGGAAGTAAGTAGACGTAGACATTACTAGCTAGGAGGAATAACTAGCTTAGCACCACTCTCCTTTATTGATTTATCCTTTGCCTTTATTTGCTTTTATCTGCTTTAGTAGTTAATTAATTAATTCCTTATTGAAACCATTATTAATGTGTGACACCTAGACTTAGTAATAATCCAACACACATAGCTCTTGGGACGACATCGGTTTTACAGAATACTACACTACACGCGACCGGGTACACTGCCCGTTAGTGCATTATGGTAGACCATAGGTATAACGAGACTTTATAAATATTAAAACCTTGTCAATAAAACTTGCAACACGAGGTTATAGTCTTTTTGTTGGAAATTTATATATTTATAAATACGTGAATGTCCGGATTCGAACTCGTGACCACAGGATTGCACACATTAGCGAATGAGAATTAAAGTTAATAATTAATGTTAATGATTACGATTAATTATTACACATAAAGTCCGTCTAACGATCGTTAAGTATTTAATGGAAATGACTAACGACCGTTAAATGTAAAAAGGAGAGAATATATGGTGAATATCTTAAATTTGGAAAAGATTAGGGTTCCCTCTTTTCTCCTCCATTATGGCCGGCCAAGGGGGCTTTTCCTAGCCCAAAACCCTAACTTTTTCTCCAAGATATTAGTTCACTATATATACAAAGTGTAGGGTTAAGGTTTTTCATAACTTTGTGCATTGAATTAACCCTAGATCTTTCCCTCTCCTCTCTTTCTTACATTCGGCCGAACCCTCCCCCCCCCCCCCCTCCAAAAGGGTGTTTTGGTTTTGTTTTTCATTAAACAAAGGCTTGTGTTAGATCTAGCAATCGCTTTGATTCGTGGTTAATTCGTGTGTACAAAACTGTGGTAGTAAGACACTATTCTTACACCAATTGGTTTGAGTTGTAAAACGGTAAGGGACAACTCTTTAAACCACTTCACATCCATTGAAGAGACCTAACCATTTGAAAGAGGTACGTTACGCATTCTTTCAGTTAATTAATTATTGTTATGATTCTAAGTCTTTCGCTGTGTACTCTATGGTGTCTATATGATTTTATTGTTTTCATATATCTTAAACTAAACAGTGGTATCAGAGCCTTGTATAACAAGTAATTAATTACTGAAACACATAAAACAAATAAACATGATTGTGTTATTAATTGTATGTGTTGATCTTGGGTTTGCAAAACCTAAACCTTAATTTTTTTTTGGGGGGGGGCGTTTTTTTTGGGTGCCCTAATTAGGGATTTGTAAACTTCAGTTTTAATTGGATTAGAAACCCTAGGTTGCATGCAATTTTATGTGTATTAAATTGTGTAACTCTGTTTAATTGCATTAATTGTTAAGTGTGATTTATATCCATTATAAATACATGCATGTTTTGTCATGGATCTGCTTTTATTGTATGTTTTACTTGGTTAAGTGATATACACTAAAATTATGATAGATCTAAAATTGGGGAAGACCTCAATCATTATTATTTAATCAATTATGTGCTATGTGGTATGTGTTTAATTTTGACTTACGCAATCGATGAATCGATGCATGTGGCTCACTTTGTACATTGCTGAAAACGGGTGAGAGTCTTAATTAAACATATACATATTGACAGATCTAGAATTGATTATTAATAGGATTTATCAAAAGGTTTGCATGTGGCTATTTGATATGCATGACTTATTATTATGTTATGCATTCATTATGTATATGTTTATTTTTTAAATACTTGCTTGTTTGTTATGTGTAACAAGGGTATTTTCATAAGAAAAATAAATTGACCTAAACAATGGTGAAACATGTAATTTTTAAGCATAGTAATCATAATCGTTTAATTGATTGATTTTTATGCACAAAATAGCTAGAACGGATCACCCATTATTGACAAACTTTGTGCGTCTTAATGGAGCTACCAAGTATTCCTATGAATGTGCATAAAATCTTAAGGGTGAATTGACCTAAATTCTACGCGCCACTTTTGTGGTAATTATCCGAATAACTTGGGTCTTTTGACTCTTGCAGTAGTAGGATATAGTGGTAATTAAAGGTAATTCTTTAATTGGTTATCCAATACCTCGATTAAAGTTTGATGATGAAAAGATTAAACATTAAAACAAGCATATAAATGTTTTAATAAAACCTACGCTACGAAGATGAATGCATGACATCTTTGTACATATTTGATTTGACATCAAAATTATTACCCTTTAATTTAAGTATATGCCATCCAGCGAAACGGAAACACCTAAGATTACCTTTTATTTGAGTGAGAACGTGACTTAGATCGTAATCAAAGGGTAAAATGTCCACGTGTCGTGAGAACGGGCATGGACGATTTTGCAATTTCTTAAGTTGGACAACTTAATTGAGTTAGGCGGTGAGAACTGGCAACTCAAGGCATAAGATGGGATAAAACATGTTTACATGGCAATTGAAATTGGCTATATGTAAATCCCATAAATCTAGGAATTGCAATTGAAATTGGCAATTGAGCAAAAGCTATACCATTTTGTATAAAGTTCATTACTAGCAGATCAACTGACGTGATGAGATTATGACAATTTGGATCCTAGTTTTCAATAATAATTATATGGTTATATGAATATGAACCTTGGGTATTTAATTGTTTGTTGAAAAAGAAAATTATCAAAATAATAATTATGGTTTTTTGAACTTTTTCTGTAGATGGCTCATCAACCTGAAAACACTATGAGCTTAATGAGTTCTGCTTTCAAAGATATGATTAGAAGAGACAAATTGACTGGCCCTATATTCATGAATTGGCATCGTGCACTTAGGATCATCCTTCGTTTTGCCAAAAGACTTGAAATTTTGTCTACACCTCTGCCTAATGCTCCTCTCGATACGGCTACTGCTCTTGAACAAGAGCACTATCGTGTTGAATATGAGAAGCACAATGATGTGGCGTGTCTTATGCTTTCGGGGATGTCTGCTCAATTGCAAAAACAATTTGAGCACTATCCGCCTATGAGCATGCTAGATGAACTCAAACGTATGTTTGAGAAGCCACCAGCAGCTGAACTGTATGAGGTTGGTAAATCTGTCTCCGACCACGTCCTCAAGATGAAACATCACTTGGACCAATTGTAGAAGCTCGGCTGTGGTTACTCCCAATATGTGTGTGTAGGCCTCATCAATCACTCCCTTAATCAGGAACGATTTGGTGATTTTGTGCGACAATATACCATGCATTGCACGGGGAAGACAGTGAATGAGTTACATGCAATGCTTGTAGACTTCGAGAAGAGATTTCCAAAGAAGTCTCTTACACCTGTTGTACTAGCAACACAAGGTGGTAGGGTGAATAAGCCAAAGCCGCAAGCAGATAAGAAAGGGAAAGGGAAAGGAAAGGGGAAACAAGTTGTCATCCCACCAGCTCCTAATAAGAACCCTGCAAAGAAAAAGGAGAATCCTAAGAAGGATTTAGCTTGCCACCACTGTAACTCACCAAGTCACTGGACGGAACTGTCCAGTATATCTGAATGAGTGCCTTCAGAATAAAAATAAGATGGTGCCTAGCTCATCAGGTATTTTTATGTTTGAATTATTTTCTTTTCCTCATAAGCAAAATTCCTGGATTTATGATACAGGATGTGGTACTCACATCTGTAATACATCGCAGGGACTTAGAGGAGCAAGGAAGCTGACCTGTGGAGAGAGATACTTGTACGTTGGAAATGGAAAGCGTGCAGTTGTCGAAGCCATAGGGACTTTTGATTTAGTGTTGCCTTCGGGCTTAATTTTGGAACTAAATAATTGTCATTATGCACCCTCCATTGTTAGGGGTGTTATTTCAGTTTCTTTGTTAAAAGATATTGGTTTTATGCACAATTTTACCAGTTATGGAATTTCAGTTTCTTTTAATAATGTTTTTTATTTTAATGTAATTCCTTTACTTGGTGTGTTTGAAATTGATATGGATGGTTGTGTATCCAATGAAAATAATTCGTTGTATAGCATTAGCAATAAGAAGAGCAAGTCTAACTGTGACTCTTCTTATCTTTGGCATTGTCGCTTTGCCCATATAGACAAGAAATGCATGGAAAAGCTGCAACACGAAGGGCTTTTACAAAAGGTCGATGATGAATCATTTGACAAATGCGAGTCTTGCATAGCTGGGAAGATTGCAAGGAAACCTTTTTCACCACAAGTGGAAAGGGCTTCTGATCTACTTGGATTGATACACACTGATGTGTGTGGTCCACTTAGACATGTGTCAAAACGTGGTGCTACCTACTTCTTAACCTTTACGGATGATTTCAGTCGTTATGGTTATGTTTATTTACTTAAACATAAACATGAAGTCTTTGAAACATTTAAGGTCTTCAAAAGTGAAGTAGAATTACAACTCGGTAAGAAGATTAAAGCTCTTCGATCCGATAGAGGTGGTGAGTATATAAGTCAAGAGTTCAAAGATTACTTAGCTGAGTGTGGAATTATCCAGTAGCTCACATCTCCTTATACTCCACAATAAAATGGTGTATCTGAAAGGAGAAATCGTAATTTACTTGACATGGTACGATCAATGTTTGAACTTACGACTCTTCCTTTTACTTTTTGGGATTATGCCCTTGAAACTGCTATTCGCATTTTGAATATGGTTCCAACGAAGAAGGTTGTTAAGACTCCATATGAAATATGGACAGGAAAAGCTCCCAACTTTTCTTACTTAAAGGTCTGGGGATGTGAGGCGTTTGTTAAACGTGACTCACCAGATAAGCTCCAACCCAGATCTGTTAAGTGTATCTTTGTAGGATACCCTAAGGAAACTATGGGTTACTACTTCTACTACCCAGCTAAGAACAAAGTCATAGTGGCTAGGTATGGATATTTCCTTGAAAGGAATATCATATCTCAAGAACTCAGTGGGAGAGTATATGATCTGGAATATGATCAAGAAGATACAACACCTTCTGAAAATACTAGCCAACTTCAAGAAGAGCCTGAAAGCTTAGGCGCTCCTCCTGAAGTTGTTCCCATTCGTAGGTCTAAAAGGACTATACGTGCACCTGACTGTCTATGTCTTAACGTAGAGGTGGAGGAAAATATGGTTGGGGATCTTAATGAACCCGCCAACTATAAGGTTGCCATGGCTGATCCTGAAAAGGATAAATGGCAGATTGCTATGAATGGGAAAATGCAATTCATGAAAGATAATGAAGTCTGGATTGAAGTTGACCTTCCTCCCAATGCTAAAGTCGTTGGAAGTAAGTGGATCTTCAAGAATAAAACGGACATGGATGGCAATGTACACACCTACAAGGCTCGTCTGGTAGCTAAAGGTTTTACTAAAACCTATGGCATTGATTACGAGGAGACATTCTCTCCTGTAGCGGACATAAGAGCTATTAGGATTCTCATAGCTATAGCTGCACACTATGCCTATGAGATTTGGCAGATGGATGTCAAAACCGCCTTTCTGAATGGTCGTCTAGATGAAGACATCTATATGGCACAGCCTGAGGGGTTTGTGAATCCACTATTTCCTAACCGTGTATGCAAGCTTAAAAGGTCCATTTATGGACTAAAGCAAGCATCAAGGCAATGGAATAAAAGATTTGATGGAGAAATCAAAAGTTTTGGATTTACTCAGAATCTTGATGAGCCATGTGTATATCACAAAGCTAGTGGGAGTCATGTTACTTTCCTTGTTCTATATGTCGATGACATATTAATCATGGGAAATCATATACCAAGTCTAAATGAGGTGAAAGCCTATCTTGGTAAATGTTTCTTGATGAAGGACTTAAGGGAAGCAGCATATATACTCGGAATCAAGATCTACAGGGATAGATCAAGGCCGCTAATTGGTTTAAGCCAAAGTGCTTACATTGACAAAATACTGAAGAGATTCAATATGTAAAATTCTAAGAAGGGATTGTTGCCGATGCAAGTAAATCATGGTTTGTGCAGCCAAAGCTGTGCTTCAACACCTGCAGAGGTGGCGCGTATGAAGAAAGTTCATTATGCTTCGGCTGTAGGATCTATCATGTATGCGGTGCGATGCACAAGGCCTAATGTGGCATTTGCTCAAAACTTGACCAGTCGGTATCAACAGAATCCGGGTGAAATTCACTGGACTGCTGTTAAACATATTCTCAAGTACCTTAGGGCTATAAGAGATATGTTCATAGTGTATGGGGGAAATCCAGAAGCAGAACTGTCTGTTACAGGTTACTGCGATGCATCCTGGAAGTGTGACAAAGATGATACGAAGTCTCAGACGGGTTACATATTTGTCATCAATGGAGGTATTGTGGATTGGAAGAGCAAGAAACAGACAACACTTGCGATGTCTGCTACAGAAAGTGAGTACATAGCGACGTCTGAGGCTGCCATGGAAGCTGTTTGGATAAGGAAGTTTGTTTCGGGGCTTGGTGTCATGCCGTCGATTGAAAATCCTATTAAAGTATATTGTGACAATTCTGTTGCAATTACTTTTGCCCATGAACCTGGAGTCATGAAGGGCACCATACACTATCCTAGACAATATCACTATGTTCAAGAGCAAGTCGAGATAGGTGAAATTGAGTTGCTCAAAGTTTACACAGATGATAACCTAGCAAATCCTTTAACGAAGGCCTTACCTGGTGAAAAATTTAATCATTTGTCTGATAAGTTTGGACTTCGTTTAGCTAGTAGTTTCATGCCTATCTGTGACTATGTATTTTAGATAAAAGGATATTGTAAACATTATTATTGAAATGAAATAAAGTATTTTTATTATGTTTATTATTTATTTATTATGATGTTATCATATATTTGCATGTTTAAATCCTTGAATAACTTAAGTTATTCTAAATAGTCCGTTGTCAATCAATAACATGGGAATGATATTGAATTAAGACAAATCTGAGTATTGGTTAGAATATACTTGAAAGTATATTGATGCGTAGCATGACTAATTTCAGATGATATTCAATGAATTGAGTATAGGACTTATCCCACCCACATGATGATACTTTATGGATCTTAGTCATTAAGTACATCATGAATATTTATCCTCTGACTTGAGATACCAGAGATATGTCATGGATGTAGTGCATTTCTGTGAAGCAATCTAACGCTATACGTAACTGGTAGTTATAAGGGTTGTTTTCAGAAGTGTTGCGAAATTTGTGATTTCTGCTTGTAGTCAAAATGGGATTTGTTTCCTTCAAATTTATCTTGAAGTATAATACTGCTGGGCCCCTCGTAGGGTTGTCAAGATGTTTGCATGGCCATGCCCAAGGTCTTCTGGAATATGTTCAGAAGAATTGGTAATCTTGATCAATCATATAAAGCGAGAAACAGAATAGTTAATTAAGAAATGAGTGAGATCCATATTCTTATTAGCATGGTATTAGAAACAAAAGGATGAATACGATGATGAATCATTAAAAGTGGTTATTCTCCAGAAAATCATACACGAGTTGTACCGGGGGTATTGGCGTGTTGCTAGACGCTAACCAATATCATTACACGTTTTGTAAACATATCCAAGTCGGAGCTGTTGGAAATGTATATATTAATAAATACGTGAATGTCCGGATTCGAACTCGTGACCACGGGATTGCACACATTAGCGAATGAGAATTAAAGTTAATAATTAATGTTAATGATTACGATTAATTATTATACATAAAGTCCGTCTAACGATCGTTAAGTATTTAACGAAATGACTAACAACCGTTAAATGTAAAAAGGAGAGAATATATGGTGAATATCTTAAATTTGGAAAAGATTCGGGTTCCCTCTTTTCTCCTCTATTATGGCCGGCCAAAGGGGCTTTTCCTAGCCCAAAACCCTAATTTTTCCTCCAAGATATTAGTTCACTATATATACAAAGGCTAGGGTTAAGGTTTTTCATAACTTTGTGCATTGAATTAACCCTAGATCTTTCCCTCTCCTCTCTTGCTTACATTCGGCCGAACCCCCCCTCCAAAAGGGTGTTTTGGTTTTGTTTTTCATTAAACAAAGGCTTGTGTTAGATCTAGCAATCGCTTTGATTCGTGGTTAATTCGTGTGTACAAAACTGTGGTAGTAAGACACTATTCTTACACCAATTGGTTTGAGTTGTAAAACGGTAAGGGACAACTCTTTAAACCACTTCACATCCATTGAAGTGATCTAACCATTTGAAAGAGGTACGTTACGCATTCTTTCAGTTATTAATTATTGTTATGATTCTAAGTCTTCCGCTGTGTACTCTGTGGTGTCTATATAATTTTATTGTTTTTATATATCTTAAACTAAACACTTTTAGCATCCACATACCTCATAAACATAATTCCATCATGAGTCCTCCAATACAAAAGTCCATACCAACTCCTATATGACAAACCACCTTCACTTGACACGTGAGAGCAAGGCTGTCAAGATCGCGATCCTACGTGGGATCGTTTTTGTCTTTGCAAGATCGGGATCGTAAGATCGGATCGCGATCCTACGATCCTACCAATTTGTCATAGCTTATAAACAAATGATAAACGAGTCAAAATATTTTACATTTCTACTCAACGTCAAAGATAAATTCATATAATATTCTCTTGAAAATGACAAAGAAAACACCAAAGTAATAATAAAACACAAGAAATCAAGTTTCAATCATTAAATTAACGATTTAGCAAAATAATATAACATAACATGAGTCCTAAATGTCTCAAAATATACGAGCTATTTACATGATTTCAAGGAAACAAACATGTCATTAGTGGCATTCCAAAACATACCCTTTGATTAGTTTAATCGCAATGAAGGAAAGTAAATTGAATTATTGAACACTTTTAGACTATAATATATTTAGAAAGTAGAAAACTATGTATAAACTATAATCTATTTAGAAAATGAAACAACAGTGGTTTACTTATTAGACATTAGTAAAACACACGTTTGTTTTTTGGCCAAAGCAAGTGAGATGGACTTAAAAAAAAAAAAAAAAAAAAAAAAAAAAAAAAAAAGTGAACTCGGATCGCGTGACGATCCTACGATTTTACGTGCGATCCTACGATCTTACTTACGATCCAACCACGATCCTACACGATTTTAGCTAGTAAACTCGTACGATCCTACGAGTTTACACGCGATCTTAACAGCCTTGCGTGAGAGTCGTCTAACAAGCATTTTATTACGTTAAATTGTAATTGTCAGTTTCAATAAAAAGAGCCAAAGTAATATAGATTTTATTTAAACTTTCATATTTCTAAAAAACTACTAACGCCACAGGATGAACTAATTATTTAATGAGTCATTCTTTATCCCAAAGTTCACATTAGACAAGCATAATTCATAGTCAATACTATAAACATCAGTTAATTAAGAACTAGCATGGTACCCCGCGCAAAACAGCGAATATCAAATATACAGTTTTTGTCGTATCTTGCTTCTTTTGCCGTATGCAATAATAGTCGGTATATGACGGTTTACCAGTTTGATAGTTTTAAAAGAATAAATGTATTTTTTAATTTCCGTAAAATATTTATACAAATATAGATTTTCATAATTATATTTATTTGAACTTGGTAAATTTACAACTTTAAATTTGTATTATTGTAGGTTTGTAACATCTATTTTAATACTAAAATTTAATAAGTCATTAGTGTACATTATAATGTAGTTAATGTAGTGTAATATTTAATTATATGAATTACTAAATATTTAATTATACGAATGTTGTTTAACAATTTTTTAAATTATAGGTACCCGACATAGAATCATTATCATAAAAAAAAAAGTGATCGAAAACTCGCCAAAAATTTTGGTTATAGAGTATCAACCATTGCAACGCGCAGGTATCATGCGAATTTAATTTTGACATCCATTTATTTCTTTGCATATTTTTGGAGAAAGTTGGAATTAATTTTAATTATCATAACCTACAAATGTTGTATATTTATTGTCTTGTTCAATAAATGAACATAAATATGTTGTTGCCCAATGGTTAACGTATTTGATTTCACCCGTCCCACCCGAGTTTGATTCCTGTCGACACTAACTTTTTAAATCTTAAACAATTCTATAATTAGCAATTGTGTTGGCTGAAAATTTTAAGCCTTCTATAAATAGATGTCCTAAATGCTTTATAGATGGTTAACGTATTTGCTTTCACCCGTCCCACCCGAGTTTGATTCCTGTCGACACCAACTTTTTAAATCTTAAACGATTCTATAATTAGCAATTGTGTTGGCTGAAAATTTTAAGCCTTCTATAAATAGATGTCCTAAATGCTTTATAGATAGATATAGATTACCGTCGGAGACATCAGCATAAAAGGCCCTTTTGTTAATCAAACAGGAAATCAGTGCCGCCTGATAATTGTTCGGAACGACCGATCTTGTGAGCACATTGCGAGCAACGATCGAGCTAGCTTCTTGAGAACAAACGAGGAAGCCATCGACAATAATCACCAACGTCATAAGTAACATTGCATGGTATATAGGCATCTGTGAGATGATAAAAAAAAGCTGGAACAACCACTAAAATATAAAGCAGACAAATTTAAGCAAAAAAGAAGTACACTTATCATACAAACGTATCAACCCACATGCAAATCACAAAATTTGGAAATCCGAACTTTTTCTACAAGAAAAACAAGTCTCAATAACAAAAAGCCTTCCCATCTCAGTCAATATCTAAACACCACATATATATTCCCATTACGATTTAAGCCTTTTTCCTTGTTAATGAAGGGTACAAACACTTTGAGCAAGCCATTCTTTGATTCTGCCTTCAAATTTTCCTTATCATACTTGTCGGATGTTGGAATCCAGATCTGCTTGTTACATTGTAGAGTCTTTCCCATCAGATCAGTTGTTACACCTTGTACTACTAATAAACCATTGATGATGTCAATTTTGAGATCTTTGTGTTCAAACCCAGAAGTATAAACTTGAACCGTTAAGCCATCCGAACCAATTTTAAAATCACCGTCGCGCTTCACCACCTCTTTTATAACTTGTGATGCTCCCTTGTTCAGTAGTAACTGAATGTACAAGTTCGACATCTCCGTCAAAGAAAACAAAAACAAAATTTATACTTTTTCTTAATTAATAAAAAACCAAAAGATTAACTATTTACAATTAACCACACCTTCAGGAAAGAAAACATCTTTTGAATCGTTGACCAGTGGATATTCTGAAGCAAATAATAAGAATTAAAAGAAATTTAGTTATGATTTATGATTTGCAAATAAGAAAGTAAATAAAGTATGTCAATTTATATCAAATCTCCTAACCAGACGATGGTGCGACAGTGAAAAGCCTCGCTTTTTGATTAGTGCATGCTGCAGTAGCTTTCTGATCACCAGCTGCTGTTCCAGTGAGACTCGTTTTGGCAATAGTACTCAACATACACGATCCATAAGTCGAGAGCACCGGAACTGATCGATGTATGGTTTTGGTAATTATGCTCGACGCCATTATGTTATGCTTAAAAAATGAAAGTGTGTTAAATTACTAATTACTATGGCTTATATAGTGATTAGTGAAAGACTTTGATCACAAAAGTATTGAAATACTTTGATTGTTATTAGATCATTAGGATATACAAAGACAGAAATTAGCAACCTTTACTAAATATATAACTACTACCACAAAATAAGGAAACAAACTAAACTCACACAACTAGTGGACTACTCCTTCTATGTAGGAGCTTATTCACAAAATATAGCTACTCTTTAAAGAAGCATTGGAAAATTAGCATTCTTAAAAAATAGGAAAGCTCACCGCTCCTTTGCCAAACAACTAATAAAAATCAAAATGCTCATTGCTCACCGCTCATCGCTCCAAAAAGCTTCACACCGCTCTGTGCCAGACATACCCGTAGTCTGATAAAAAAATCTCAAAACCTTTTGTTTCGATGAATATCGAAAGTCTTTTAAGAAAACAGGCTTACAAGCCTTCGTTAATCCTTGAGATGTTTGACCCAACTACATCGCGTACCGTGGCTGTCGGGTCCATTGTGTTGCGTTTCTAGTACACTATGTCTACACAAATTAGCTCCACGATTTTTTTTTAGAAAGGCATTAGCTCCACGAAATGTTTACAATGACACAATACGTCGCTGACCTAAGAGCTTTCAGATTATAGAGAACATTTTCTTTAAGCAAGATGCGAGAAGGAAGAATATGTTACACCCAAAACCGAAACGTTATTAACTACTTCATGTTGAAAGTGTTGAACATGTGTGTATGGTTCATGTGGCGATTTGATGATTAAGAGATGAAATTGATCAGTTTTGGTGATTTAGATGATTACAACAATATACAAGTGATGGAGCAGAGTGAAACTTATTGTGTTGACAAAATTGAGATGATGAAACTTGCATTTGAACTTTGAACCCATGAACCATCTTGCTTGCTAATTTTCTTGAAACCGTGAAAACGGACCCAAAAATGTTGACAACTTGACGAATTTCAGTTAGCGCATATTTAAGGAGATATGTACATCAACTTATGGTTTTCATATTACTATGATCATCTGGTATGCTTATTTTAATAGTATAAAGTAGGATATGATCACTTTCCTAGAAGTTCAAACCTTATTTCTTATATACATTATGACTTATATAGTGTTTAAGCATAAACAGTATCATTGTCAACGCTTTCTTCACTATGTCATATGTATTAGCTTCTTTTGTTTGTGAAGTAGCATATTGGTAATACGAGGGTATATTAGTAATTTGTGTAGCTTCCTTTTCTTTCCTTGCTAATTTAAAAAAAAACTCAAGAACACAAAAATAAATAACCACTTTCTTTACTATGTCATCCCATACTTTGCCCTTCCCATCTCATCCTCTTCCATTCTTTAAATTTTAGACTTAAGAACAAAGCGTAAATCAAACTAGTGGACTACTCCTGCTAAGGAGTGAAAGAATACATTGAATGAAATATCATTTTCTAAATCAAAATCACAAATGCATATGTATATAGTTTTGTTTCAAATCATTTGTTCATTTTTTTATTTTTCTAATGTACTAGGAAATGATATTTCATTTGATGTATTATTTCATGTATGAGTTTTATATTGGAAATCATGATTGAAAAATGGGGTTGGCTTAATCATATTGACATAATAACTTAGTTAGTTACGACTTATCAGCAGATGTTTGGAAGAAGAATAATGTTGTGTTAAACTTTTTGTATCTGTCTCAATGGTGGACACATCTATGCATTGTATTATACAGGGCCAGCTTTAGGGGAGTGCAAGAGGTGCGATTGCATAGGGCCACCGGTTGACGAGAGCCACCAAATTTCATGCACTTCTATTATATAGATGAACACAATATGAGACTCGAGCTTAATTAATTCATGCACTACTTAAACATATGTATATTATGTGTGTGTTTGAGGGCCTCTTTGTGATAATGGCACGGGGCCACTGAAATCCACGAGACGGCCCTAGTATTATACTAGTAGGAAACCCGCGCATAGCGGCGGAACAATTATTTTTTGTTTAATAACGTTTTGGTTCATGACAATATTTATTTTACATAACATCCTTTTTGAACAAAACACCATACTAAAATATAAATAATTTAGAGTAAACTACACCAATCGTCCTTGTGTAATACGTTGACCATCAAGTTTCGTCCTTTGACCAAAAAAATTGCACCGTCGGTCCTTAACTGCGAAACGTTAGTCATCGTTGGTCCCTCACCCTAACTGGTTGGACTAACGGGCGTTAAGCCTTGTTAAGTGGAGGGTATATTTGTCTTTTCCCACCCACTATTAATTATTTCATCTACCTTTCATTTCAATCTCATACCCCGAAACAAACCAACACACACCAACACACACCAACTGCAACCTTGAATAACACAAAAATGGTGGTACCCATGGGGTATGTAATACGAGAATCACAAGTTGAGTTTGATCCAAATGTAGCTTATGGTAAGTTATCTTATTTTTTGCAATTTTTTGTTTATCCAAAGTCTTGTAAATGATACTCTGTTTTTGTTGGGTTAATTTGATCCAACATTGAATAAACCATAATAAACCCTAATCATAATTTTTTTTCAGCTGCCATACGTACTGCGTTTTCAGTAAGGGTGCATTATGGAGGCTCTTTCACTGTAGCACCTGATAGGAGGTACATTAATGGCTTTTCAAAGATTGTAGATGAGTTAGACTCTGATGAGTTTTCTGTGCATGAGATGGATGCAATTGTAGAAGAGTTAGGTAATGATGGCCATAAAGTAATGTTTTATCATTTTCTTAAACCTGGTGGTGATTTAGATAGTGGCCTACAACCTTTAGCCAGTGAACAAGTAAAAGACCTAGTTAAGGAGCATTCAATTGAAACAAGGAGGGAACTTAGGATGGAAAAAAATGATAAGGAAAGAGTGAGGGTTGTCTGCAGGGGTATTATACCAACTTTGCCCACATGTGAAGCTGGGTCTGGTAATGGGCCTGATAATGGGCCAGATAATGGGTCTGAGTCAGTTAATGCTAGTCCATCAAAAAAGGCAAAAGAGAGAATAATAAATGGTGGAAAACCTAAAAGTAGGAAAGAGGATGATGCCAATAAATGTCCTTGGGTGTTGCTAGTATCCAAAATAAAAAACAGTGATACATGGCAGGTGAAAACTCATAGATCTATTCATAAGTGCTTACAATCCAGAAACAATTTGTATGCCACATCAAAATGGTTTGCTAAAGAACTTGTTGAGCAACTCCAATCAAACCCTAACATACCTGTCAGAGCTGTGCAAGAGCAATTACAAAGGAAGCATGAGTTAGCTGTTTCAGAACAAAAAGTATTCAGAGCAAAGTCAGAGGCTGAAAAAAAAAGTTAGAGGTGATTATACTCATCAATATAAGATGCTCAGAAGTTATACATTAGAGTTGATGGAAGCCAATCCAAACACAACTGTGAAGATTCAGGTGCAAGCTGAGGCAGATCATACATGTCCAACAAGGGTTTTTAAAAGAATATATGTGTGCTTAGGGCCTTTAAAAGAAGGATTCAATGCTGGATTGAGAGAAATACTTGGACTAGATGGGACATTCATGAAGGGTCCATTCCCTGGTCAATTACTTACTGCTGTAAGTGTTGACTCAAATAATGGGATTTACCCTTTGGCATATGGGATTGTGGAGACTGAAAACACAGATTCTTGGACATGGTTTCTTTCACAATTGGGAGATGACTTGGACCTTTATAGAAATTCCAATTTCACATTTATTAGTGACAGACAGAAGGTATGACTCTCTTTTCACATTTAATGCTTTTTATATGATGTAAATTATCTGTTTGTAACATATGTCTGATTATTTGTGGTAGGGTCTTATTCCTACACTTGCAAAGTTGTTTCCCTGTGCTGAGCGCAGATTTTGTGTCAAGCACATTCATGAAAATATGAAGCTGCAATGGAGTGGTGCAGCTTACAAAGACATGTTATGGAAATGTGCCACAGCAACAACAGTGCCAGAGTTTCAGCTAGCAATGGATGAGTTCAAAGCATTTAGCAAGCCTACTTATGAGTGGTTATTGAAGATTCCACCTTAGCATTGGACAAGAAGCCATTTCTCAGGTATGCACTAAATTATATAAAATAGGTTCAAGGAGTTGCATTAAGATAGGTGATACAAAACACATTAATTTAGAGCCATAAAAGGCATACATTAAGATAGGTGATACAAAACACATTATTTTAGAGCCATAAAAGGCATACATTAAGATAGGTGATACAAAACCATGAAAGACCAGTGATAGGTACTAGGTGCTTCTAACCCATCCTTTTCTTTCCCTTCCCCTTCCCTTTTGCTGTAATTTCAGTTGGTGCAACATAAGGTTTGACACCAAATTCTTCAAGAGTGGCCTTTGCAGGCAACCCTAGAACTTTAGGCCTTGCATCAAATAGAAGCTTTTCAATCTGTTTTTGGGTTAGTGGCTTATCATCATCCTTTGCATTTTTGCTTGGTTCAACATAATGTGAGCTTGAGCCCACCTTTGGAAAATACCCTGTCCATGTGTTACCTGAACTTATGTCATCTGTAGTTTATGCATACTCTGATGTATCACTGGAAATGCAAATTACTTCTGAAAAAAAAAACCAATAAAACATAATTATGTTTAGCAGATTACTTCTGAAAAAAAACCAATAAAACCTTTTCTCTTGTTGGAACCCTTGTTTCCTGAACTCATGTTTGCAGCAAGTATGATTATATGAGGAAGACGTTTGATATGGTTTTGTATTATCCATATGTGCCCTTATATAGAGGTGTGGTAATACATTCATTCATTGACTGCACAAATGTAGAGAAAGTCTTGCATTGATTCATTGACTGCACAAATGTAGAAAAAGTCTTGCATTGATTCATTGACTGCCACAATGTAGAAAAAAGTGAGACAATGCAATAGTAAAATTCATAAAAGTGATTCAATAGTAAAATTCAGTGTAGAACAGTGAATTGCAATAATGCTACAAAGTCCAAATGTATAACAGTAAATTGCATAAAAGTGACTGCCCAGATGTTTCTGCATCCACAGTCATACATATTTGAAATTCATTTACAGTTTTTAACTTAAATTTGAATTTTTAATAGGGAGAGCTAAGACAAATGTACTGGTGAACAATATGTGTGAAGTTTTTAATGGAAAGCTTGTTGGTGGTAGAGATAAGCCAATCATTTCAACATTAGAGTTTGCAAGGTCTTATCTAATGAAAAGAATAGTTAGTGTGAATAAAATGATTGAAAGATGTGATGGTCCACTCACACCTATTGCTACAAAGATTTTGAAGTTGAACTGTGATGAAGCAAGTAAGTATACAGTTACTTGGGGAGGAGGTATTTATTATGAGGTAAGTGGTCCATGGAATGATCAGTGTGTGGTGAATGTGGAACAAAGGACATGTACCTGTAGAAAGTGGGAGTTAACTGGGATACCTTGTAAACATGCCATAGCAACCAACTGGAATATGGCACTTAACAATCAAACAGTAGGATTACCAGAGGAATGGGTACATCCTTGTTATAGGTATGTAATAACTTCTTTTGCTTGTACAATTACTTCATTTACATTGCCTGAATTCAGTAGGATTATTAATGCATTTCCATTTAATAGGCTGGATACATGGAAGAAGGTTTACTCATACAAGGTCAACCCAATCAGAGGTCCAGTTCATTGGCCTAAGTGTAATGTACCAACAACTCTGCTACCACCAAAACATCAACCACAGGTTGGAAGACCAAGAAAGCAAAGGAGGAAGTCTAGGGCAGAGGTTGATGTGGTGCATATGTCCAAGCATGGCAAGCTGACAAGGAAACTCAAAACTGTGACATGTGACAAGTGTGGAAACAGAGGTCACAACTCTAGGAGTTGCACTGGACCAAGAAAATCAAAGTCAAAGGGAGGTGGTAAGAAGAGGAAAACTAGAAGTGCTTTTGGGGAAGATGACAATTCTGCAACAAGACCTAGTGATGGTGATAAAGGTAAAGGAGTTGCAGTTGATGATGGAAACAAGAAGAAATATCAACCAAGGAAGAAAGTTGTTGTTCTTGGTTGATAGTTGTGTCTTTTTATTTCTGAATTAAGACTACTAATATGTATTTGGAAATGGTCTTTTAGGATTATCACTTTGTATTTGGTCTGCAAAACTGTGATGCAGTATGGGTATTTGGTCTGCATAACTTTGATGTACTAGGCCTATTTTGTATGATCATGTCTTGATGTACTAGGGCTACTTTGTATTTGGTCTGCAAAAATGTGACTTTTACTTGTGTGAAGTTTTAACTTACTTGCTTGTCTATCTGGGTCAATTTCATAATGGTAATGGGTCAATTTGAGTTTCGTATTTGGTTTCCATTTGACTGAGTCTGGTAATGGGTGAATTTGGGTTTGGTAATTGGTTCCATTTGACTTAATTAGTAATGGGTGAATTTGGTTTTGGTAATTGGTTCCATTTGACTTAATTAGTAATGGGTCAATTTGGGTTTGGTAATTGGTTCCATTTGACTTAATTAGTAATGGGTCAATTTGGGTTTAGTAATGGGTACAATTTAAACACTTTTTGGTATTTCATTGAACACAAAAAGACTTTTACAAGTGACTTTTACTTGTTTCAGTATCATTCACCACAAAAAGAAGAAATTCAACCCAAAATGTTAACCAACAACTGCCTTTTATTCATAGAACCACAAAAGTGGTATGCGTTTACAATCAACTAACTTCCACAAAAGATCTACATTGACAGTTAACACCTAAACACCACAAAACGAACCAAACTTAAAATCTAACTTAAGTCAACAAATTGTAAACAACACACATCAACACAAAAGACCAAGAAACATAAAGATACTTCTTCATCCTTGCTCTTTGTTCCTGCAACTTTTGAATTTGTCCTCGATAGTTGTTCAGTGATCTCAATAGTCCGGGTATTATGTTAACAGATCGACCACACATTGGGGGATCCACCCAATCAAGGAAAGGGCAATCTGATGCCTATTAAGAAGATTAAACAATAACAGTTAGTTAATAACATCATAAAAGAGATCAACCATGTTCTTCCTCACAAAATCAAATGATGCGCACCATATCAGGGCAACCATAAAACCTTCGTCCTGGGTTGATGTTGGTCCATGATGTTCTCACCACTGCTCGTCTTCCACAGTGACAATTCACCATTTCTGTGTTTTCAATTATTGTGAATAGAAGTGTAAATGGAAGAAAGAAAGAAAAATGAAAATTTAGGTGGGATGGGATGCTTATATATGGTGGGAACTGAGAAAGAAAGAAGCGGGAAATATCTTTAGGGTGGGAAAAGTGGTGTGGGTGGGAAAAGACAAATATACCCTCCACTTAACAAGGCTTAACGCCCGTTAGTCCAACCAGTTAGGGTGAGGGACCAACGATGACTAACGTTTCGCAGTTAAGGACCGACGGTGCAATTTTTTTGGTCAAAGGACGAAACTTGATGGTCAACGTATTACACAAGGACGAATTGTGTAGTTTACTCAAAAATTTATATATCCTCGTTCATGTCAAAAAAATATAATAATCCCTCGACCAATCATTTGAATACAAAGTTACTAAATGCATATCAGCACACTCAAATTAGAAATCTATACATCGTAGATTAACTTTAACACACAAGTCTACAACCAACAAAACCATGGATAAAAACATGATTTCAGCAACTCCGGTGGTTATGAGCAATGTTTAAAAACCGTTTTTCCAATTGATCCGGCCAAACCGGTTTTTTGCCCAACAATACTTCTAAGAGTATACTTTGAAAAAATTAAGGGTGCAGCAAGTTTGTTATGTACCTTAAGCATCCTTCCAACCACACATTTGTTTTACATTTTGCCTTTACTTCTATTTACTATAAAAATATGATATACGATTAGTTAAAAAAAAAAAGAAAAAAAAGAATATGACATACGATTACATTAAACATATTAAGAAGTCAATAACTCAAGTGCAGGGTCATACATCCTTCATACGTTACGTTACAATTTTAAGGAAATTAATAAAAATAAAACATATTAAAGTCACTTATAACTTTTAATCATTAAATATATGTGTAGTAATTACAGTTAAAAAATTCACGAAATCACTCTCAAAACTTTTCTTGAAGTGAAAAATCAGGGTATTAGGCAATTAGGTTAGTTATTTGAGCCCAAATTAATATGTATAATATTTGGGCTAAGCTTAATGAATTAGGACCCATTATAAACATATGTGATCCAGTTTGATATTGGACTCATATAACCATTAATGTGTTAAAGGTAAAAGGTTTAAGCAATGAAGACCTCGTACAGAGTTCTGATCACTAGTTTTGGTATAACAAATATCTGTGGATTTCTCTTCTTTTTCCCTTTATAATATTGTCACCATACCGCTTATTCATACAAAGTTACAGTATGTTTCTTTTTGCATAAACAAGTGCATCTTAGCCAAGTAGAAGATATCTTAGTAACATACACATTTAGTGTATTTTTTGTATCATCCATTGAATCAATCATGGTCATTTATTTACTTTTTATCAAAATTAAAAAAACCACTTTTTTTTATATTTCTTCTTGAAAATAAAATATCTTGCAAACAGTAAATCGTTATGCGACAAAAAACACACTATCGCGACAAATTTTTTTTTTATCTTTTAATAGACGGGCATTTCGATATACTTTCGACAAACTTTTTTTTCAGTTTTGTTTTAATGTTAAAATTTGCGTCTGGAAAAAGCACATGTGATTTGTATGTTAGGAATCACGTGTGGTCTCACAAATGTAATTTGTATATTAGGAATCACGTGTGATTTTAAAATTACAAATCACATGTGATTTCTCTAGACGTAAACTTTAACACTCACAAAAAAAATCGAAAAACTAGTGTGTCGAAATTAAATAAAAGTGCCCATCTGTAGAAAAATAATTTAAGTCTCGTCATGTAAGACTCTTTATGTAAGACTCTTTGTGCTAGGGGTGAGCAAAACAAACCGAAAAAACCGAAACCGAACCAAAAACCGAAAAAATCGAACCGAATAAATCAACCGAAACTAAAAACCGGTGGTTCAGTTTTTACTTTCAGAAACTGAAAAATGTGGTTCGGTTTTGGTTTTTTTCCAAAAACGAAACCGCAAAAACCAAAACGAACCGAACCGGTTTTATTATATAATAATATTTAATTAATATGATATGATTAAATAACTAAATAAATCAAATTTATAAACTCATATTCATTTTGTGAGTGGATTTATAGTATATTTATCTTAACGTTTTTATATTTATATGTGTGTTTGTCGTGTCGCGTGTTTTGTGTGAATATATCAATAATTATTCGATAATGATTATACTACGTGTATGTTCACTTGTATGTGTATGTCTCATATATATGTTTGTAATTGTAGAATTATGCAATAAACATTATTATGCTTAGATTGAAAAAAAGTAAAGAAGAATAACTAATTTTGTACGTAAAATAAGTTTGTTGGTATAATTTGGCAATACCCAAATATTAACGGTTAAAAACCAAAAAAACCGAAAAACCGAACCGAAACCGATAACAAACCGAAAAAACCGAACCGCCAAAAATAGAACGGTTTCGGTTTTGGGTTCTACAAAAACCGAACACTGTGGTTCGGTTTCGGTTTTAGCCAAAAACCGACCCAAACCGAACCGTGCACACCCCTACTTTGTGCATCGATTTAAGCTATTTTTGTGTGTAGGATGTATTGACCAATCATGTAAGACTCTTTATGCATCGATTTATTCAATATGTCCAGGAGCATGATGATTTTAAAATAAAATTGAAGGTGTTTAATCATGTATGATCAAGATGAAAACAAGAATGGAAATCAAATTACTCATCAACTCTTGCAATAATCAACTCATTCAAGTCTAACTAACTAATCTAACACCTATATCCTATGAAAACTTAATCAAATGATCCAAAATAGTGCATGCAGGAGTTGATTAGCTTAATCCTAATGAAGTCTCTAATAACCTAAGATGAGATTAAAAAGACCCAAGATACTTACCAAGATGGTGAGATAAAGTTGTTATATGGTGAAATGAGTCAAGAATAACAACCAAAGGATCAAGATTTTCAACTAATGATCAAATGAGCTAGTTAAAATCAAGATGAATGTGTGTTAGGGGCTCCTTTTGGTCATTGGAAACAAGAGAGGAGAGAACAAAATGAGTAACTTATGTATTGGTGATACAAACTAGGTAGAAATGAGGTTTGTGTGTATTATATAATGGAAGAACATGCGTTTTGGAGTGAACACTTGTCCCTTGAGTTGGGCAAGTGTCCTTAGGCGTGGGTTTGAGTGTGAGTGGGGGAGGGTTGAGTTGTTTAGTGAGTTAGTGGGTATGAAATAGTTATTTGATGCTAAAACTGAAAACGTGTAAAACCTAAAGCCGGGTAATGTAAAAATACAAAACTTATATAAATGTTAAAACTTGTTATTATAACTTATTTTAATAGTTAAGATGAGTGGTGAGTTCATCAGAGGGTTTAAACGTCGTTAAAACCTAAAAACGTAGATTTAAATCGCGTAAACTGTAAAAAGTGTAAATTTCGCGTAGAGATGAAAAATAACAATATGACTTTTGAAATATGTATGAAGTGAAATAAAAATACTTAAAACATGTAAATTGAGCACAGTCTAGGGTTGGTTCCAATTAACTATTCATTCAACGATATACACGAGCTAACCTAGCAAGTTACTCGTAAAGGTGAATTTTCGCGAAATTAAAATAATAAGTGAAAGAAAATACAAATCGGTACAGACCCACCCTAATTCCACCTAATTCCGTCACAAATTGTCATCATATCATGATCATCCTAGGTACTTTAATGGGAAAAAGTTAATACTGATCATACTATTAGTTCAAGGTTATCGTAATAAAGAATGTTTGACTAAAGTAATACGTGCAGAATAAGAAAGGTATCAATTCCTGATTTAAAAGTAGAAAATTTATGATAGAGACCCTACCATCATTCACCTATTGTTTTCTCATTGTTAGGAATGGCTTCTTCTTTGATTATGAAGCGGTTTGTTGGTATCACCAGATCCTCCATGGTTGCGTTTCGAAGTCCAACGGCAACCATGGAAACTATCGTCCCGTTTTGTCCAACCATCGCAACTAATCCTCGTCCTTTAAGTATTATGTCGTGTTTCTCTGGTAATTTTTCTTGTTGCAATTTTCCTTGTTTGTTTGCTAGTTAGAATGTGTACATGTTTGTTAATTAATGATGATTGATTATATGTATTATTTCAGATCTATTAGACAGGACACGTCATACGCTTTGTGAAAAGACACCGCAAGATGGCCTTTCAAGCGGTATAGAAACACATCACGCGCTGTGTACAAATGCGCCCCAAGACAGCCTTTCAAAAAGGATTGAAACACAATCAGTTTGTACGGAGGCGCCCCAGGAAGGGCTTTCAAGAAGTATAGAAACACATCACGTGCTATGTACAAAGGTGCCCGAAGACAGCATTTCAAAAAGGATTGAAACACAATCAGTTTGTACGGAGGCGCCCCAAGAAGGCCTTTCAAGAAGTATAGAAACACATCACAAACTGTGTTCAAAGGAGCCCCAAGTAGGTTTTTCAAGAAGGATAGAAACAATTGATGATTGTGAATATTTGAAGAGATCAAATATTGATATCCCTGGAATCAAGAAGTTTGAGAAAACTGACGAAGGCCTACGCATATTCCTAGATCTGGGGTTCGGGAATTGGGATTATTTAAGAGAACATACCGTATTCACAACAATTGGACACTATAGAGTGGATATCAAAGCCAAAGCAAGAAAGTACTTCTTCTACAAAAACTGCTCTACAGAGGTTCATCTGTGCTCGGGATACAAACACGTAGAGACTGATGTAAAAGACGGAGGGATAGTCATAAATCTTTTCAAGGTTAAACCAAAAACTGATGCTATTGCGGAACAAAAACTACTTAGTTGATAATTTCATTTTGTTATCCAAAACTTTAAGTCACTGTTTTTATTTGTAACCCGATCGACAATATCACGAACTTTATGATAGTTAATTCATGAAATAGCATATTTTAACTATTTCTCCCAAAATCTGTTTACACTTGCTGGCGAGGCTATTCGAGAATTTTAAGTTCACTGCGTATTTGTTTTTTTCACAATCAAATTCTTTAATCTCAATCATTTATCATCTTTACATGGTCTAATAAAAAAAATTAAAATATCTCATAAACCCGTTAATCATTCCGCGAAAATAATTATACTATCGCGACAAAAATTAAATTATATTTATATAAATAAACACTTCTATATACTTTCGCCATTTTTTTTTTTTTAATTTCTACCTAGAAAAATCGCATATGATTTATCACTTCTAAAAATTATGAAATCGCACATGATTTTTTAAAATAACAAATCACAAGTGATTTACAAATCACATGTGATTTTTCAGGCGGAAATTTCAACACTAAAAAATCGTCGAATGTAAATCAAAATGCCCATCTACTAAAACATACAAATATTCTCGAGACGATAATATATTTTTTATAACTTAAAAATATACCGTATAGAAACAATTTTTTTTATTATTTTTTTTTTTGTTTAATGAAAAAATAGATATTTATGATTCACCCATTTGATCTTTAAAAAATTGATTATTGTTGATCTCACTTCTAATATATATATAAAGAGATAGCTGAAAACATGTAACATACTTTCTGGGATTTATCGAAATACGTAACATACTTTATTAGTTACAAGTATTACCATAATACTTTCAAAATTTTGTGAAAATCGCAAACACGACCGGTTTAACCAGCTATTTCCAAATGATTTGACCCAAATACCCTTTTTTTCTTTCTTTTGAATTTGTTCTTGAATTTTTATTTATTACCAACTACAAAAATAACATAAAACCCAAAGCCCATCATCTTTGTTATTTTCAACTTCAAATTCTTAAACCCTAAATCCATCACCTTCATAATAGAAAATGTGAAAACCAAAAGACTTATATCCCAATAGTACCTCTTGTTCTGTGAGAAGCTTCTTAACCAAAATTGTCTAAAATAGTTATGAGTTCAAGTCCTGTTTAACACATGTAAGATATTATATGATGTGCATATTCTGAGATAGTTTGTTGCTGCTTAAAAAAAAAGAAAATGTAAAATACACATATAACATGTTATTCGGGAGTTTAAATATATGAAAAAAAACAAGTATAAGATTCTAATCATTTATATTCGTTTACATACACTTCTTACTAGGGGTGTTCATGGGTTGGGTAATATCCGAATAAACCGAAAACCGAAACCGAACCGAACCAAAAATAACCGAACCGAACTTGCCAAAACCGAACCGAACCGAAATAAAAGTGCGGTTTTCGGTTCGGTTATGGTTTTAGCCCTCCAAACCGAAAATCGAATTTAAATAAATATATATATTTTTTTATATATTTATATAAAAAAATATATTAAAACTCTTTTATAATATATATATATATATATAATATTTTTGAAGCTTGAAATTATTTTTTTTTCAAAAAATATATATAAATAAATGAATAAATTATTAAATTTGGGTAATTCGGGTTATTCGGTTCGGTTTTCGGTTATTGGGGTTCGGTTTTCGGTTTTTGGTTCGGTTTAGTCAAATTTCGGTTCGGTTCGGTTCGGTTTTCGGTTATACCCAGAAAAAAAAATTAACCGAACAAACCGAACCGAACAAACCAATAACCGAACCGATGAACACCCCTACTTCTTACACATAAGACTTTGAAGTGAGGATAGTTTCAAGTAATCCAAGTTTGAGAATTGAAAAGTACACGCAGTACGCTTCAGGTATATTGCATTGTTACTTTTGACCATGTATATTGCCGTGTCGTACATATGTAGTATCTTCTATTATATCTAAAGATTCAGTACCATAATTTATTGTGAAAGTGTAATTGTGCAACAACAAATATGTATGGTACAAGCTATTGGCAGCTCGAAGAGTTCAATTGTGTGGAAAACTAAAAGTGGGTGGGGGGTTGAATAGTTTTGCCGATTAAAACTTCATTTTAAACTATTTAGATCGACTTATGTCAATCTATCTAATATGTGTGTTGGATATTGATAGATAAACATACAAGTAAGTAATGCAAGAATAAAGGGTAAAGGAACACCAAACCACAACACGAGTATTTATAGTGGTTTGGCTACAAGGACACCTACCTTTCCCTACTCCACTCCCCGAGTACCCCACTCGAGAGTTCGTAAGCACTACACAAAATAAGCTCCTTAATGTGGCGAAGAAACCTTCACAACGTCGCCTACTCTTTATCCGGTACTAGGCTAGACACCGAGTTCTTCCACGAGGTAGAACCAAACCTATCACAACGTCGCCTACACTTTATCCGGTACAAGGCTAGATACTGATTTTCATTACAAAGGAGAAACTACTACCCAACACTACACCACACCACAACTACCCCAAAGGAGACACACTCCTTGTTATAACACTAGAAGGATATCAACATCCTTTAACCCAAACTATCTAACTTGTACATCGATGCACCATATCGAATGTACACCCTTGGCACCTTTCACTAATGCCTTCGACACGACCCTTCGGCACCTTTCCCTAATGCCTTCAACACAACACTTCTATGGAGGGAGGAAAGAACTATCAATAAGATACACTTTAGTAGTCTTGATGATGACGAAGCTTAGCAACTCATGACTTGAGCTTGCACGTCTTCAAGAGGTGGTGATCTCGCCATTAAGAGGAACCTAGAGAATCAAACAAATATAAAACTACATAGAATAATCCTTTGGATCAGTGGTTAGAGATGTTAGAATATTGGGAGAAAGTATATGTTAAGTGGTAGTGAGCAAGAGAGAAATGACTCACTATTTATAGACAAAACTTGTCTACTGTCCCACGGTTCCCACGGATCCCTCCCCAGAGGGATCCGACTAGTGCAAAACCAGGGATCCGGGTACTGGGTCAGTTTAGTCCGGATTTCGGGTTGCAAACCGGTTATGGGTTATGGGTAATGAATTATGAATACCCAACAAGATGCAATGTACCTAGTCATTGGGTTATGGATCCTGGGTCATGAGTCATGGACTTTGGATCATAGGTCATTGATCATGGATAATACCCAACATGACTTAATGCATGATGTCATGTAATGGGTCATGGGTTATGGATCATGCTCCATGAGTATGGGTTATGGACTTTGGTTTTTACCCAACAACATTCATTGTACCTAGTCAATGGATCATGGGTTATGAGTCATGG
The DNA here is from genome assembly GCA_019973895.1 of Chrysanthemum seticuspe. Taxonomy (NCBI): domain Eukaryota; kingdom Viridiplantae; phylum Streptophyta; class Magnoliopsida; order Asterales; family Asteraceae; genus Chrysanthemum; species Chrysanthemum seticuspe. Next base: position 101,653,441 of record BPTQ01000006.1, read on the forward strand.
ACTTTGGTTTTTACCCATTACAATATATACAAAGTATATATACATTTCTATATTATGTAAACACTAGTTGTTATACATATGCATTTCTATAAGATGTAAACAATATTACTTGTTAGTGTTTATATAAAAATGTCTATGGTTTTATATAACTTATTTACGAAACAAGTTTTGGTATAGTTTTAATATGTTTAGTAAAAGTGTGTTAGTAAACTATTGGCTCAAACCTTTTACGTATTTTATTTGTTTCGTTAAAATGATTTTACGTTTGTTATCGACAAAACATTAGAAGATCGTAAAATATAAATAAATATTTTTATGGCTTATTTGTATTAACAATCACCCCCCCCCCCCTTTTTGTTGATGACAAAACATAAGATTATTTTAAAAAGAAAATAAAATTCGTAAAAATTTGAATTGGAGTTTTTACTCTCTTCTCCCCCTTTTTATCGAAACAAAAAGAGCGTCGAAAAGAAACTAACACATTGTTTTGAGAAAAACTTGTGAAAAGTGACAAAATGAGAAAATAAATAGTAAGATGAGAGAAATATTCTCTTTTTAGCTCCCCCTTGTCGGATGCTTCCCTTTGTTGAGGGCGTCAAGTAATTGGAAAGCTAAACAAGTGTTTTGCAATTATTTTTGCAATGGTTACGTCTATTGACGAAATGCTCCCCCTTGACAAGTGCTCCCTTTTGAGGAGGACGTCAAGTAGTATAGAAGACCTAAGTGAATGTATTGCAAGCGTTTTTGCAATGCTTTGCTTTGACGAAAAGCTCCCCCTTGTTGAGGGTGTCAAAGTCTTCATGTGTATTTTGAAAATCTACAAAATAAAGGTTAGAAAACAAGTATATGGTGCATAATTTCCTGTAAATGAGATTCATATTAGTGATAAAATATGCTTCTATTGCACGAATCCCACGGATCCTTCCTGTGAAGGATCCGCCTAGGCTAATTCGAGGGAACCGTGTACCTGCATTCTTTTGACAGAAATGTAGATTTTCTAACAATTCTAAGTTTTACCTAAGACTAGAGAAGAGCACCATTGTGCTTGTATTCCTAAGTTCTAGTGACGAGTAGATTTGTTGACCTCATCAAAACATTCGAGAAGGTGATAGAACATGAAACATAATTCGTCACGTACTTCATGGACTAGTCCTTCGACATGTTGACAATGAAAGCAATCATTGCCATGGCTAGGGAATGGTGGTGGTAAGAATGGAGCGGTTTGAGGTGGGAGATTTGATGAGGAAGGTGGATATTCCACAAACGATTGAGGGATTTGTGGAGGCACATTTGATGAGGTTGGAGGTGGTTCAACTAAGGGTAAAGGTGGTGGAATATGTGTTGATGGTGGTGGTAGAGACGTGTCTACTTCCATGTGATCCAGTTGTTGATTTTGATGATTCTTCATAATCCAAAATGGACCATTTTAGGGTGATGGAGAAAAAGATACGGGTGCTAGTGTTGTTTCAACTCCAAATTTTTGGTGAGGAGGTTGTTGTGGCACCATTTTCTCAATTGAGGAAAATGTTGGCAATGGTGGTGGATTAGATGGCCTAGGTCGCAAGTCCTCTAAGTTGTAAAGGTGTGGTGATGAGAGTGGAGTGGTGAAAGAGATAGCTCTAGGTACTAGAGGTGATGGTTTAGTGGAAGTAGGGGTGTTTGTCTAGGAGGTATAATAGTATTTGGCAAGGGTTGTCTTGTGGGAACAATCCTTTTGGGAATTGGTTTGATTGGTAGAGTTGGTTGTGAGGGAGTTCTAGTGTTTGAGGCTTTAACGGGTGATGATTCGGTTGAAGAGATTTCATGAACAACCCGAGTAATTTTCTTGGGAGGTTCTTTGGTTGATGAGTTAACACTAGGAGCTTTCCTCATGGTGAAATGGTAGAAAGGAAAGGTGTAAAAAGAGAGCTTTAGCTACTGAGAATGAGTGTGTGAATGGTGAATTAGAAGTTCTAACACAAAAGGTTTATAAAGAGAAAGATTTGGTAAGTGAATTAAAGCTTAAACCACTAAAATCCTTCAAATTGCAATGATTTGCATGCACAAGATTCATCTACAGAGTTGTACTGATCTAGGGAGTCATTTAAGATAATGTGGAGTGTTTATGTTAACAAAGAAGGTTTTGAAATGATTATATCAAGTAGGATTGGCTTAGTCTGTGCAGTCGGTTCCAACGGATCCCTCACATGAGGGATCCGTCTAGGCTAAACCTAGGGATCCGGCTCTCAGGAGCCAAGAAGAAGAAAGATGAGGTTTTAGTAAGGTCTAGTATCTACATATGTTGTGTGTTTCAGTCTCCTCAGGTGTCTTAAATGATATGAGACTTAAATGATCAAGTGTAATGAGTGAGGGTAGCTAATGATGTCCTTTATGGAAATAAATGAGGTTTTTATGAACACCAATGGGTGATCAAGGATAACACTAAGAATTTTGAGGGTGTCAAGTGGAGTCAAATGATCCTAGGGATCAGATGATGATCTAAGGAAAATTTAGAAATCCTTAAAAATTATAAGAAATGTAAAACTAGTTTTTAAACCATTTTAAGATCAAGATGACTAAAATCAATTTACTAAAATTGAAAGAAATATGAAACTAAGTGTTTTAAGATGAGAGGAACAATGTGTGAACATTGGAACGGACCGATGATGAGTTTTAAAGTGATGATAAATCAAAAAGTACCTTGAATATGATCCTAAGTTATCTATGAGTAAATGTGAGATCAACTGAGCTCGTAGAAGACTTAAGTGATCCTAATGTATCATGTCTAACTGGTCTAATAAGGTCTGGAGGGTTGGATTGATCTACGAGTGATAAAATAGCTTTTCTGTTTGCCCGGATACCACGAATCCTTCACTAGAGGTATCCGGATACTTATAAGCTAGGGATCCGGCATCTGGGACAAATTACTCAACAGTAAGCGTGCAATATTTTGCTCTAGGTGTCGAATTCTGAAACTAATGATTTCCACAGTAACTATACATGTATACAAGCAAGACATGGTAAGAGTGGCATGTAAGAACATCAATGATCAACAAACGATTTATTTGATAGGTATGATCAAGTTACAAAGGTAAATAAAAGACAAATCCTAAGGATTGATTTTATTACAGACAACTATTTTGCTCATGCGTTTTCGTTTGATGGATCGTCGAGTGGGTTGTGAGTAGTTGATGATTCAGGAATGAAGAATAAAGTGATGAGAGATGTGTTCAACGGTTCCATCATTTTGTTCAGAAGTATATATTGAGGGCTTTGAAATTGAGGGTGATAGTACATGACATGATGATAAAGGCGTGACAAAAACATCCCATATGGAATTAGTTTGTCCTTGTTGCCTTGGAGATTTACAATTCGCCTTGCGAAGAAGTAGGCAAGATTGTATGATTGTTGAGTTAGGAGACAATAAATCATGTGAGCACAACATGCGGGAAGTATCTCACGATTTCCTGTAAGACTCCAAACATTTTCACGTAGAATGACTGCGAGAGGTTTGAGATCATCTCGGAGATTACGTGTATAAATTATGTTTCGATTTGAGTAATTGGATTGAGGAGTGCATAGAAGTTGAGTTATTACTTGAGGAGAGGGTATGTATAAACAATATGGATTGTTTTCTTCACGATAGTTAAAGAGAGAATCAAGTGACCAATCTTCAGTGAAAGCACATTGTCAATAATTTAGAATTCGGAGAATGTGAGCAAATTGCTTAAGAGTCAAAACAAACTTTTGGTTTTTGATCCAAAACCATAGTGAGAGAGAACGATCCTCGTTACGAACGAGTTCAACTTGATGGAAAAATTCCAAAACAAACAGCGGACAAACTTTCTCGTTGATCTCGAGAAGACCTTCTAGTCCTATGGTGCGGAATGAAGTGTTGATACCTTCTTGGAAGATTAGAGGTGAGTCAACAACTCGTCCTTCATGAAAGTAACGAGTTTTGAGATTGTTGAACCCACGAACATGATTGCCCGGTGTGTTAGGCTCAAGAGATATATTTGGAATGTACACATAAGTAAGTTAATGATCGGAGTCATACTCATGGGACATGATGAAACCTATAGACATGGAATGAATATTTTACATGAGTATATTAGTACATAGTAAAACTTCAAGAGTGAGAACGTTTTTGGTTGGTGATACTTCTAAGTAGTTTAGCCCTTCTTTTGAGTTATGTTGAAATGATATGATCTCTTAATGTTTTATTGACTATTCTATTTTTATTAACAATGACATTTAACTTAATCTGTTTTAACATTTTAGTGAGGTTTTCCTTTTATGGTAAATTTTATGAAATGGTTTTTATGTTGCATGAGTGTCTGTCACCAGATCCACCGGTTCCGCCGATTCCCTTTTAAAAGGGATCCGGCTAGTTAAAACTCGGGGATCCGAGGATTTGCAGTTTTGACAGAAATTGGTTTTGAAGTAGAATCAAATTTTGCAATTTTTATGTTATAAAATGGAATATGTTTTAGCCAATGTTAATTCTTAAGCATGCATTAGTGATTTCAAATATGTTGAGGTCTGAAATATGCGAAAGAAAAGATATAAAAATCCATATTATACGAGAAATAGACGAGAGAAACTATGACATTATTTATATTTCATTTCAATGCTTAAAGCAATACAAAGGATAGGATAGATGATACAAATGTAGATCAATAAGACAAAGTACATGTCCCCATGAGAGAATTTGATCATAGGATACACGAGAGCGATGAGCGAGATGATGATGATCACGAGGGTGATGTAAACCATGACGATGGAGATCTTTCTTGGTTTTGATTTCTCAAAGTGAGATGATGAAGAAGATGAAGTTTTGAATGTGAGGTTTTTGAAAGTGGAAGACTTGAAAAATGGGGTTTGTTGGTGAGAGTTGACGATCGGAGGGGTTTTATGGGGAAGGAGGAATTTTTGAGATTTGTGTTTTATTTTATTTGTATTTAGAAAGATTTGATTTTTAGGAAGTAGGTTTAGACGACACATATTGATATACCTAGGTTTAGACGGATGATAACACGTATGCACATAGGTTTTCTAATGAAGCCACGTATATCACATAAATATGTTTTGGATATTCATATAAATAAAAAGAAATATAAGCACATAAATTTTCATTTAATGACATGCAAGCATACTCATACTTTGCTAATGTTAGTTAGAGATAAGTCTTATGAAAGCCATACCTGAGATAAGTCTTATGAAAGCCATACCTCTATTGCAATTTGAGTGTCCCTTATTTTTGACAAGTATTATCAATGGACAACTCCGGTTTCTTCGAGACCTACTTGGTAATATGTTTAGAAAACTTTTTGGAAAAGGTTATTTTATTACCAAGGAATCCTGATGGCTTGCTTATGTTGAGATTAACTAAACCAAATGACAAGAGACGTTAGTGCATTTTGTAAGACAAAATAAGATGTAAGAAAATTAATGTTGTCATCTAGTCAACATCCAAAAAGAGTATTCTTAAAACATAGTTTTTGTTTTTAGAAAATTTCATTCTTTGTAATTTTCAAACATACATGAATCATATCAAGTTTTTAAAGTACAATATACTCTAAGAAACTTGGTAACGAAGCTCTGATGCCAATTGTGGAAAACTAGAAGGGGGGGTTGAATAGTTTTATCGATTGAAACTTCATTTTAAACTATTTAGATTTGACTTACGTCAATCTATTTATTATGTGTGTTGGATATTGATAGATAAGCATATCAGTAAGTAATGCAAGAATAAAGGGTAAAGGAACACAAAACCACAACACGAGTATTTATAGTGGTTCGGCTACAAGGACACCTTCCTTGCCCTACTCCACTCCCTGAGTACCCCACTCGAGAGTTCGTAAGCACTACACAACACAAGCTCCTTAATGTGGCGTGTAAGCCTTCACAACGTCGCCTACTCTTTATCCGGTACTAGGCTAGACATCGATTTCTTCCACGAGGTAGAACCAAACCTATCACAACGTCGCCTACACTTTATCCGGTACAAGGCTAGATACCGAGTTCTATTACAAAGGAGGAACTACTACCCAACACTACACCACAACATAACTACCCCAAAGGAGACACACTCCTTGTTACAAAACTAGAAGGATATCAACATCCTTTAACCGAAACTATCTAACTTGTACATCGATGCACCATATTGAATGTACACCCTTGGCACCTTTCACTAATGCCTTCGACACGACCCTTCGGCACCTTTCTCTAATGCCTTCAACACAACACTTATATGGAGGGAGGAAAGAACTATCCACAAGATACACTTCATTGGTCTTGATGATGACGAAGCTTAGCAACTCATGACTTGAGCTTGCACGTCTTCAAGAGGTGGTGATCTCGCCTTTAAGAGGAACCTAGAGAATCACACAAACATAAAACTACATAGAATGATCCTTTGGATCAGTGGTTAGAGATGTTAGAATACTGGGAGAAAGTATATGTGAAGTGGTAGTGAGCAAGAGAGAAATGACTCACTATTTATAGACAAAACTTGTTTACTGTCCCACGGTTCCCACGAATCCCTCCCTAGAGGGATCCGGCTAGTGCAAAACCAGGGATCCGGATACTGGGTTAGTTTAGTCCGGATTTCGGGTTGCAAACCGGGTTATGGGTTATCAACCATGGGTTATGGGTAATGAATTATGGATACCCAACAAGATACAATGTACCTAGTCATTGGGTTATGGATCTTGGGTCATGGTTTATGGACTTTGGGTCATGGATCATGGATAATACCCAACATGACTTCATGTATGATGTCATGCAATGGGTCATGGGTTATGGATCGTGCTCCATGGGTATGGGTTATGGACTTGGGTTTTTACCCAACAACATTCATTGTACCTAGTCAATAGATCATGGGTTATGGGTCATGGACTTTAGTTTTTACCCATTACAATATATACAAAGTATATATACATTTCTATATTATGTAAACACTAGTAGTTATACATATGCATTTCTATAAGATGTAAACAATATTACTTGTTAGTGTTTATATAAAAATGTCTTTGGTTTTATATAACTTATTTACTAAACAAGTTTTGATATAGTTTTAATATGTTTAGTAAAAGTGCGTTAGTAAACTATTGGCTCAAACCTTTTACGTATTTTATTTGTTTCGTTAAAATGATTTTACGTTTGTTATCGACAAAATATTAGAAGATCGAAAATATAAATAAACGTTTTTATGGCTTATTTGTATTAACAAATTGAATGCCCTCAATCATGAGTTATAAAACACAAAAGGACTACAGATTTACAATCTCAATCATGGGCTGTTGTTGTAGTTTTAGGTACAAAACATTCTACAATTAAAGTCCAAATGAATTTGAACCATTTACATCAATAAATCTTTAAATGTGACTTTTCAATTGGACTTTTGATGATTTTAAATAACCAAACAAATCCACACCTATCCAAGTACCTTCCACTACCTCACATAAACGAAACACATAACAACTCCAAGATCTAACCTAGTTGTCAAAAACCATATACAACAACAGCTACAACAACAAAAATCCCATCTCCATTCATCTACAACAAGACCCGAAGAACACAATACTAACACAAATATCTCAGTCGACTTTTCGTGTTGTACATAAAATCCAAAGACCTTTACAATATCCATAATACGAAAAAGTTACCATCATTGATCCAAAACTTAAATGAAAACAAGATCTCAGAAGTTCCTTTCGTGTTTCACAAGATATTACAAAACCATAACAGATTTTAAACACACGAAAAGAAAAAAATTATCATAGATCTGTGAAATCTGTGAAATGTCTAACTTCTCTTTCATATATGAAAATAAGAAAAGGAATTATAACAAGTCTGTTATATCATATCTTTGTTTCGTCCAAATAAACACATACCGAAAAACATAAACCAATACCTACCCCAGACCTTGGTTGTTACAAGATCTGGAAGCTGAAATTTCTTGAGTCCTTCGTAGGTTATAAGATTCGAACAAAAGCTTGTTGCGTTTTTTTCTAGGTGTTCGGTCTTTAAGCAAAAACGTAGAAAACGTATGAAGGGTTTGTTGATTCGTGTAAGAATAAAAATGAGAAGAGTGGTGTTTCTGTTTGTGGTGGTTGTCGTGTGTATTTAAGAAGAAGAAATCAGTGGGCAGAAATTTATTGAGTGTGGTGGAGGAAGGATTGGCTGCACACATATGAGTGATTATGGTCGAAATGATAATGAATCTAGGGTTAGTGTTTTAAGTTTAGGATATGTATGGTTTTGGACCCGGTTTGGATTATGCTTGGTTTTATTTTGGTCTATGATGGGCTCCGAGTATAAAAGGCATTGATCCAAAGGGATATTAGACAAAGGCTGCAAATGCTATCCATAAAAAACAACATTCGTTGAAACATGAACCATGTATCCCAATAGAAATGAGATAACTTTAGAGTTGATAAAAGTTATGATTTAATCGGGCTAGTAATATTGTGTAGGATCGTAAAACATGTAAGATTTATGTGGTTTCGGGAGGTCTAGGTTGATCAAAGAAGTTGAAAGGCTTCATCTTTCTAGTAAGAGAAAGTAGTGAGAGGGTGGAGAAGAAAATGATACTTTTATTGATAAGAGAAATAACACACAAACCAAATGCTTAACCACACCCCTCATGGAGAGTCATGAGGGGTATTTATAGGCTCATCACACTATTACTTTGCACTGTTTACATAAGTAGTCCCTACGGGTGCAACTTACTAAGAATCTAGTCCAATTCACGTATGTGACGTTATCTTTATAAAAGAGTGAGGCTAACAATCTCCCTCCAAGATATCGTCACACGTGAATGGTTACAATGAGACCTATAAATACATAAACAAAGTAAATTACAATAATAATAAACTATTTTGACGTTGTTGAAGCGCAGAGTCTCTGTAGTCTAGATACTAAGGCAGACTTGAAGTTCTCTCTTCCGACGATCTCGGCATTTAATCTTTGGCGCTGACAGAACTGATCCTTGTAGCTCTGAACTTCAACTGTAACGGTCTAGTTAGGTTATTGCTCCCTCCTAACTAGTTAGCCCTTTTTTCTTTTATCTGCTCCCTCCTGAATCGATAACTCTCTTTCATAAAATCTTTAGTCTTCAACCACGCAGCGGAGAAAGTAGACTCTTGATTGTAGCACAATGGTTGTCGTTCGGGGAACATCGTAACAACATAACTAACTTAGTATTGCATCCAAGTTGGTAAAAAGGCCTGATGTACACACAATACTTCTCCTTCTTTGGTATTAAGCACAATTCCCTCATTCAATCCAATTACGGTGTGACACTGAGTACTACAACGTAACTTCTTAAAGTGATAGTTATACACTGTGAGTACTATAACGTAACTCCTTACATCAGTTATAACTAGATTGTCAATTCATAATCACTTATGAAAAATGCTCAGACAAGTTATCTTGAGAGATGCAACCAACCAACCAACTTCTCAAAGATAAAGAAGTTCACCCTTGAAACGTCACTTCAATTCTAAATAAGCAATACCGTACAAAAACCCCGTAATCATTTTTTTGATCAAACATTAGTTCAAGTCGTGAACGTATGTATCCTCTGTGAAATTTTAATTCCAAACTACCACTCATTTTACCAAATATTATCAAAATGTTGTATCTAAACAAAAATTCGGATAACATTTTGATAATTCATATAAGCGCATGTAAAGTCCAATTCATATCTCAATCCAAGGTTCAAATGAAATCTACGATCCATAAAGAATAATCCCTGGGCACAGTCCATCCTTGTGAGAGATGTGAATTTCATCCCAAGCAAAAGTGATACCCAATCCAATGTCAGTCCATAAGCAAATTTAGCACACAGCCCATCCAATACAGGAAATGCCCGATCCATATTTGCACTAGCACTACATATAACTACTTAACCCTAATTAAACTCGTATGTTAACACAAACCCTAAAACACACTCTGGTCAAACTCTCCGCCCCCTCCTACACCTTTTCACATCTAATACATCTGATGCAGGTTTTACTGATCAGGTTTTAATATTTATAATTACTCGTTATACCTATGGTCTACCCTAATACACTAACGGGAAGTGTACCCGGTCGTGTGTAGTGTAGTAATCGGTAAAACCGAGGTCGTCCCAAGAGCTATGTGAGTGGATTAATACTAAGTCTAGGTGTCACAGATTTTAATATGATTTCGATATAATTAACTACTAAAGCAAATAAAGGCGAAAAATGTGATCAATAGAGGAGAGTGGTGCTAACCTAGTTACTCATCCTAATTAGTAGTGTTTACGTCTAATTACTTCCAATTACTTCAGGTGGGGTCAAAGTCGCTAGGACAGCATTTGGTCAGTTCGTCCTAACCTATCAGCAAAGGGTACCACTGGAGAAGTCAGGTGTCCCCTCATAAGTCCAGTTGTTCCTGGTCCCCTAAGCCAAGTCAATAAGTATCGCTACATGCTAGATTTATAATAGTGAGTGCCCGGGCGCTAGCATCTTAAACACTCACCCCTAACTTCTTAAGTTCATCCAAACGGTAGGTGATCAGTTGGTCAAATCGCACAAGTAGAAAAGGTCGTCAGTTAGTGATATCTTACCCTTCCCGTTTCAGTCTACTCACTTAGGGTCAGTTGGTCATATCTCCTAAGCAACTAGCCTCTACCGCCATTCAAAACTACCGAAACAAGGGTAGCTACCAACAAACTATGCATGCACACACTTAGAAATAATTATGCGAAAGCAATGTAAACGCAAACAAAACAATTAAGGAATCATAACTAGGCCAGCACCAAGAGGTGCTTAGCCGCTCATCTTAACTATAACAATCAATTCAATGTTTAATATTACGGAATATATGAATTGAAAGTAAAGAAAAGATAAAAAGCTAATGCTTATCGTAGGGGAGTGATTTCTCCCTTGAAAATAGCTCCGTATGCTCCTCTATATCTCCCTTTGACTTCTTCTAACGTTCACTGATTGTTGTGTGTGAAATGGGATCATTTGAAATGTTGGAAATCGTGGGGTATTTATAGGCCAGATCTGGTTACGGCGTAACTATTCATACAATTCTTTGTATTTTACACTAATAATGTTGGTTACGACGTAACCTCTGGAAGGAGTTACGCTGTATCTTCAATAAATCTTGTTTACGCCGTTGTTGTTGCATGAGTTACGGCGTAATTAGTAGCGGCGCGGAACCTCATTTGACCTAATATGGTTACGTCGTAATCTTGGATAGAGTTACGCCGTAATTTTCTGTTAAGTTGGTTTTCTGAGTCACGCTTTAGTTACGGCGTAATGTGAGAGACGAGTTACGCCGCAACTTCTTCAAAGTGAGCATATTATGATAAATCTTCAATAAGCTCTCCAAATTTTCCTCTCTTTAGCTCCAATGCTCGTAATTTACCTGAACGTTTTATATAATGGAAAACAAGCGTAAATCCATATAAATGATATAAATTACAAGCATTATTGGGAGAAATTGACACTTAAATTAGATATCTCCCATCACCTGGAAAATATAAGTTTACAAAT
>BPTQ01000006.1:101665056-101875056 GCA_019973895.1 Chrysanthemum seticuspe
GCTTTGCCCACAGGCTCACGACTTTGTTTTTGTGGCCTCATTTGAAGACTTCCCGGCAGGTCACCCAAGCCAGTACTACTCTCACATGAGCACGCTTAACTGCCAGTTCCTAAGAACTCCACCCGCAGTAGACCACAAAACGCGTTGTGTCATTGTAAGGCGAATGTTATCTTATGAGCCCAGCATCTCTCCAGGCCACTGCCGATGTGGGATTTTCCTAGGGTGTTACAGCCTAATTAATCAGTTTTCTCTTTTTGAACCGGAGATCTCTACATAACACTGGCTCAACTATTTGACATAGTGATAGAACTAAGGTTTCTCATGAACCAACACCAACGCATCAAACATCTTTTTATGATTTAATGCGTATGTTTTATATTGCTTTCTTCATCCTTCATACAAACACACATAAAACACAAAACCCACTCCATGACCACCACCATTTTATCCGGCTACCTACTCCAGCCATGGAAATGAACTCTGCAACGGACGACGAAGACGATGATGACAATGATAAGTTTCCATTTACTATTTCATCATGTGTCCCTTTTTGTCTTGACAAAGGTGTTGTGAGTGGAGTAGCCTACTTTCATAAATAGAAAAAAACTTGACTTTTAAAACACAGGTTAGTAAGTGTTGTGAGTTAAATTCTTTATAATCTGGATTTGTCTTTGCACGCATTTTGCATTTACTTATGTTTGGAAGTTTTGTGCATGTTTATAGCTGATTAGCTGATATGGCTTAATTAATAAAAATATTATAAGGGTACTAAGAATATGACTTTGAAACTAATATGGTTTGACAGCAACTTGAGACATATAACGAGTTTACTTGTTTTTGGATTAAAACTAATAATAATAATAATAATAATAACTAATCGATTCGAACATGGCCGAAAGTATAAAACTAATAATAATAAAAAACTAATATGATAGTGCAATTTTTTAACTTTCATTTCCATTAGTTTTAGTTGGGAAATGGGAGAAATGAGAGTATTTTGTAAATATTTCTAAGTGATGAAAATAAGGATGAGGATGATGACTTTAGGAGTCCTAATAATGTGGTTTATAAAGCAAGGAATTTAGCAAGTGCATTCAAGACTTAAGCCACTAACCTTCATTGGAATGTGATGATTAACATGCACAAGTGTCAACTTCAGATTTGTACTTATCTAGGAACTCATTTAAGATGAGATGGAGTGTTTAAGTTAGCAAGATGAGCTTGAAATGATTGTTTTAGCTAGAGTTGACATAAATATGTCATACGGATCCCACGGTTCCCTCCAATGAGGGATCCGCCTAGGCTAATCCTAGGGATCCATCTCTCAGCAGCTAAGAAAAGATAGCAATGTTGTTTGTAAGGTCTAATGCCTATTTCTTCTTGAGTGTTTCAGTTCATCTAAGTGTCTTAAATGAAGAGGTCCTTAAATACTTAAGGGTAATGAGTGGTATAGCTAATGATTGCCTTTTATGGATGAAATTGGAACTTTCATGAGTACCAATGAATAAACAAAGATGACACTAAAGATTATGAGAGTGTCAAATGGAGCTAAATGATCCTAGAGATCAGATAGTGACTAGGATAATGTTTAGGAGAATATCCTAAAGGCTTTAAGATGGAAAAACTAGAATTTGATCAATTTTGATCAATCTTGAGGTAAGGATGATTATGATCAATTTTGACATAATTGGAAGATTTCCAAAGTTAGATGTGAGGGATCATATGAGTAATGATGAGTGAGCTTGAGAGCGGAAGAGTAATGAGTTTAAGTAAAACGATAGATCGACAAGCGTCATGAGTGTGATCTAAGTGAGTTATGTGTGAGTATGAATTTGCTCAAATTTGAAAAAGGACTCAATTTGTCTTAAGGCACTATGTTTAGCTTAGTGTGAAGTGATCTAAGGTATGTTTTGAAATACAATGATAGCAATTGCATTTTCTGTTCGCCGGATCCTACGGTTCCCTAAGAGTAGGGATCCGTCTAGCACAAACTTTGGGATATGTCTATCTGCTAAGCAAAACCTTTACTAAAGGTATGCAGTGATTTTGACAATGCATTATATTTCAAGGTTAGTTTAAGAGGTTCTAACACTAAGATATCAAATGTAAGATGTTTTATTTTATGAAAGAAATGAGTTACATTGATAAAACATGGATACTAAGGTTTGATCCTATTTTGAAAGAAAGCTAAATTCCTTGAGCATTTTTGCTAGATGGGTCATCAAATGGTTGATGAGGGTTTGTCGATTCAGGAATGAAGAAATTCTTCATGAGAGATGCGTTTAGAGGTTCCATCATCTTGTTCACAAGTACGTACAACGGACTTTGAAATTGAGGATGAAAGTACATGATGTTATGATAAAGGCATGTCAAGAACATTCCATAAGGGATGAGTTTATTCTTGAGCTTTGAAGATTTACAATTCGCCTTGCGAAGAAGTAGGCGAGATTGTATGGTTGTTATGTTAGCAAACAATACATTATGTGAGCACAACAAGCGGGAAGAATTTCTCGATTTCCCCTAAGGCTCCAAACATTTTCACGTAGGATGAGTGCAAGAGGCTTGTACTCTTCTCGGATGTCCCGTGTAAAGATAATGTTTGGATCGGAGTAATATGGTCGAGGTTCGCATATTATGCGTGTCAAATCTTCCGGGGAGGGTATGCGTGAACAATATGGACTATTTTCTTCACGAAAGTTAAAGAGAGAATCAAGAGACCAATCTTCAGTGAAGGCACATTGTCCATGATTTGGAATTCGGAGGATGTGAGCAAATTGCCCAAGGGTTAAAACAACTTTTGGTTTTTGATCCAAAACCAAAGAGATAGAGAGCGATCCTCGTTACGAACGATTTCAACTTGACGAAAGAATTCCAATATAAACCTTGGACATATTTTCTCGTTGATTTCGAGAAGACATTCTAGTCCAATGGCTCGGAAGGAAGTATTGATACCTTCTTCAAATTGTAGTGGGTGTCGACAATACGTCCTTCATGGAAGTGACGGGTTTCGAGATTATTGAACCCACGGACATGATTGCCAGGCGTGTTAGGCTCAAGGGAGATGTTAGGAGTGTAGAGGCTAGTGAGTGAAAAATCAAACTCATATTCATGCGACATAGCGAAACCTATAGTAAAGAGGAGTTAATAGGAAGTGACGTATTACGGGTAAAACAATGATTACCTAACGTTTTTACTGGATTTTTATTAACAATGACACTTAACTCACTTAATGTTTGACATTCTAGTGGAATATTACTTTTAGAAAGAAGGTGGTTTTTATTTTTCATGAAAAACCTGTTATCCAGGAGGACGGTTCCCACAGTTCCCTTTCATAAGGGATCATCTTATAGTTTTATACCAAGATATTTGTTTTAGCCTACATTTTCTTTTAGCATGCATACATGGTTTCTAATGTATCACGAGAGAATAAAATAAATCAAAAGAAATGACAAACACATTATGATAATAATAACCTAGATAAACTAGACTATTAGTAATATTTCATTTCAATGCTAAGAATGATACAAAGGATTGGGTATATAACCCCAATGTAGATTAACAAAACAAAGTAAATGTCTCCGTATGAGAACTTCATCATAGGGAACATAAGAGCGATGAGTGTTAAGGCGATGAGCACGAGAGCGATGTAAACCATGTTGATGACGAACCTTCTTGGTTTTGGTTTAAGATGAGATGAGATGAAGAGGAAGATGAAGTTTTGAATGAGAGTTAATTTTTGAAAGTGGAAGATTTGAAAAAATGGGGATTTGATAGAGTGGACGACGGATGGTTTATTTATGGGGAAGGAGGAATTTTTGAGATTTGTGTTTTGTTTTATTATTAGAAAGATATGATTTTTGGATTAAGTGAAATAAAACTTTAAAAGAAAAAGTAACACGTATGTGAGAAAAAGCTTCCTAATGAAGCTACATGTAATACATGTATATGTACAAAAGATAATCATATAAATACCTATGTAAGCATACTTATATATTAAGCTAATGTCATTTAGAGATAAGTAGAAAGTCATACCTTTAATGCACTTAGGAATGTCTTTACAAATGACACAACAAATGTCAGAAGACAATTCCGGCTCCTTTGTGCTTAAGATACCTTCTTAGGGAAGGTATTCTTGTTATCAAGTGATTCCTATGTCTTGGTAGGTATAAGCTTTAACTAAGCAACATGACAAACAGGATTAGTGCAATTAAATGAAGAATAAATAATAAGAAAAATGTTGTCATCTAATCAGCATCCAAACAAAGAGTTTTAAAAGACATGGTGTTTGTTTTTATGAAAAACCTTCTTTGTAGTTTTCAATTAACCATGGATCGTATCAAGTTTTTAAAGTACAATATACTTTAAGAAACTTGGTAACGAAGCTTTGATACCAATTGTGGAAAACTAGAAGGGGGGTTGAATAGTTTTACCAATTAAAACTCGTTTTAAACTATTTAGATCGACTTATGTCAATCTATTTGGATGTGTGTTGGATGTTGATAAACAAACATATAGAAATATAAATATGTAATGAAAAGATAAAGAGTAAGAAGCACAAAACCACAACGCGAGTATTTATAGTAGTTCGGCTACAAGGACACCTTCCTTGCCCTACTCCACTCCCCGAGTCACCTACTCGAGAGTTCGTAACTCCTTATGGTGGAGAAACCTTCACAACGTCGCCTATACTTTATCCGGTACAAGGCTAGATACCGGGTCCTTTTCACCAAGGAGAACCAATCCTATCACAACGTTGCCTACCCTTTATCTGGTACTAGGCTAAATATCGAGTTCCATTACAATGGAGGAACTACTACCCAACACTACACCAATCGCCTAACCCCAAAGGAGATCTACTCCTTATAACAACATCAACAAGGATATTAATATCCTTTGACCCAATACTAATCTATCTTGTACATCGAATCACACCATATCGAATGTACACCTTAGGCACATTTTACTAATGCCTTTGACTCGATCTTCAAGACACCCTTCACTAATGTCTTGTGTCTTGACTTCTAGGCACCCTTCACTAATACCTTTAGTCTTGACTTCTAAGCACCCTCCACAAGTGCTTATGATATGGACGATAGATACCCTTCACTAATATCTTCGTCTTGACACTTGAGACACCTTTCACAAATGTCTTCAACACTACACTTCTTAGGAGAAAGAAAACAATCATCAACAAGAGGACTTCGGTAGTCTTGATGATGAGGAAGCATGGCAACTCATGGACTTGAGCTTGCTTGACTTCAAAAGTGGTGATCTCGCCTTTAAGAGGAGCCTAGAGGATCACACAAAAACAAAACTACATACATAGATCACTTGGATCTGGGGTTAGAGAGTTTTTAACTCAAAGGGAAAGTATGAGAGAAAGGGGTGAGAAACAATGAAGAAATGACTCACTATTTATAGAGAGAAAATGTCCACTGTTCCACGGATCCCACAGATCCCTCCCTCAAGGGATCCGTCTAGTGTAAAACTAGGGATCCGTGGGACGCTCCTCTTTGCCCATGGGTATTTTGGTTATGGGTTGATCCATGGGTATTTCTTTAGATACAATGTATCTAATGCGTGCAATGTATCTAGTCAAGTGGGCATGGGTCAATACCATGGGTTATGGATATGCTCCATGGGTTGTAGTTTTTACCCATTATTATACATACTAGTTATGTATATATTTGCCCAATATGTAAACTAGTTGTTGTACATATGTATTACTAAATCATAAAATCACTTATACTTGTTTTAGTGTTTTATGTGAAAACGTAATTGTGTTAGAAAACTATTGGCTCAAACCATTTACGTATTTTATTTGTTTCGCTAAAATGATTTTACGTTTGTTATCGACAAAACATTAGAAGATCGTAAAATATAAATAAACTTTTTTACGGCTTATTTGTACTAACAGCAGGGGCGAAGCCAGGAATTTGAGTTAAGAGGGGCCGTAATTACTTGTTATATAATAGTAACATACAATTAATAGTTCGCACAAACTCTTGTATAAAAAGGGCTAGTTTCATTTGATTATAGGTTAGAATAGCAATAACAACATGTGCATTGATTTTAAATGTCTTACTATTCTTCTATTTTCATCAAATAAGCCTTTTTCTTTAAAAATTATTTAGACAAGATTCATAGAGGCCAAGCTATGCATATCTAATTATGTCACTAAGAGGTATTTACTGTTTTTTCAATGTTTTAAAGATAACATATAAGATTCTAAATTGTACTTCAAATAATTGTATATAGTTTTTGAGTTCTCATTTTTAATAACTTGTGTCTTTTAACAAAAATTTTAACTCTATGTTTAAGATTGGGGCTAAAATAGTCAATTATTAAATGTGAAAGGGCAAAGACTAAAATATATATCTAGATAGGGTCATACAGTATAAAACCTTTTCCTTTGGCCCACAAGTAAACACGTTGTTGGTCATCTTCTCCATAAAAAATAAGCTCACAAGTAAACACAAGCTATGTTTTTGTTTTTCTAACATTAAATAATAAGCTCATTATCCTATAAAGTGGATATTATCCATCATAAACACAGCCTAATTTGCTGCCTTGGGTCGTTTCTCGTTTCGCCCATGGCCAAGATTGAAGACTTTGTGAAGTGCGACAGGAAATCAAGCTAGTACAAGGTAGGTTCGCTGGACAAGTTGGGGGTGGCTGAGCACCTGCCAGCCACCCTACTGGCTCCGCCTCTGATTAACAGTTACCTTCTATTATAGGCCATATGACCATCTCACCAAACATAACCCGTATCCCCAACACTATGCTATCCCCAAAACTAATATTAGCATACTAATAGAGTCTTTCAACATGGGTCCTCCAACATCAAAACTATGCTAAACCCATATCCCTAAAACTAATATCTTCTTGTCTCGTTTAACACCAACAAAAATCAGATCATCCTAAAAACACATAAAGCACACTATGATTAAACCCTCACACGTCATAATAAAATAAACATAAAAAATAAAAAGTAAATGGTTAGAGAATTACAAATCCAATATTATTCACCAAAAGATCTACGAATTAGGTCTCGTGCAAAACTTGAAGCCGTCATTTTACATAGTGAGTTGATTTAGTTTAGCTTCTAGATTATAAATACACTATGCAATTTATGTCTGCATTGATGTACCATCAAAAAGTATCCCCTTTTATGATCCATAAAAGACGCAATGAATAAGTTTTTAGATTTTGTGTTCACCCAAGTACCGGATGTTTAATTTAACGATAATTGATTTGATGTTATGACCCACATATGATTTTTAATTAGACTAAGCGGGTGTTTGTTGTCATGTCCATCACTTAGCTTGCACGCCCTCAACTCTTCAAGATCTGCGTATTATTCTATCACACTTAAGCTGCCCTTTTTTATACTTATACTATTACTGGAGCCCAAGTGCAGTGTAGTGTGCTTTTGAAGGTATTGTTTTATGCCTATGTGTTTATCTTTTACTATACTAATAATCTATGCGCATGCGGTTTTTTTTGTACTTAGGACTCCGTTAACAAGTATCAACCATTTAACTGTGATATTGACTGATCATGATGCTTCAAAAGAGCAGTGGACTTTGGACTGCCACAATGGTGAACATTTTTGTCTGTTTTCTCCTTGGTTTACTTATTTCTGAAGGAATTGTAGTGTTTTAGTGTTTCCTTAAACCGGCTAAAGTACTAGCATCTAAAACAGCAAATATTGACTTGAAATTCTTCGTTTGACTACGAAGCGCATGTGCAAGAAGAGCGTGCGACTTTTCTTCATTAGGGATAGTAGAAAAGTCAACATTTTGATGGGCTTTCCACTTTTACTAATAGGCCTTCGACCCGCGTTTATAAAAGAGCTTAGTTATAAAAGAGCTTGCATTCGTGTTTAGGCTACATTTTGGTACTTTAAGGCTAGGGTTATCAATTTTCACAATTATGGTGGAATTCATTGTTCTTTTTTGGTTTTTATTATGTATGATTATTGATAATAACTTACTTTTTGGATGCAGCGATTGGAGTGCAAAGAATGCTTTGGCCGATGTGGAAAAGTAATAAAGGTTTGCCATTCTCGGACGGGTCGACAGGTCACAAGTTAAAACTGTGAGTCACTTTGGTACGTGTTTGAATTGAACCAATTATTATAATATTAACATCACTAGATGTGCAGTGAAGCAAATACATGTCTGCTTATTCATCGAATGTGCATTTCCAGGAATATGCCTTTCCAGAATCAAACACTTACACAGTTACAGTGAGTTATCCCAAACACCCCTATAGCCATAGATTGAGCATACTATGTTTCACAAATTCAAACATGTATGATTCTAAACACATCGTGGCAGATTGTTTGATATATTATGCCTAAACAACTTAATCTAGGTCTGAATGATTCATTTAGTTATACATGAATACTATTATCATATTCCGATAATTTACGGAATTATCATTTCATATACAGAAGAAACAAGACGCTAATGGAGGCATAATTGGAGTCGTGTCAACTACCGTATTCGCATGGGAATACTTGAGAAGTCGACATGTAAGTCTTTGTCAGTCTATATGCTATTTATTTTATGTTTGATGGCATTTTAAAAAAAATTAAGTGTTGAGGTGAGTTTCAGGGACCTATGTGTAAAGTTTGCAGTGGAAATTTCTACCCATTTTACTTAAAATTGGTAGATTTGGGTTATCTGTATTTTCTA
Organism: Chrysanthemum seticuspe; assembly: GCA_019973895.1. NCBI lineage: Eukaryota > Viridiplantae > Streptophyta > Magnoliopsida > Asterales > Asteraceae > Chrysanthemum > Chrysanthemum seticuspe. The sequence continues at coordinate 101,673,759 of BPTQ01000006.1, forward strand.
TTAAGTCAAAATGGTAAAAAGAATTCTTTAAAAGAAAATGGGATGAATAGTTTTATGGTCATCCAACGTATTACTTTGTAAGAAGAAAACCTTCCAAGTCATTGCTTTAATAAAAATCATATTATTATTGATGAACAAGAGGTTTCTTGGGTCAAATAAGCCCGTCATGGAACAATAACCTGTGTTGACCTGGAGCCTTTATAGCCCGTTATCAAACCCAACTGACCCACCCATTTTGTGACTTCTGTATAACGTATAACATTCAAAAAAAATCCGAAACAAAAGCATATCATGACTTTGATGGGTAAAATTGTAAAACATGAATTTGAGCACTGAAGATTCTATTTTGGTATGCTTTTGAAATCTACAGTTTTAAAAGATCATGATCATTCTTACCAATCCTACTATAAAATGTTTGCCTTGCAGTTACATTCATTGTCATTCTTTGTGCTGGATGCGGCTGACCGAATGATAGATAATGGCCATTTTCATGAATTACAGTCAATTATTGACATGCTCCCGATGGTTAGGGAAGGACATACAGAGGATACTAAAAACTGTATTACGGTTACAGGCTTTCAAAGGAAGAAATGACAGACCTTTGTATTCTCTGCTACCATTTCCCTATCTTCTGATTTTAGGAAAAAGCTCAAACGTGGATCTATGAAAAAAAAATCAGATGGTGAATTAAATTCAGTTGAAGCACTCTCTGAACGGGTGGGGATGCGATCTAATGCTGCTATTATAGATCTGACAAATGCTTCAACACAAATCGAACAACAAATTTTGCGTTTTTGATACACAGATTGAAGTAAGTGCTAAGATAATCAAGAGTTCTTGATTATGTATATTTTTTTCTTTCTTCTCTACGATTATGGCCAAACTTAACTAATATCTGATCTTTATTCTTAATTTTCAAGGCTCCTACTTGGTAAACTTACATCTATCAACTTAATTTGTGCATGATGTGCAACTGACCTATTCATGTCTTGTGTTATAACCGGTGGGTTAAAGCTTTTGAAGTCACATCACCTATTCAATAGCTTATACACTATGAGCAAGTAAGTTATACGGCTGCATTATTTATCATTATGTTTCATGTTCAAAATAATAGACTTCTTTATGACACTTATGAAAAAAGTTTATCTATGTTGCAGATGGAGAAAAGTGATGTGCTCTTTAGACCAAAATTAGGTGTAGCTAGTGCAAGTGCATATGCTCGGGTATATGATTATGCCCGTATGCGCAAGGTAAATGCCACTAATGTCTTATTTCTTCTTTTCATTCATGATTCTTGATATCTCAAATCTTTTACTGTCTCATTTTTTGACAGGTTTGTGACAAACAAAAAGCTATTCTATTAGCTGACATGGCACACATCAGCAGGTTGGTTGCTGCTGTTGTATTACCATCTCCTTTTGAATATGCTAATGTTGTAACAACCACGACACACAAGTCACTACGTGGACCACGTGGAGTCATGACCTATTTAGGTAGGGGCTAATGAGATAAACAAAAAAGACAAACAAGTGAGTTACTGTATCTGTATGACTTATGTAAATTCTACTATTTTATCTTACTTCTTGCTGATTAGCTTTTACATATGTGTTGATGTGTAGCCGATTGAGATAACTTTTGACTATATTTTATTTGGTTTATAGGCTACAACCCGTCCGTACAAGGCATACCAAGAACAAGTTCCTACCAATTGCAAGAAATTTTCGCAGGTTAACTAAATATATTTAAGATAAGTGTTAAATGGAAAAATTAGAAATTGTTTGGAAATATTAGTATAAGCAAACTAAATTCTAATAGAAATTGTTAAGTGGAAAAATTAGTATAAGCGAACTAAATTCTACACATATCATGTTTGGTTTTGCAGAGTTTGATAGAGAGGGGGCGGTACATGTCGGGTCGAGATGTGGATGCTGCTGATATACATACTGAGGGTAATGTTAAGTCAGAGTATCATATATGCAAGTGTTGGTAATAAGCACATTGAAATAAGAAACTTCCTGCACATACTTATTAGTAGTGCTATAAAAAAAGATAGAAGGAAATCTTGAACATGTCTTTCTCTAATGTTATGTTTCTTTATTAGAATTGGAATATTAGGTTTTCCACTTAGGAAGTGTTTGAAATTGATTGTTAACTTTAGTTTTGAGTGTTTCGAAAAAAGTGCTTATTTTATTCTATTTTAGCCAGATCATCTCAAAAACCAGTTTCAGTTAACTCACAAGGCATTATATAGTGTTTGGATTGGTTGTCTTCTTGAATCTTAGAATGATAAAAGCATATTCAAAAACCGTCTTCTTGATTTGTTTCACTTTAGTTGATTATTTGATTCGTTTATTTAGTCTACACGATTCCACTATACATATGAGAAACAAGGATTTGCTCAATTTAATACAATGGTTTTACTGTTATAGGAGTCGTTTGGCACGTTATATACACTTTTTTTTGTGTCTTAGGAAGATAAATATGACTAAAACATATTCATTTGGACATTATCGGTTGATGGAAGAGTATGAATGCGAAAGAGGATGCAATTCGATTGTCGGGCAATTGCAATAATATAAATTCTCGAAAGCATTAGCATCTTTAGTAGATAACCATAGAGTATGAAATCCAAATACCACAATATGTTAAAAATGGGGGCAGGTCAGGCACAAAGTTACTGATCATTTGTTTTTTTTTGGGTCTAACTTAAGTTTAATACATACTCAAAAATCAGAGTGCACCTTTGCCCTTTGGAGTCATGTTAAAGAAGTGCCTCATTTTATATCAAATGTATCTTTCTTCGCAATTGAATTTCACGTGTAATAAATAAATCCTTTGCGAGTTACTTGATTTCTAATGGTTTATGCGTTTTCTATAGATTGTGCTTTCAAAAGACTGGAGTAACTTCTATACACTGTTTTATGTGCAACAAATGTGGCTGTAGTTTTGCTTTGGAAAGTTGCTGACAGTAAGTACATCCTCCAAAACTTTACGGTGTCAAATACTTTACAGATGTGAATATTCTAACCCATATTCATAGTCAACACTTCTATCGAAGTTGTGTCACTGTATCAGAATAAAAATTTATCAATGGGACGGGTTGAAAGTCACCCTATATTGTATAGTTAATACATTATAGGTCCTAAGTTTGTTTGATACTAATTGGATAATGTTCAAGAGTCGATTTAACTCAACCTAACCTAACCTGGCCTCTTGCAACTTAGACTAAAAATTGCATTTGCTCGATGCAAATGGTGTATTAAAGAAGCATCGCACCTTGCACCAAGTAAGCATGACCCAACCATGAATAAAATGAGCGAGCTAGATGGTTTGAACAATCAGTCATAGCAGGTCGGGTTAAAATTTGACACTTTTTTTTTATCATTCGAACTTAATAGAATTATGAATAACATGATTTAGGAGGGTGAAATTTGACACTTTTTTTCCCCTCAACAATTCAGTGGAACTAAATTTTGAATCGCACATGTGGGACCAAGAGCAGCTGACAAGGTCGATCACGTAACCGGTGGGTTAAAGCTTTTGAAGTCACATCACCTATTCAATAGCTTATACACTATGAGCAAGTAAGTTATACGGCTGCATGATTTATCATTATGTTTCATGTTCAAAATAATAGACTTCTTTATGACACTTATGAAAAAAGTTTATCTATGTTGCAGATGGAGAAAAGTGATGTGCTCTTTAGACCAAAATTAGGTGTAGCTGGTGCAAGTGCATATGCTCGGGTATATGATTATGCCCGTATGCGCAAGGTAAATGCCACTAATGTCTTATTTCTTCTTTTCATTCATGATTCTTGATATCTCAAATCTTTTACTGTCTCATTTTTTGACAGGTTTGTGACAAACAAAAAGCTATTCTATTAGCTGACATGGCACACATCAGCACATGTTGGTTGCTGCTGTTGTAATACCATCTCCTTTTGAATATGCTAATGTCGTAACAACCACGACAGACAAGTCACTACGTAGACCACGTGGAATCATGATCTTTTCAGGTAGGGGCTAATGAGATCAACAAAAAAGACGAACAAGTGAGTTACTGTATCTGTATGACTTATGTAAATTCTACTATTTAATCTTACTTCTTGCTGATTAGCTTTTACATATGTGTTAATGTGTAGCCGATTGAGATAACTTTTGACTATATTTTTTTTGGTTTATAGGCTACAACCCGTCCGTACAAGGCATACCAAGAACAAGTTCCTACCAATTGCAAGAAATTTTCGCAGGTTAACTAAATATATTTAAGATAAGTGTTAAATGGAAAAATTAGAAATTGTTTGGAAATATTAGTATAAGCGAACTAAATTCTAATAGAAATTGTTAAGTGGAAAAATTAGTATAAGCGAACTAATTTCTACACATATCATGTTTGGTTTTGCAGAGTTTGAGAGAGAGGGGGCGGTACGTGTCGTTAAGAAAGGTATTGACGACCATACATGCTTTGCTGGAGGAGCTGGATAAGAGGTTTTGCTAAAGTTCATGATCTTAACATAGGTAGTAAAGATTCATTTTTTTGATTGGTAACTTTATTAGTCAAGTTATAGCAAGAATTTAAGTTTGGGTTTACATTAACTCATCTTATGATATGACTATTTATATATGTTGTGTAGCCATTGCGTCTATTTATGCCGGAAATGGTGATATTATTGGAACCGTGATTGTTGATGCTATCGACAGGGTAATTTCCAGGAAATTTAAATTACAAATCAGTATTAAAGTTCACTCTTCTATATATTTGTTAATTGATAGGTTGTTGATGATGTTAACAATGAAAAGATGATGATGTAGATGCAAATTCTAATGATGATGATGTGGAGGATTACAAGGAAGATGTTCTTCAAGGTAGGTATTTAATTGAATGGTTATAATTATGAATGTTTTTTTTGATAAATTCTATGTTATCTTAAAATTTTGCTTGTGTATTTAAAAGTATGTAATAACTACCTGACGTTGATGGTCATTAGTCTATTTTTTGTATAAATGTCGCTGTAGAGGTAGCAAAATGAACGGGTCAGGTGGGTTGAGTAATGGGTTCGGGTCAAAATGGGTAGTTCTTTGATATGAGTTTGTATAGATGGGTCAAACTTGCCATTTATACTACTCAGTATTTCCACCTTTAATAACTACATACCTTACTAGAAAGAAATTTATGTTTTCATCTTCGGGGGTGCGTATTATTTGTGCCTATGTGTGCTTTTTTTAGAGGATAAAAACATGCCAAGCATATTGTTGATGCAATTGGAGGATTCTGAAAAGCTGTTTCTAATATACCTCACCTTAACAAGGTTGTTCTCATTAAATAGTTTCTTTACTTTATACCGTTGTTTATTTCTGTCACTTTACTAATCAATGGGTCGATTCAGTTGTGTTCTATCAAATTCGCTTATATGGGTCAAATGGGTCAACATTCATAAGATGTGTTTTTTGTGCGCAAGACCTTCTAAATAATTGTTGACATAAATTCTTAGTTTCTCGCATATGAAGTTTCCCTTATGAGTTTCTCGCATAAGAAATTTTTAGTTTCTCGCATATCAGTCCAAGCTTTCTTTAGCCTCATAATTATATAACTTTTCAAGTGTATATCAGTACAAGCTTTCTCGCATATCAGTCCAAGCTTTCTTTAGCCAAATAGTAGTTTCTCGCATATCAGTCCAAGCTTTCTTTAGCCTCATAATTGTAACAAATTCATGATAACATTCTACTTAGCAGGATGATACACAAGTTTCTATTTAGTACATTTTGGTTCAATGTGCTAAATTTTCATGTTTATTGTCCTTTCTAGAATCCCTCATTGAGCAACTAGATTTAATGTCATATGACAACTAACATTTGTAATAAGAGTAAGGATATACATCAGATGATTCCACTAATACAAAAGTTAATTGAATTGCTTAATACTAATATTTAAATAGTATGTGCAACATTATAAGTGACATGTTTTATACCATTTTTTACGTTACACATACTCTTATCATTGTTAGGATTCTTGTCCTTTATGATCAATTGAAGTTATATTCAAGAGATATGCATTAGTTGAGATTGGTTATGTGTGTCTGCCAAGTCGAGAATACCTTATTCACGTGAACCAGATAGATGTTCTATGCAGAGTGTTATGAATGAGCCGTGTTCGTGTCATTTAGAGAATGAAACCACCTGTGTTATGAGACATATGCTGCCATTATCTTCCGGAGCAAAAAAAAAGCTACATGATTTCCTAAAAGGTGTTTCATGTTTCTATTCTATCTGGTACTCTTGTGGAACGGGTTTGAGATTTTATCTTTACAATTTGGCAAAATGGGTGGGCATGTAACGTGTAAACTGAGCTATGTGAACTTCTGATAGACCGAAACTCTGTATAGGTCGGCATGAGATCTTGAATTTTTTTTATGATCATGAACATATCTAGACGAAGACAATATTATTATAATATGTATGCAATAACAATAAGTCACTTTGTAATTTCTCTACTCTTACACTAATATATAATTTTATTCTGACATGCATTGTGTAAATTTGAGATTTAATGAGGGACAAATGTGATTGATACGTTGTGTGAGAAGTTATTGTTTAGTTAGGTTGTGTTAGTTTTGCCTTGCAAAAATAAATTTAAGAATCTAGGCAAACGACCCCCTTTGTTTGGTCACTTTGGTTATTTAGATCCTTCTCATTTGTTTATAGAATTTCATTGTTGCTTCATACTCTTAAAGATTTTTAACACCCTCTTGCATAATTAACAGAATTAGGCGTGTAATACAATTTAACGGTACAAAAAGGAACCTAGGGCACTAACTTTTTTTTTATCCATGGAAACTATATATGGCCTCTACAACTTTATATTCACTTTATTTAGGAAAACCACATAGAAATAAATCGGGACAACCGGCCGCTGGAAAGAATGACAAAACAGTTAGTATGCGGGAGTGGTTTGCCTATCAGATTCAGGACCGTCCGAATCAAGAGAATTTATTTGTACATGGAGGTCGTTTGTTTCAGCAATTTCTTGTGGATGGTTTCGCTATGGTTGAGAGAGAGCGTATGTTTTTCCATCGTTTCAAACAGTCTAAACTAAAGTGTGATACGTATTCAAATGAGCGTCAAAGCGTCGCATCTGGAAATAGCGACCCGTCCACAGTTGGAAAGCCTATTATTTTTCCTTCTTCGTTAACTGGTGGACCAAGGTACATGCATCAAAATTATATGGATGCCATGGCATTGTGTAGGTGGTATGGTTGTCCAGATTTTATGCATACGTTTTATATTGCTTTCTTCATCCTTCATACAAACACACATAAAACACAAAACCCACTCCAGGAACACCACCATTTTATCCGGCTACCTACTCCAGCCATGGCAATGAACTCCGCAACGGACGACGACAACGATGATGACAATGATAAGTTACCCTTTACTATTTCATCATGCGTCCCTTTTTGTCTTGACAAGGGTGTTATGAGTGGAGTAGACTACTTTTATAAATAGAAAAAAACTTGACTTTTAAAACACAAGTTAGTAAGTGTTGAGAGTTAAATTCTTTATAATCTTGATTTGTCTTTGCACGCATTTTGCATTTACTTATGTTTTGAAGTTTTGTGCATGTTTATACCTGATTAGCTGATATGGCTTAATTACTAGAAATATTATAAGGGTACTAGGACCATAATAGATTAATAGAATATGACTTTGAAACTAATATTGTTTGACAACAACTCGAGGCATATAACGAGTTTACTTATTTTTGGATTAAACTAATAATAATAAAAAACTAATCGATCCGAACATGGCCGAAAGTATAAAACTAATAATAATAAAAAACTAATATGATAGTGCAATTTTTTAACTTTTATTTTCATTAGTTTTAGTTGGGAAATGAGAGTATTTTGTAAGATATTTAAAAAAAATAAAATAAATATATTTATTTTTTTATATAAGTAATTTTTTAAAAATAAATTTTTTAAAAATATAAAAAATAATTATATTTTTTAAATGAAGAAAGTAAATAAATTTTTAAAAAAATAATTTTTTTACATACTTTTTTTAAAAGATAATTTAAAAAAAAATTAATAAAAAATGATTATTAAAAAAAATTGAATACTTTTTTAAATACTTTTTTTAAAAAATAATTTAAAAAAAAATTAAAAAATTATTTTAAATATTAAATAATTTTTTTTGGAGTTCACATTAGATATGACTAAACACACTTTCTTATTCTCTTTGAACACATTAAAAACCAAAACATGCATCTGAACAACAAACACATATTACATTAGATCTCAGCCCTTTAATTTGTTTCACTCGGATTCAACCAAAATGTAAGGCCAAGATCACCTCCAAACAAACACAAATATCCACAAAGAAACACAAGTAACCTTTGTGTAAAAGCTCCTTTTCCTCCTGTTTATTACACACACCAACTCGCTACAAACACACCCACTTTTCTCTATTGATGTGGGCCCAAGTATTGATGAACAAGTTATTATGTTTCTGGTGGCCCAAGATCGCGTGACAAAAGGGGCCTCACTAAAATGGCCATAACTTGGGCTACGGGGCTCCGTTTTAGGCGAATGACCAGTCAAATCGAAGCTTTCATTACAAATAAAACGGTAGATTAGGTTTGGTTGAATGAGGATGGATAACAAATTCCACAACGGTAGATTAGATTTGGTTCAATTATCATTCTTAATTTAGTATGAAGCTTTTTTTTTTTTTTTTTTTTTTTTTTTTTTTTTTTAGGTAAGCTTTCGATACAAATAAAACTTTCACCCCATTATAAAAAATCAACAAGTCATATCCTTAACTACGTTTCGATCCACAATATTTTTACATTATGTACAAGATTTTTACATTCTCATATGTTTTATCTTCAAACAGTATAGCTAATCCTATAAGAAAGATTGTTCCAAGAAACCCGTCAGAAAAAACTGCTTATCTCATCTCGGATAAAATGCCTTTTTGTTTTCTTATATTGCACTAGAAAAGAAAATGAATAAACCATGTCTATACTATAACTTTGCATATTTAATGATAATTTAATAACACAACCTGGTACTAAAGTATGAAGATAACAACAACGTAGGAAAATAAAAAGCATCAACAACATTCCATCACCTAAGAGTATGGTCAAACCACCAAAATTTCAAAAACTTCCCCTCTATATCCTCCATTTATGATTTAACATCCTTCTATCTTTCCCGTACATTACATATCTCACTCTCTCTTTTGACAGATCTTGCAACCACCCAACATTTACTTCCATCACCGCCACCACGGTAATACACTTTACAACGGACGAAGACGACGATAAACTGCTGTGCCGTCCCTTTTTTTCTTAACAAAGGGGCTTTCGGTGGACTAGATTACCTTCATAACAATTTTGTTTGCTTTGGGATGATCTTTAGTTGTTATTTTGATATTGAAATGTATATTCAACATCTTTATATGTTTGCATTCTTACTTGTTTATAATTAATATGTTTGTTTGTATTCATTGGTATTTATATTTAGCCAGTTCTTTATATTTGAAGTAATATGTTTGATAGAATCTATGTGTATAACTTTGGTTGTATTTTAATTTATTAATAATTGGCTGGTAGGATTTTTACTACAACCTAAAGTCTAGCGGTGACTTAAACTCAATCGCTGGTCTTTATGTCACCAACAAACCCCAACCTTTGTTTATTTGTTCGATTTATTTTACGGTTTTTACAATCATTTATAGAAATATTGTAATTTTTTTTAATTGGTTTGACAGGCATATTTGAATATCTAGCAAAAAACCATATGAATCGCGAGAGCCTAACATTAACTAAAGGGAAGCACTTCAAAGTAAAAAGGGGGATGAAGGGTATCACCTTACAAGTTTGTGCCTTGGGTTTTGGCCATGAGGATCTCAAGTTTGATATGGTGAAGAAGTACTTGGTTATCAAAGGTGAAACAACAAACTTGCAAGGGAAAACTACTGTATGCGATAAAATTGTGCTAGTTGAAAGATTGGAAGAAGTATGATATGAAAGGCTTGTGGCTGAATCCAAATATGGTCTCGTGGAGGTTTTATCCATTTCTCAAAGAAGTGAGAAGTTTAGGAAGGATTTTTTTTGAATACTCGTTATTCATTTGTTTTGGGTTATTTGTTTGAGAAGGTTGTTTGTTTTAGTCGAATGATACACGAGGTTTTATGTATTAAAGATACATGTTAAGCAACCTTTTATGTAGTCCATTTCTTCTTAATTAATCTTTGTTTATTTTACTTGTTTGGCCTGTTGGAGTTAAAACATAGCTGAGAGCCTGGAATTGACCCATTTGTAAATCAGAAGCCACATAAGCTATTGTGTAAAATGGGTTGTTGTAGGATTCCATTTAGTGGCATAAAGGATCTGTTGGATCGATATACTTTAATCAAACTAACTTAACTAGCTTGTTAAGGTTTAATAACCTCGGATAAATCCTAAGTTATTAACAAAGAAACACTGAGCAATCTTTATTAAGTACGCGGAATTTACTTAACAAAGCTAAGAAGAATAACTTTATTATAAACTCTAAATCTGCTTATTATGCAGATACTCTAATACAACTCTAAGATAATCGAACTTTTCTCTAAAACACTAATTCGTAAACTCTAAAACTCTTTTTCTGAAATCGTACCTCTAATGCCAATCTAGGAGTCCTTTTATAGGCTCAAGGATATCCTAGTCGATTTACAATTGATAACCTTGTACGACAAGTAATCTAAACATGGAATACAATACATTCCATAAACGAATATAACAGTTTGTTTGTTCTAGCAGTACTTTGACTTCATCTTGCAGTACTTTGACTTTGTCTTTAGCAGTACTTTGACTCTTTGACTTCTTCCAGTACTTTGCAGCTTACAGTACTTTCATATCTTCAGTACTTTGATATCTTCAACACTTTCATATCCCAACAATCCTCCCCTAACTTGAATTCTACTTGCTTGACTTCAAGTTCCTTTGTGAATATATCTTTAACAGCTTCATCTTTAAAAAATGGATTGTTCTTTAGTCTGTAGATAGTATCTCTGTAATATCTGTGCTTGTCAAAGTATCTCTTAGAATTGTTTTCTTCACAGCAGCATCCAGCAATCTTCATCTTTTCAGCAACACAGCAACATATGACAGTTTGTACAATAATTCAGTTTAAGTTGCATACTATTCTCATCACATCTAAGTGAATCATTGAAAATTCAATGGATTTAGAACTCTTTACCAAAGCCATTATCTCTGGAGTAGCCAAATGTTTTGGTGTGTAAGACCATGGTACATTGATAACCATATGATTTTTAGCAAACCACCAGCTATCAACAGATTTGTTTTGTCTTTACCAAAAGCTGTACCCTTCTGGACTAGTTAGTTCTTTTATCTAATGGTGAACTAATTACCAATAATGGTTTTTCCACAGCCTTTACCACAAGCCATTTTCTTGTGGGCTAGCCAACTCTTCACATTACTGATATGGTGAGTTGATGACCATCCAACTTATTAGCAAGTTGTCAACTAAAAACGGATTTGATATATCTTTACCAGAGCCGTTTGCTCATGGATTAGTCAATCCTTTTGTAACCATGGTGGATTGATAACCTATTGATGTTATCATCACTAAAACCATTTATTCAACCTTTATTTCAAAAATATTTAATACTTAGCAAAAAGGTTTTTCTAAAAATTCTTTCAACTGGTTTAGTTCAGCAAACAGTACTTTGATGAAAGTACTGTCTGATAAGCAGTACTTTGAATAAAAGTACTTATATATCAAAAAGTATTTGTTCAATTAAAAGTCATACCAGTTATAGATCATTCTCAGCAATGGTAGTCCAGTCTATAAGCAAATTGACAATCATGCTAGCAGTTTCATTAGCCTCTTCTACTTCCAATCCATGCTCTAGCATCCTTCTCATGCGCTCAACTGTAAGAGGGTATCTTCTTTCTGGAAACATGTGTATCATTGTTCCATTTTCTAGCTCCAAAACATGAACTCCAGATTCTTCAAAGAATCTCCAGCAAACTATTTCCCAGCTTTCTTGATCCTTCCATATATCATCAGTGCTTTCTTCAGTAGTTTCCCACATGATTATGAGATCACCATGTAAAACCAATCCAATCCCTTCTAATGGATTATCTTCAAAATAAGCTTTCACAACATCATATAAGTAGAATAGATCTACTCTGTCTATAATATGCAGCAAATCCCATAGTCTTTTGAAAACTTTGAAACTTTCATCTTCTTTGTGAAAAACCATGTAGTCTCCATTCTTAGATTTCTCAACTTTGAAAACACTAATCTTTGATCTGTTCATCTTCATGTCATTATCTTCATCTGTATAATCAAAATCTACCACTCTGAGATAATTCTTTAATTCATCACTAGTCTCAGATCTTAATTCAACCTTTTCTTTCTTTGAAAATTGAACATCTGTAACTTCAGTTTTTCTTTTTCTCTTTAAGCTTTTCTTCCTTTCAGCTTCAGTCCAAAAAGCTTCTTCTCTAAAGTCTTTAATGCCTGCAACATCTTTCTTATAAACTTCTCTCTCAGCATCATATAATCTCTTCATATCCACATAATTTAGCTTTTGTAATCCTTTAAATCCTCTGCTTTTTAGATATGCCATCATTGCATTCCTTTCTTTAGCTAAATTAGGTCTTCTTTGTATATATCTAACAGGTGTAGGAGACTCTAATGATTCAGTAGCTTCAGCATTCAATTCCTCATGTAATTTCTGAGCTGCTTCTCTATTCTGAGCTTCTTGAGCTTCCTGTTCTTCTTTATATTTAGCATTTAACTCTTCTTGAACTTTTCTGGCTGCAGCTTCATTCCTAGCCACTTCAATAGCTCTGAGTTCTGCCAAAGTTAGTTTCTTCTTCTTTGTTTCAACTAGAACACCTTTTCCTTTGTCTTTTGGATCAATTGCAGGTTGATCAGTTCTTGGTTGTTCTTCTTCTTGTACATCTCTAATAGTAACTCCTCCTCTTGGATGTGACAAATCTAATATTGTAGCAACTAATTCATCATCACTCGCAGAATGAATAGGTTTGAATCTAGGTTCCTCCTCTTCTTCTATAACAGTTGTAGAAGGACCAGCTTCTTCATCAAAATTCAATACCCTTGGAGTTATTGGTGTTATTACTTCTGGCCTAGATGTATCAGTACTTTGATGTTCAGTACCTTGATCATCAGTACCTTGAACATCAGTATCTTGAACTTGCACTTCTTCTTCTTCTTCTGAAATAATCTTTTCTGCAGTACTTACAGATTCTTTCTTCTTTGTAATATCTTCTTTAGATTCTTTCTTCTTCATAACATCTTCTTTCAAATTATCCTTTTCTGAATTCCTCCCCAAGTTGACAGAAGATGATTTAGGAACTTTCTATCTTTTCAATTCCTTACGAAGTGCTTTACGTCGTTTGTTTTCCTCTTTAACCCATAAGTTGAAACCTTGAATATATGGTTTAATAAAATTCCTTAACCAGATATACCTACGCTTCAACTTCTTAAATGCTTTAGCTTGACGCTCAACAGTCTTGTTTAATCTAGCTAGCTCCCTTGTTAAAGCATATTTATCCAAAGTCAAACCTTCACGAGGTATATTAGGAGCATCACCTTGAACTTGAGAATGTTCCTCTGAAACAGAAACAAATGGTTGAGGAGATGGAGTAGGTGTTCTCTCAATCTCTGCTTGAACCTCAGGACTTGGAGAAACATCACCCTGTAACGATGCAGTACCTTCACGAGAAGCAGTACTTGCAGATGCAGTACCTTGTGAAGCAGCACTTTGTGAAGCAGTACCTTGTGCAGAATCTGTACCTTCACTTTCTTCATCCTCTCCAGCTGCGTCACGTACAGCTTGAACAACTTCCATCATTGTTGTAGTTAATGGAATATCTCCTCCTCTGAACAAATTACTTCGCTTAGCCATGAATGTATAAATTTTAGCTTGTTGAACAATGACTGGTAGCAAAGTAGCAGGTTTTGGAACATCAGCCAATTGCTTGTTCAAGAAAACCTGTATAAACCGTGGATACATCAACGAAGTTGCCCCAGATGATATATGCGATAGCATCCCATCCAAAATAAGCCTTGAAAAATTAAACATCCTATCAGTAGCTAAGCCAACCACTGCTGATGCTATATTTGACCCAAACTGCTCCCAAGAAGTGCTTTTAGAACTTATGCAATGTAACAAGACATGAATCAAAAACTTCCATTGAGGACAGAATAAGGCTTTCTTGAATGTTTGTTCAGTCAAAGAACCTTCATAACCAAGATTCCTGAAAGTATCCCAAATCAGTTGCTTGTCAAATCTAATAGCCCCATCTGCATCTTCAAATAATAAATCTGCGCGAATAGAAGCTTCTGTAATCTTGATAGTGCGTCCAGCAACTGATGATCGAATATAATATTCATCCTCCTCCATATTATCTCGAGCATTAGCCCAAAATTCCTGAATCCATGATTCAATTATATCCGGCTCAACTAAAAGAGCATAACTAATAGGCGACCCAGTAAGATAATCAATGATATCATAGAAAGCCACATTCGCCTCAGTCTTGTCCAAATTAGCCACCATATTGTGCTTCGAAACAGTTAAACGATTCACCATTGTTGAAAAAGATGAGCACAATTAAGATTGTATTGAGAGATGGTTATGGTGAGATAAGTATGGAAAAGATGTAAAGTGATAATATGAGAGGGAAAATCGGAAAGTAGTTATTTAAAGGTGAGATTTGAAAAATCACAGCCTAAATAACAAAGTTACCGTTACTACCAATTACCCAGCAATATTACCGTTGGAACAGTACTTTAATACGACAAACAGTACTTTCCACATAAGCAGTACTTTCCCAAGCAGTACTTTCCAAGCAGTACTTTCAGGAAATACAGTACTTTGCAAAAAACCTTCATATAAACTAAGTATAAACGAACATCCTCCCCTCAAGCAATACACAGGACTATACCTAACATCTTATAGTCCTCCCCTTAAACATAGCTTAGTAGTTAATCATTCCAATGCTTACGACCAAATGATTGAATCGTGACACATCAAAACCTTTTGTGAGTAAATCAGCTACATTGTCATCCGTGTGAACTTTAACCACATTAATGAGCCTATGCTCATAGCAATCTCTGATAAAGTGATGCCTAATCTGAATATGCTTTGTCTTGGAATGATACACAGGATTCTTCACAATACAAATAGTACTCTCATTATCAATATTGATAGGAGTATTCTTAAAATTGAACCCATAATCCAAGAGTTGATTTTGCATCCATAGAACTTGACCACAACAACTTGCAGCAGCTACATATTCAGCTTCAGTAGATGATGTTGCTGCAATTGTCTGCTTCTTGCATTGCCAGGAGACTAACCTTCTTCCAAGATACTGGCATCCACCAGTTGTGGATCTTCTATCATAATTATCTCCTGCATAGTCACTATCTGAAAAAGCTTCTAAGTGAAAAGGTGACTCTTTAGGATACCACAACCCCAACTTAGGTTGTTGTTTCAAATAACAGAAAATTCTTTTTACTGCATTCAGATAAGAGATCTTTGGTGAGACTTGATATCTTGCACATAGACAAACGGCAAACATGATATCAGGCCTTGATGCAGTTAGATACATAAGAGAGCCAATCATAGATCTGTATAACTTGACTTCAACAGGCTGTCCATCTTCATCTTTTCCCAATGAATTGATAGATTTAATCGGTGTAGTAACAGCCTTCATATCATCAAAATTAAACTTCTTAAGTATGTCTGTAACATACTTGTCTTGGATGATAAAAATTCCTTCCTTGGACTGCTTAACCTGAAGTCCTAAAAAGAATGTTAACTCTCCCATTGAACTCATTTGAAATTCCTTCTGCATCAGCTGCTCAAAATCCTTAACCATAGACTGTTTGGTAGCCCCAAAGATGATATCATCAACATAAACTTGAACTAACATGATATCCTTCTTGTCTCTCTTGATAAACAAAGTCTTGTCTATAGCTCCCCTTCGGTATCCATGTTTTAATAAGAAAGTAGAGAGCCTCTCATACCAAGCTCTAGGTGCCTGGTGAAGACCATAAAGAGCCTTAACCACCTTATAGACTTTGTTTGGATGTTTAGGATCTTCAAAACCAGGAGGTTGTTTCACATACACCTCTTCTGTAATAGTGCCATAAAGAAAGGCACTCTTGACATCCATCTGATATACCTGAAAACCCATATAAGAAGCAAAAGCAAGAAAGATTCTAATAGCTTCAATCCTTGCCACAGGAGCAAATACTTCATCATAATCTACCCCTTCCTCCTGTCTATAACCCTGAGCAACTAACCTTGCCTTGTTCTTGATAACATTGCCTCTTTCATCTTTTTTAACTCTAAAGACCCATCTGGTTCCAATAACTCTCTTCCCATCTGGAAGATCACATAAAACCCAAACCTCTTGAAGTTTAAATTGAAGAAGTTCTTCCTGCATAGCTTCAACCCAGCTTTCTTTAGTCAAAGCTTGAGTAATATTCTTTGGTTCCTCTTGAGAGATGAAACAGGTAAATAAGCAGGTTTGATGGTCCTTATGATTTAGCCTGTTTTGTTTATACACAAAGCTAAGTAAAGCATTATGAGGTTTTGTGAAACCCTTAGCTTTGTGTCTTGTCATAACTCCAGAAGTAGAAGGACCAATGATTTGATCAGTTGGATGATTCTTATGAATTCGTAAGATTGGAGACTGTGGAACTTCATATGTATCATCTAAGTTAGTAAAATCAGCACCTTCATTGGAATTTGTGAAAATACCTTCATCTTCAAGCTCATCATCAGTTTCTTCTAACTCAGGCATGGTAGGATCATCCAAATCATCTAAAGTACTGTCAGCTGGTGCAGCAGTACCTTGGTTGAAAGTACTGTCCAAAGTACTATAAGAGTACTCTGCAGTCTTGTTCTTCTTCTTTGCCTCTTCATAAGCTCTCCTTTGTTCATCAGTGTAAGAATGTGCTAATACATCTTGAAGAAGCATCTGATTAAGTTCCTCTTGAATAGATTGATCCTCAGCTGATAATGAGGATTTTGGTGCAACAGTACTTTGGTTTGGAGAATCAGTACTTTGCTTAGGAACATCAGTACTTTGTTTTGGACTTACAGGATCTTTATCAGGAATAGCATCAGGTCGAATATGAACATCATGAACAACATATTGAATATCTTCTTCAGTGTGCAAAGGTTGATTTTCTTCTCTAACAGGTACATAATCCATTGAAGGAGATAAAATCTCAAGATCTAACATCCAATCAGGACCTTTACCTTTCTCATTGTCTTGATCTTCTAGAAACTCAACATGAAGACAATCTTGAATCTTCTTAGTAACTCTGTTGTAGACTCTAAAGCCTTTACTGTTAGTGCAATATCCCAATAAGTAACCTTCTTCAGACTTGCCATCAAATTTCCCTAGATTATCAATGGTGTTCAAAATAGTAAGAGGGCATCCAAAAGGCTTCATAAAACGAATGTTGGGTTTATTGCCCATCAGCAATTCATAGGGTGTCTTCATCTGTGGTTTTGTGACAGAAACCCTGTTGAGGACATAGCATGCAGTACTTACAGCTTCTGCCCAAAATTGAATAGGGAGATGAGAATCTGCTAACATGGTCCTTGCTGCTTCAATCAAGGTCCTATTCTTCCTCTCTGCAACACCATTTTGCTGTGGTGTTCTAGCAATACTGAACTCCCTTTTTATGCCTTTATTTGCACAAAAGTCATCCATAGGCTTGTTCTTGAATTCAGTGCCATTGTCACATCTAATACCTCTAACCTTGAGTCTTAATTGGTTTTCAAGTGCTATTATTAGAGTTTGAATAGCATCAAAGGTATCATCCTTAAAGCCCAAAAAGAAAACCCAACTGAATCTACTACAATCATCAGTAATAACCAAACAGTACTTCTTCTTATTTAAACTTGCCATAGAGACAGGTCCAAATAAATCCATATGTAACAGCTCCAATGGTTCTCTAATAGTTCTTTCATCAAGCTTCTTACAGGAAGCTTTGTGTTGTTTACCCTTCTTGCATGCCAAACATGATTGATCATTCTTGTAAGTCTTTGAAGGTAAACCTCTAACTAAATTGCCTTTGACCAGTTTGTTGATGTTCTTGAAATTCACATGGCCCAATCTTCTATGCCATTGATGTGCCTCTTCAGATGTTGCTTTAGCCACCAAGCATGTGGCTCTTCCATAAGAATGTAGACTCTTCATGTCTAAACTGTACACATCATTTGTCCTTGGTACTCTAAGTACTACCAAGTCATCATCAACAGGTTTGAAGTCAGAAGAAAGAATGAGACATTATGTGTCAGTGAATAACACAGGATGCTTTTTATCACAAATTTGAGAGACTGACAACAGGTTGAACTTTAGCTCCTTCACATATCTGACATTCTCAAAATCGATTCTCCCAGCTTTAATAGTTCCTTTCCCAGTAATTCTTCCTCCATTGGGATCATTCCCAAATGCAACTTTTCCTCCACTAATATTTCTAAAATCAGACAGGATTTCTTTATCGCCTGTCATACTTCCAGAGCAACCACTATCCACAATAAGATGATCTTTAAGCTCCTCTTCTGGGTTGCCCTGCACACAAAGAAAAGAGTTAGAAACTTTTAGGAACCCAAGCCATTACTGACTTGTGTTCCCCTTGAGAAGTTACAAACTCAAATTCTTTGAGTATGTAATTCTCACTATCTTTCAAGTTATGATCCAAAATTATCTTTGTAGCATGTGGATTTTCAAAACTCTTTGATTTTTCAACATAAATCTCTTTTACCAGATTTTTAGCATTTTCTTTTGTCACAAAAACATCTGATTCACTTTTTGTTGAACGTACTGTATGTCTTTCAGCAGTAATGTCCCTTTTAATCCATTCAGTTTTAACAGGTGGTTCTTGTGATCTAGATCCCCTATATGAATTGTGATACCTTCTAGGTTGATAGTGAGATCTCCTAGAATTTCTATCCCAAGTATGATTTTCAGTACCTTGTCTCTGAGCAGTACTTTGGAAAGTACTGTGAGATACTGAAGGTCTTCTCTGATGTGGGTATCTATGATCTGGTGTGAAGTTTCTGTGATTAACCCTATTAGAATTAGTCCAAACTGGTTTGTGCTCTCTAGGTTTCTGATTGTTAGACTTATTCCTTGAAAACTTGCTTAGATATTCTGAGTGTTTGTCACAATCTTTGATTAAGTGAGTAGGACTATAACACACAAAACACAGTTTTTGACCCATATGACCAAAGTGATTTCTTCTATGTCTATGCCCAAAATTGTTTTGCCTTCTTGATGACTGATAAAATTTGTTTTGAGCAAAATTATCCCAAAAAGGTTTAGCAGTACTGTTTTGAAAAGGTTTTGCAGAAGGTACTGCTTGTTGAGCAGTACTTTGTTTTAAAGGTACTGCTGGATTTTGAACATTGTTTTCAACAGTTTCTTTGGGTTTCTCAGACCTAGATTGAGCAACAAGCTTCTTCCTAAACTCTAGACTGTCTACACCATAATGAGAAACATCAGGCCTAGAGGGGTGATGACTAATGGGATGAGGAACAGCATGATAACCATTGTCTTTCTTATATTCAGGAGGTGGTTCACTTACTGAGCCCTCATTACTAGATGAATCTAAATAGTTAATGAGCTCATCATCACTAGTGGTTATGTCCTCACCATCATCCTGATCACTAGGTTGGTTTTCATCTATTTTACTAAAGTCCATTCCAAATCCTAAGCCTGTTCTAATGTAAGCCCTTCTCTGTTTTTCAACATACTCAACATGAGACAAGCCAGACTCTCCCCAAGCAGCAAACTTAGCTAACAGATCATCTCTTTCCTTAGTTAATTTCTCAATTTCAGCAATTTTACAATTTAGTTTCCATTCACTAAGTTTTAACTGGTAATCCTGTTGTTCATACTTTTCAGCCCAAGCCATTTCATTATTTTCATGTGTTATGATTTTAGCTTCTATAGACTCTAAAGTGATTTGATAACCTGCTACCTCAGACCTAGCCCTAATACAATTATCTCGTTCAATCACATAATTGTTAAGCAGTTTTAGATAGAACTCATAACAGTTGGAGCATACCTCAGAGATAGGAGACTGAGTTGGTGAAGTAGCCACCATAGCAAGAAGAACAGGATCATCTTCACTTTCTTTGCTCCAATCAAATCCTCTAAAGCCATCATCAGATTCCAAAGCAGCATGTTCAGATTCTTCATCAAAAGCAGTGCTCCAGTCCAATGCTTCCACAGTGTCTTCAACTGCATCTTCCACTGCCAACATACAGTAAGTCACTGGTTCATCATCAAACTCTTCACTCCAGTCAACCTCTGATAAATTTTCTTGAGCAACCAAAGCCTTTGTTTCAGTTATTGGAATTTCCTTGAGCTCAAGTTTAGGCTTCTCAGATGTTCTGTTTGCTTGATACTTAGCAAACCTGCACTCCCTTGCAAAGTGACCAGTCTTTTGACAATTGAAGCATTCAATTTTAGATTTGTCAAAAGTTATTCCTTGTTTTGGTTTGAAATCAATATTTTTGCCTGTCTTCTTCATGTACTTTTTGATCCTTGCAGTGATCAAAGCAACTTGCCACCTGATATCAATTTCTTCAAGTGCATCTTCTTCAATCTGTGCTAGATCCTCTTCATAAGTGACAGGTAAGCTTGCTTGTTGTGCAAAGAAGGAGCACACAACTTCATCTGAGTTCAAAGTGGTAGATGGTGGGGCATATGATGGGGGATTGTAAACGGCAGTACTTTGAGAAACAGTACTTTGAGGAGAAGCAGTACTTTTGTAAGTACTGCTCTTCTTTTCAGATGATAGAAAAGCAATACTGTGAGATTTGGAACTGGGTTGACCACTCATCTCATGTTCATACACCTTCAGTTGATGATAGAGATTATCAAAGTCCATAACATCCAATCCTTGTTGTCTTCTGATCATAGTAGCAATCACATGCCATGAAGATGGCAAACTCCTTAGAAACTTCAAATTAGCATCCTCAACTGATACTTGTGCCTTGTATAATTCCAACATGTTGAGGAGATTCTGAAACCTATCATATGCAGCATCAAGACTCTCTCTTTCTCCTACTGTGAATGTTTCAAATTGTTGTTTCAACAAGTTTCTGTGCATGTTCTTAGAGGCTTCATTCCCTCCAAATCTGGTCTTGAGAGCAGCCCAGAGCTGCTTGGCATCTTTAGCATCATGAAACTTGAGAAGATGTCCATCTGGAATGGCAGACAAGATAATGTTTAGAGCCTTCTCTTGATTCCTTATAGTTGCTTGTGGTAAAACTGCCTTTGGTGCTATAGGTTGTCCAGAAACTTGAACAGGTTCTTGAACAACTTCATTCCCATTCACAATTACATTCCACAGAGCATGGTCTGTAATGGCAATATACTGCCTCATCTTCATGCACCAGAGATCATATTCTCCCTTCTTGATAATTGGAATTCTGAGTGAGGTTATTGAGGGTTGTGGAACAGCTTCAGTCGACATCTTGAATATTGTAGGGTTTCTTCCTAGTCAGAGTTTCCACACAAGCTCTGATACCACTTGTTGGATCGATATACTTTAATCAAACTAACTTAACTAGCTTGTTAAGGTTTAATAACCTCGGATAAATCCTAAGTTATTAAAAAAGAAACACTGAGCAATCTTTATTAAGTACGCGGAATTTACTTAACAAAGCTAAGAAGAATAACTTTATTATAAAATCTAAATCTGCTTATTATGCAGATACTCTAATACAACTCTAAGATAATCGAACTTTTCTCTAAAACACTAATTCGTAAACTCTAAAACTCTTTTTCTGAAATCGTACCTCTAATGCCAATCTAGGAGTCCTTTTATAGGCTCAAGGATATCCTAGTCGATTTACAATTGATAACCTTGTACGACAAGTAATCTAAACATGGAATACAATACATTCCATAAACGAATATAATAGTTTGTTTGTTCTAGCAGTACTTTGACTTCATCTTGCAGTACTTTGACTTTGTCTTTAGCAGTACTTTGACTCTTTGACTTCTTCCAGTACTTTGCAGCTTACAGTACTTTCATATCTTCAGTACTTTGATATCTTCAGCACTTTCATATCCCAACAGGATCTGTTCATGGTTGTTTATGAGCTTGGTCCTTTTGTTTGCGTAGTTTCTGTGTCCTGACTTGTTGCCCATTTCACGCACCTTTAGCACTTGTTTGGACTATATTGTATTGATATATGATGGGTTGTGATGCAAGTGTTACTGACCAGGTTTTAATATTTATATAGTCTCGTTATACCTATGGTCTACCCTAATGCACTAACGGGCAGTGTACCCGGTCGTGTGTAGTGTGGTATTCGGTAAAACCGAGGTCGTTTCAAGAGCTATGTGTGTTGGATTATTACTAAGTCTAGGTGTCACAGTTTTTTATAAGATTACGATAGGAATTTAATTAATTAACTACTAAGGCAGATAAAAGCAGATAAAAGGCAAATGTTCAATCAATAGAGGAGAGTGGTGCTAACCTAGTTATTCCTCCTAGCTAGTAATGTCTACGTCTACTTACTTCCAATTACTTCAAGTGGGGTCAAATTCGAGAGAACAACATTTGGTCAATTCGCCCTAACCTATCAGCAAAGATGCCACCACTGGAGAAGTCAGGTGCCCCTTCATAAGTCCAGTTGTTCCTGGTCCCCTAAGCCAAGTCATTAAGTATCGCTACATGCTAGATTTATAATAGTGAGTGCCCGGGCGTTAGCAACTTAAATACTCACCCCCTAATTCTTAAGTTCATCCAAACGGTAGGTGATCAGTTGGTCAAATCGCACAAGTAGAAAGGGTCGTCAGTTGGTCATATATTACCTTTCCCATCTCAGTCTACTTACTTAGGGTCAGTTGGTCATATCTCCTAAGCAACTAGCCTCTACCGCCATTCAAAACTACCGAAACAAGGGTAGCTACCAATAAACTATGCATGTATACATTTTGAAATAATTATGCGGAAGTAATGTAAACATAAACAAAACAATTAAGGAATCATAACTAGGCCAACACCAAGAGGTGCTTAGCCGCTCATATTAACCATACAAATCAATTCAATATTCAAAGTTACGAAATACATGAATCGAAAGTAAAGAAAAGATAAAAAGCTAATGCTTATCGTAGGGGAGTGATTCCTCCCTTGGAGACAGCTCCGTATGATCCTCTAGACCTGCCTTTGGCTTCTTCCCACGTTCTTTGGTTGTGGTGTGTGGAATGGGATGCTTTGAAATGCTAGAAATCATGGGGTATTTATAGGCCAGATCTGGGTTACAGCATAACTAATATAATAGTTACGCCGTAATCTTCAATATCTTTGTAATTTGCACTAGATCTGCTGGTTACGGCGTAACCTTATAAGTAATTACGCCGTATCTTCAATATTACTTGGTTACGCCGAAGTTGATGAAATAGTTACGGCATAGTTATCAACGGCGTGGAACCTTATTTGACCTAATAAGTTACGTCTTAGTCTTAAGGGGGAGTTACGCCGTAATCTTCTAATGAGTTGGCTTTCTGAGTCACGCTTTAGTTACGGCGTAATGTGAGAGACGAGTTACGCCGTAACTTCTTCAAATTCAGCATACTATGATAAATCTTGATATTTCTCCAATTCCGCGTCTCTTTATTTCCAATGCTCGTAATTTACCTGAAAGTGGAGAACAATGGAAAACAAGCGTAAATCCATATAAATGATATAAATTGCAAGCATTATCGGGGGAAATTGACACTTAATATTCAGGATTATTTGATGTTATCAAATATCCCCCCCACTTGAACTCTACTTGCCCTCAATTATACCTTATTAGAAAGATTCCTAAAAAGATATCTCCCATAACCTGGAAAATATAAGTTTACAAATCCCTTATGCTAGAATAAAACAAACCCGAACACCTCACGAAATGGGAACGAAACTCTCAAATCTCTCAACTATTCTAAGTGTCAATTTCGGGGTGATCACTCAAACGCACAGTCATAGCATGTATTCTATCATAAGCTTGGCGGTTACACAAATCTCCACCACTAGAGTTAAGGGCTAAACAATTCTTGAAGGCAATATAGGTACACACGACAAAGGTTAAGGGGGTGACTCGTCATTACTAGCATGTGACGGCGAAGTGGACAAAATCAATGATACATGACCAAATCCATGGCCAAGCCACCAAATATTTCTCGCTGCATCACCTAGACACGCTTCATGACTAAAGGGTAGGATAAGACATGGGATATATAAATGGTGTAAAATAAAAATCAAGCAGGTAGTCTAAATCTCTAACCAAGTCATCACCACTTACCGTCCTCCCAAAGTTCAAGCTTTGAAGTCGAGAAACCGGATCATGAAATACTAGGTAGATGTGTCATTAGAGGACGTCATGATGGGCACACTACCTTCTCTGCAACTGTTAGCATAATAACCAACTCCAATCTTCGAATGTGACCGAGGTGACCTCCTCGATACTAAATCTATAAAGCTCATAACATAGTGCTTATAACATCGCACTTTACAACAACTAAATAACATAACATTTTTTTCCCTTGAATCATGTATATTTTTTTTCAACATAACAATAACAACTAAACATAATATCCCCCCACTTGAGATGAATAAAGTGAATTCGGGGGGTCTTCCATGATCTTCAAGAATATGTCGTTGACGAAAGCGTGATTTCCGAACCTTTCCATTTGAACCTTGAACTTAGGCAAATGATGACTTCCCAATCACAAATAAAGACTACAGGGTAGGCTAAGGTGTATAGGTGTATCGAAAAAATATATAGGGTTAAAAACATGAAAGGAATGGCTCAGATGGGTGTATCTAGGGGTATCTTGCACTAAAGGTGAGTGCAACAAAAGGGTTTCACATGGGGGTCGAGAGGTCGAGGTGACTAATCGATAGACCCACAATGGTAGGCTATTTGGGTGATAATCCTATAATATTGCCTTCTTAAACTGAAAAGTCCAAATACATCGAGCTAACTCAACATACCTCGTCTATGGTCTCGAAATGATGCAAAGGCCAAGTTCTAAAGTTTATAAGCTATCGGCACACTCATAATTTGGTGGATTTGGGGTAAAATATTTTAAACGGATAAGGCTAATCTCACCATATAATATAAAGGGTTGTATGTGCTCGGCTAAGGTCTAATCTAGTTAGGTTAAGAAAAACATGTCAAAATTTTAAAAATGGCATAATTTTTCAAAATAAACTAGAAAAACGAGGGCAAAATAAAGTTCAAGAGATAATTCTACTCCCGTCCCCCACTTGAATTGTACAAAGTCCCTTTTGTACTAAGCGTTAAATAAAGGTGAAGAGAAAAGTAGAATTAGAGCGAGAACTTCCCTGAAATTTGCTCCAAAAAGAAAGAAGGCTCACGAAAAAGAGACGTGCCTTCGTATAAGCATCCATGAACAAACTTCAATCCCTAAAATCACACTACCGACAAGCATAAAGATAAAAAATGAAAAATAAAACAAACCTAATTCACTTTCGTAGGAATCACGGTTGCATTTAGCATATGCAACAAGCCTTTTAAACCACTTGGTGTCCCAAGTGGACGAGTGAAGTCTTGTGAGGGTTTACAGGGAACACACCTACAAAGTTCATTTAAAATATTAATACAAAGTTATTGTGTTTTAAAATGAAAGAAGTAAAGCAGAGGAAACTTACGTCGTAACTCTTTGAGGGAGTTACGCCGTAGCTGGCAAAGCCTAACATATGCTGCAAAGCGTGTGGCTACGGCGTAACCACTGAGATGGTATTACGCCGTAATTGGTAATGCGTCTAAAATTCTGCTACAAGGTGTAGGTTACGGCATAACCACTGAGATGAGTTACGCCGTAACTATGGTCAGATTAGCAAACTGCAGCAGCAATCACTTCCTCGTTTCCTACAAAAATGGTTAAAAACACAAAACCCTACAGAAATGGAAATAAAACAAAAGAAAGGGATAATTCGGGTTGTCTCCTGAAAGAGCACTTTTCTTTATTTACGAGTCTTTAAGTTACACTCAGAGCCGCGGGGCTTCATGGTGGCCTTTGGACTTGGCCGACTTCCTCCATGTTATTCATCAAGTTATGCCTGACCCAAGCGACCTTCGTGCTAGTGCGGAGGTATTCTTTAGTTTCGATCTTCCGAATTTTGCAAAATATTTCCTCCGGCCGCAAGTGGTAGCGAGTGAACTCATACTTTTCGACAATAATTGGTGGCGGCCTTTTGTAGGGAATCCCAAGGAGTTTGCACCTCCTTTGCTCATATGCTTCATCATCGGGGCCAGTAAATTTTTCATTCCCTTGCAACTCAAGGTAGTCTAAAATTCCCTCAATGTCATCGTCGTCAGAATCGGTACCTTTAAACCATTATTCATCAAGCAAATTCTCCACTAGTACACGCTTGCATTCTTCCTTTTCATTTCTTACCAACTCCTTGTAATCTTCAACTGTTATTTCACTCCAGCTGTTGGGACTCTCGTTGTTTGAATTTCCTTTACTCATGTATTATTTCCAAATCTTTTCTTTTGTTAACGTGTCTACCTGTCCATACTTGATCTTCACCCAACTGTCAAACCCCAAGTTGTCTAACCAAGGCAAACTTATTCTTTCCTTATCGTTGGTCGAGGTCCAAAAGAATTCATCCTCTCCCATTCTCTTTAAGCTGCTTCCCCGGTTACATTTATCGTCATAAGGGTTGCATGATGCCCAGAAGACTTTCCCAGGAGATTTTATCCTTTCACACCAATGACTTCGGGCTTCATTGTTGTCAGTTCCGCTTAAAGGATATTCCATGCAGTAGATGTCATTATTAGTCAATTCCTTCTTCTGGTTATGATCCTCGTAGTCAATCTTGAGCTTCTTAAGGAGATTCGGGTTAATCTTAGCATTCCCGAATTGTATTGCGTACCAATCATCGAATGTCAAATCCCCAAACTTGATATTATGTCTTTCAAGCTCATGAGGCTACGTCCATTCCTCTTCTTTTAAACTATCACCACCGTTGCAATATTCGCGGGAGGGGTCACACGTGGGCCATGCTCGTGTGGATTCATCGTCGATTATGATTATCGGAGTGTACCAGTAAGTGATAGGTGGCTCCTCTTCTTCCTCGAATGAGAGTTTTTCCAGTCTTTCTTCATCAGTATATGCAGGCCACATGAATTTGTTATTTTTGACCCTCTCTTTATCACTTCCTCCATCGCAAACGTCATTTCTCGGGTCACATGAGGCCCAAAGATCATACCAGTCCCCATTAGCTACGGGTATCTTTTTGCACCAATGATATTTCCTCTTAGATGGGGACAGAGGGCATAAGTTAATATCGTGGGACCATTCATTAGTTTCTGGGGTTCCTGATTCATCCACATCGAGAAATTCGTCTGCCCAAGTATCCCAGTTACGCCGTAACTCAAATGTTTGGTTACGGCGTAACTCGCTTGAATCATCCTTATCAACATTCTCAATAACCCCATGATCACTGTCGAAAACATAGTTACGCCGTAACTACTTATATAGGTTACGGCGTAACTCAGATCTGTCGACGGAATTTTTACCAGAATCCATATCTTTAGCTTGAATCTTCGAGTCATTATCAGCAAAAATCACTTTACATTTCATTGTGGGTTTTGATCCTTCAGGTTTATTGTTATTCATTCTTACCTTCTCACTAAGCTTCTCCACCATGGATTCTAGGTTTTTTAGGGTAGTGTCATGGTTGGAAAGGCTTCTGTCAGTATTTTCCTGGAATTCTTTTAGCCACTCATCTTGTTCCTTTTGTCTTTGGGCTGAACTTTCCAGGAATTTGTTAATTGTTTATTCAAGGTTGGGCTTTCTTTTTCCATAAGGCCCACGGTTGTAATTTCCACGGTAACCATTACTATTTCGATTATCTCCGTAAAACGGTCGATTTTCTCCATATTTGGCTTCTTCAGTAATATTTTCCTCGTCAACGTTAGGACAATTCTTGGTGAGATGTCCTCCCCCACAGCTTTCACAACCCACTTGGATGGCATGAACGGTCTCTCTGACTTTCAACATATCTCGACTTAGATTTTCAATTTTGCTAGCGATTGCTGCAATTCCGTCAAAACTTTCGCCTAGGTTTCTTCTGCTTCCTCCGTCGTGCCATTTTTGAGAATGATCAGCCATTTTTTGAATGGCTTCAATTGCAAGAGAAGGAGTCATGTTCGGGATTGGTCCTTGATAGTCCAGCATCTGTCTTGTAGTTACGTTGATTCCTTTGTAGAAGATATTGAGCTTTTGTTGGTTGTTCAGATCATGAGTAGGACATTTGTAAAGGAGATCGTTGTATCTATCCCATGCTTTATACAACGTTTCATTGTCTTCTTGTTTGAAATTATGGATTTCCAAGAGCTGGTTAGAAATCTTCGATGGGGGACAATACCTCTGAATGAAATGCTTCTTAAGTAGAGCCCAAGTATTAACTGCCCCGGCGGGCAATCTTTCAATCCATCTTCTGTCAGCCCCAGTAAGAGTCATGGGGAATACCCTTAGCATAACAGCATCATGAGACACTCCTGAAATGTTGAAAAGGCTAGCGATGTATAGGACATTTTCAACGTACTCATATGCATCTTCGTCCCTGTTTCCAGAAAAAGGGTTAGCTCAAAGCTCCCTCATAAATTGGTCTTTAATTTTGAAATGGACATCAGCTCCAATCGCCAGTCTTATGAGACCCGGCCCTTGCTCAGCTCTTGTCAACGCCAAATATTCCTCAAGAGTGAGGTCATCGATGTTAACAACTTCCATGGTACCTGAAAACTTGAATATTGATCGTGAGAATTCTAGAAATTTTAAAACAAAACGAAAATGAAAGACTTAATAGCAATCCTAATATAACTTCCCGGTAGCGGCGCCAAAAACTTGATGCAGGTTTTACTGACCAGGTTTTAATATTTATATAGTCTCGTTATACCTATGGTCTATCCTAATGCACTAACGGGCAGTGTACCCGGTCGTGTGTAGTGTAGTATTCGGTAAAATCGAGGTCGTCCCAAGAGCTATGTGTGTTGGATTATTATTAAGTCTAGGTGTCACAGTTTTTAATAAGATTACGATAAGAATTTAATTAATTAACTAATAAGGCAGATAAAAGCATATAAAAGGAAAAGGTTCAATCAATAGAGGAGAGTGGTGCTAACCTAGTTATTCCTCCTAGCTAGTAATGTCTACGTCTACTTACTTCCAATTACTTCAGGTGGGATCAAATTCGAGAGGACAACATTTGGTCAATTCGCCCTAACCTATCAGCAAAGATGCCACCACTGGAGAAGTCAGGTGTCCCTTCATAAGTCCAGTTGTTCCTGGTCCCCTAAGCCAAGTCATTAAGTACCGCTACATGCTAGATTTATAATAGTGAGTGCCCGGGAATTAGCAACTTAAACACTCACCCCCTAATTCTTAAGTTCATCCAAACGGTAGGTGATCAGTTGGTCAAATCGCACAAGTAGAAAAGGTCGTCAGTTGGTCATATCTTACCCTTCTCGTCTCAGTCTACTTACTTAGGGTCAGTTGG
Organism: Chrysanthemum seticuspe; assembly: GCA_019973895.1. Taxonomy (NCBI): domain Eukaryota; kingdom Viridiplantae; phylum Streptophyta; class Magnoliopsida; order Asterales; family Asteraceae; genus Chrysanthemum; species Chrysanthemum seticuspe. The sequence continues at coordinate 101,703,364 of BPTQ01000006.1, forward strand.
TCATATCTCCTAAGCAACTAGCCTCTACCGCCATTCAAAACTACCGAAACAAGGGTAGCTACCAATAAACTATGCATGCATACACTTAGAAATAATTATGCGGAAGTAATGTAAACGTAAAGAAAACAATTAAGGAATCATAACTAGGCCAGCACCAAGAGGTGCTTAGCCGCTCATATTAACCATACAAATCAATTCAATATTCAAAGTTACGAAATATATGAATCGAAAGTAAAGAAAATATAAAAAGCTAATGCTTATCGTAGGGGAGTGATTCCTCCCTTGGAGACAGCTCCGTATGCTCCTCTAGACCTGCCTTTGGCTTCTTCCCACGTTCTTTGGTTGTGGTGTGTGGAATGGGATGCTTTGAAATGCTGGAAATCGTGGGGTATTTACAGGCCATATCTGGGTTACGGCATAACGAATATAATAGTTACGCCGTAATCTTCAATATCTTCGTAATTTGCACTAGATCTGCTGGTTACGGCGTAACCTTATAAGTGGTTACGCCGTATCTTCAATATTACTTGGTTACGCCGGAGTTGATGAAATAGTTACGGCGTAGTTATCAGCGGCGTGGAACCTCATTTGACCTAATAAGTTACATCGTAGTCTTAAGGGGGAGTTACGTTGTAATCTTCTAATGAGTTGGCTTTCTGAGTCACGTTTTAGTTACGGTGTAATGTGAGAGACGAGTTACGCCGTAACTTCTTCAAATTCAGCATACTATGATAAATCTTTGATATTTCTCCAATTCCGCGTCTCTTTAGCTTCAATGCTCGTAATTTACCTGAAAGTGGAAAACAATGGAAAACAAGCGTAAATTCATATAAATTATATAAATTACAAGCATTATCGGGGGAAATTGACACTTAATATTCAGGACTATTTGATGTTATCAGGTTGCAGTGTGAGTCGCCTGTATATGGCATGTTAATAATAATGGTTCATGTTATCAGTGTCACATTTTGCTCTAATAGTGATGCATGTTAGAACGGTAAGAATTAAATGTGGTGATTGAAAGTATGACTAATGAATAAACGACTCTAAAAAGGGATCTGTAGCTTTGGAAAACATACGGGGCTTTTGACATTTGCTAGTTTACCTTTTTAGAAAGGGTTAATTCTACGGATTCGCTATGAACTTTTAAAAATTTCTAATGTTGAGTAAAGAATTTTTAAAAATATTATTATCGCCTATAAAACTTTGATGTTACCTTCTATTATAGTCCATACAACTGTTTCACCAAACATAACCCGTATCCCCAACACTATGCTAAACCTATATCCCCAAGACTAATATTAGCATACTAATAGAGTCTGTCAACATGGGTCCTCCAACATCAAAACTATGCTAAACCCATATCCCCAATACTAATATCTTCTTGTCTCATCTAGCACCAACGAAAACCAGATCATCCTAAAATCACATAAAGCACACTATGATTAAACCCCCACACGTTAGAATAAAATAAACATAAAAAATACAAAGTAAAGGGTTAGAGAATTACAAATCCAATATTATTCAACAAATCTTGATACACAACAAAAGATCTACGAATTAGATCTTGTACATAACTTGAAGCTGTCATTTTACATCAGATCCACAACAAAAGAACGACAACATCGTCATAATTTCATCTCCATAACACAACATATCTACCCCAAAAAAACCATAACAGATTCGAAATATCTTGTTACGCGCAACATATCTTGTGATGCCGTTGGCCGGCCGTATTTTAAACAGGAGATAAGCAGAGGTTAATTTATGAGATCTGATGAAACTGATATGAAAAGATTAATTTATGAGATAAGCAGATGTTATTTTATGTGGTTAATTTGGGGTTGTTTTATGAGTAACATTGGAACACATTTAACAAGTTTGATATGTGATAATAATATTTTTGAAAGTTTGTTGCCTAATATTGAAATTTTTTGGAGTTCATAGCCAATGAGTATAATTAACCCTTTTAGAAAAGCACTTTAGTTTGGAGTTCACATCAGATACGATTAAACACACTTGCTTATTCTCTTTGTACACATTAAAAACCAGAACATGCGTCTCAACAGCAAACACATATTACATCGGATCTCACCCCTTTAATTTATTTCACTCGGATTCAACCAAAATGTAAGGCCAAGATCACCTCCAAATAAACACAAATATCCACAAAGAAACAGAAGTAACCATTGTGTAAAAGCTCCTTTTCCTCCTATTTATCACACACACCAACTCACTACAAACACACCTACTTTTCTCTATCTTTCAAAAAATCAGTGACCACCTAACTAATCAGTTTTCTCTTTTTGAACCCGAGATCTCTACATAACATTGGCTCAACTATTTGACATAGTGATAGAACTAAGGTTTCTCATGAACCAACACCAACGCATCAAACATCTTTTTAGGATTTCATGCGTACGTTTTATATTGCTTTCTTCATCCTTCATACAAACACACATAAAACATAAAACCCACTCCAGGACCACCACCATTTTATCCGGCCACCTACTCCAGCCATGGAAATGAACTTCGCAATGGACGACGACGACGATGATAGATTAATAGAATATGACTTTGAAACTAATATGGTTTGACAGCAACTCGAGGCAAATAACGAGTTTACTTGTTTTTGGATTAAAACTAATAATAATAAAAAAAACTAATTGATTCGAACATGGCCGAAAGTATAAAACTAATAATAATAAAAAACTAATATGGTAGTGCAATTTTTTAACTTTCATTTTCACTAGTTTTAGTTGGGAAATGGGAGAAATGAGAGTATTTTGTAGATATTTAAAAAAAAATAAAAAATAAATAAATGCATTTTTAAAAATATTTTTTTTAAAATAATTTTTTCAAAATAAGTTATTTTAAAAAAATATAAAAAATAATTATATTTTTTAAATAAAGAAAGTAAATAAATTTTTAAAAAAATAATTTTTTAAAAAAATAATTAAAAAAATTAATAAAAAAATGATTATTTAAAAAAAATTAAATAACTTTTTTAAATACTTTTTTAAAAAAAATAATTTTAAAAAATAAAAGAAATTATTTAAAAAATTAAATAATTTTTTTTGGAGTTCACATTATATACGACTAAACACACTTTCTTATTCTCTTTGAACACATTAAAAACCATAACATGCATCAGAACAACAAACACAGATTACATTAGATCTCAGCCCTTTAATTTGTTTCACTCGGATTCAACCAAATTGTAAGGCCAAGATCACCTCCAAACAAACACAAATTTCCACAAAGGAACACAAGTAAACATTGTGTAAAATCTCCTTTTTCTCCTATTTATCACACACAACAACTCACTACAAACACACCCACTTTTCTCTATCTGTCAAAAAATCAATGACCACCTAATTAACCAGTTTTCGCTTTTTGAACCGGAGATCTCTACATAACACTGGCTCAACTATTTGACATAGTGATAGAACTAAGGTTTCTCATGAACCAACATCAACGCGTCAAACATCTTTTTATGATTTCATGCGTACATTTTATATTGCTTTCTTCATCATTCATACAAACACACATAAACCACAAAACCCACTCCAGGACCACCACCATTTTATCCGGCCACCTACTCCAGCCATGGCAATGAACTCCGCAGCGGATGACGACGACGATGATGACAATGATAAGTTGCCATTTACAATTTCATCATGCGTCCCTTTTTGTCTTGACAAGTGTGTTATGAGTGGAGTAGACTACTTTCATAAATAGAAAAAAACTTGACTTTTAAAACACAGGTTAGTATGTGTTGTGAGTTAAATTCTTTATAATCTTGATTTGTCTTTGCACGCATTTTGCATTAACTTATGTTTTGAAGTTTTGTGCATGTTTATAGCTGATTAGTTGATATGGCTTAATTACTAGAAATATTATAAGGGTACTAGGACAATAATAGATTAATAGAATATGACTTTGAAACTAATATGGTTTGACAGCAACTCGAGGCATGTAACGAGTTTACTTATTTTTGGATTAATACTAATAATAATGAAAAAAACTAATCGATTCGAACATGGCCGAAAGTATAAACTAATAATAATAAAAAACTAATATGGTAGTGCAATTTTTTAACTTTCATTTCAATAGTTTTAGTTGGGTAATGGGAGAAATGAGAGTAATTTGTAAGATATATTTTTTTTAAAAATATAAATACATTTTTAAAAATAATTTTTTTAACATAATTTATTTTTGAAAAATATAAAAAATAATTATATTTTTTAAAAAAAGAAAGTAAAAAAAAAATTTAATTTTTTTTAAATCTTTTTTAAAAAAATAATTTAAAAATTTTAATAAAAAATGATTATTTAAAAAAAATAAATAACTTTTTTAAATACTTTTTTTAAAATAATTTAAAAAAATTAAAAAAATTTATTTAAAAAATTAAATAATTTTCTTGGAGTTCACATTATATACGACTAAACACACTTTCTTATTCTCTTTGAACACATTAAAAACCAGAACATGCATCTGAACAGCAAACACATATTACATTAGATCTCAACCCTTTAATTTGTTTCACTCGGATTCAACCAAAATGTAAGGCCAAGATCACCTCCAAAGAAACACAAATATCCTCAAAGAAACACAAGTAACCATTGTGTAAAAGCTCATTTTCCTCCTATTTATCACACACACCAACTCACTACAAACACACCCACTTTTCTCTATCTGTCAAAAAATATGTGACCACCTAATTAACCAGTTTTCTCTTTCTGAACAGGAGATCTCTACATAATACTGGCTCAACTATTTGACATAGTGATAGAACTAAGGTTTCTCATGAACCAACACCAACGCATCAAACATCTTTTTAGGATTTCATGCGTACATTTTATATTGCTTTCTTCATCATTCAAACAAACACACATAAAACGAAAAACCCACTCCAGGACCACCACCATTTTATCCGGCCACCTACTCCAGCCATGGCAATGAACTCCGTAACGGACGACGATGACGATGATGACAATGATAAGTTGCCATTTACTATTTCATCATGCATCCCTTTTTGTCTTGATAAGGGTGTTGTGAGTGGAGTAGTAGACTACTTTCATAAATAGAAAAAAACTTGACTTTTAAAACACAAGTTAGTAAGTGTTGTGAGTTAAATTCTTTATAATCTTGATTTGTCTTTGCACGCATTTTGCATTTACTTATGTTTTGAAGTTTTGTGCATGTTTATACCTGATTAGCTGATATGGCTTAATTACTAGAAATATTATAAGGGTACTAGGACCATAATAGATTAATAGAATATGACTACGAAACTAATATGGTTTGACAGCAACTCGAGGCATATAACGAGTTTACTTGTTTTTGGATTAAAACTAATAATAATAAAAAACTAATCGATTCGAACATGGCCGAAAGTATAAAACTAATAGTAATAAAAAAATAATATGGTAGTGCAATATTTTAACTTTCATTTTCATTTGGGAAATGGGAGAAATGAGAGTATTTTGTAGGATATTGTTTTTAAAAAAAATTAATACATTTTTAAAAATAATTTTTTTTAAATAAGTTATTTTTAAAAAATAAATTTTTAAAAAATTTATAAAATAGTTATAATTTTTAAATAAAGAAAGTAAATAAAATTAAAAAAAAATAATTTTTTTAAATACTCTTTTTTAAATAATTTAATAAAATTACTAAAAATGATTATTTAAAAATAAATGATTAACTTTTTAAATACTTTTTTTATAAAATAATTTAAAAAAATAAAAAAATTATTTAAAAAATTAAATGACATTTTTTTGGAGTTCACATTAGATACGACTAAACACACTTTCTTATTTTCTTTGAACACATTAAAAACCAGAACATGCGTCTGAACAACAAACACATATTACATTAGATCTCAGCCCTTTAATTTGTTTCACTCGGATTCAATCAAATGTAAGGCAAAGATCACCTCCAAACAAACACAAATATCCACAAAGAAACACTAGTAACTATTGTGTAAAAGCTCTTTTTCCTCCTATTTATCACACACACCAACTCACTACAAACACACCCACTTTTCTCTATTGATGTGGGCCCAAGTGTTGATGAACAAACTATTATGTTTCTGGAAGCCCAAGATCGCGTGACAAAAGGGGCCTCATAAAAGGGGCTTCGTTTTAGGCGAATGACCTGTCAAATCGAAGCTTTCAATACAAATAAAACGGTTGATTAGGTTTGGTTGAATGAGGATGGATAAGAAATTCTACAACGGTAGATTAGATTTGGTTCAATTATCATTCTTGATTTAGTATGAAGCTTTTTTTTGTCTTTTCTTTTTTATTCTTTTAAATTTTTAGGTAAGCTTTCAATACAAATAAAACATTCACCCTATTATAAAAAATCAACAAGTCATATCGTTAACTACGGTTTCGGTCCACAATATTTTTACATTATGTACAATATTTTTACATTCTCATATGTTTTATCTTCAAACAGTATAGCCAATCTTATAAGAAAGATTGTTCCAAGAAACCCATAAGAAAAAACGGCTTATCTCATCTCGGATAAAATGCCTTTTTGTTTTCTTATATTGCACCACAAAAGAAAATGAATAAACCATGTCCATACTATAACTTTGCATATTTAATGATAATTTAATAACACAACCTGGTACTAAAGTATGAAGATAACAACAACGTAGGAAAATAAAAAGCATCAACAACTTTCAATCACCTAAGATTATGGTCAAACCACCAAAATTTCAAAAACTTCCCCTCTATATCCTCCATTTATGATTTAACATCCTTCTATCTTTCCCGTACATTACTTATCTCACTCTCTCTTTTGACAGATCTTGCAACCACCCAACATTAACTTCCATCACCGCCACCACGGTAATACACTTTACAACGGACGAAGACGACGATAAACTGTTGTGCCGTCCCTTTTTGTCTTAACAAAGGGGCTTTCGGTGGACTAGATTACCTTCATAACAGGTTCGTTTGGTTTGGGATGATCTTTAGTTGCTAGTTTGATATTAAAATGTAATATGTTTACAAGTAATATGTTTGTTTTTGTTCATTGGTATTTATGTTTAGCCACTTCTTTATATTTGAAGTAATATGCTTGATAGATCACCTCCAAACAAACTCAAATATCCACAAAGAAACACAAGTAACCATTGTGTAAAAGCTCCTTTTCCTCCTATTTATCACACACACCAACTCACTACAAACACACCCACTTTTCTTTATTGATGTGGGCCCAAGTGTTGATGAACAGTCTATTACGTTTTTGGAGGCCCAAGATCGCGTGACCAAAGGGGCCTCACTAAAATGGGCATAACTTGGGATATTATGTAAAGTACACTTTTCTTATAGAACCCACGTATCCACAAACTTTTCTATACCTCCGAGGCTCCAACCGTCAACCCTAAACTTCATTAATGCCTCCCTACCCTCATCAATTGGTCAGTACAACAAACAAAATTTTCAGCGATAAAAAGTAAACCAACAAATTTTCAATTTAAAAAAAAAATAATTTCAAATATTTCCCCTTGATATCTTTCATTTAAGACTTCCCATCCTTTCAACACATTAACTAAATCACTCTTTTAACAGATTTTGAAACCACAACCTTTACTTCCACTACTGCCAAAAACCATCACCTTATCCGGATTCTAGGGTAATGCACTTTGCAACAAATGAAGACGACCCTTTTTGTCTTAACAAAGGGGCTTTCGGTGGACTAGTTACCTTCATAACAGGTTTATTTGATTTGTGATGATCTTTTGTTGTTATTTTGGTATTAAAATGTACATTCATCATTTTAATATGTTTGCAATCTTACTTCTTTATAAGTAACATATGTTTGTTTGTGTTCATGGGTATTTATGTTTAGTCACTTCTTTATATTTGAAGTAATACATTTTGATAGAATATATGTGTATTATCGATGAACTTTGGCTGTATTTTGACCTTTATTCAAACGATAATCATTAGAAACTGAATGATGATCTTATCTTTTTAGCGGATTAATAATCGGCTGGTAGGATATTTACTAAAACTTAAAGTCTAGAGGCGACTTAAACTCGGTCCTTGGTCTTTATGTCAACACTGTCCAACATCATATCATCTTCATCCAAACACCCCTTCTCACTTTGAAGTCCTTCCCTTTAGTTAGTTTCAGGCTCTTGACTCATGCTTTTTTGCTAGATATTCAACGATGCATGTCAAACCAATTTAGATAAAAAGAAAAAAAAAAGAAAAAAAAAGTGTTTAATATTTCTATAAATGATTGTAAAAACCAAGTAAAATATATCATAAAAAATAAACAAAGGTTGTGCTTTGTTAATTAGCATTTAAATTTAGGAGGTGTTTGGTAGGGAGACTTAGAAAGAAATGAAATTAATCTCATTTCTCGAGCGTGTTTGGTAGCATGAGTCTTTAACATCCTTTTCCCATTTTGGCCATGCTCAACTGCTCGACTTCATTATTTCTATGACATGTGTCTTTACAAGTACAAGTGTTAGGTGAAGACATTTTTTTGCTTTTAATTTAAATGACAAATTTACCCTCAAACACATATATAAAATACACCACATATTTCATTTTTTCTAATTTTTTTTATCACTCTCTCTTCTACCAAGATCCGGCCATATATATACCCCTGCCACCATCATATAATAAAACCTCCTACCACCATCATCATCATCATAAAAGAATTATATATATATATATATATATATATATATATATATATATATATATATATATATATATATATATATATATATATGATGAGTGGGGTATAACACATATATAAAACTCCTGCCACCATCATCATAAAAGACAACACAAGATCCGGCCAAGACCATCGTCAAAGATCAGACCAAATCCAGCCAAAACCCATCGTCAAAGATCCAGCCAGATCCGGCCAACACCCATCGTCAAAGATCCGGCCAGATCCGGCGGCGGCGGTGTCGAGATCTACAGATCCGGTGTAACATATTGGATTTCACAAACACATCAAAACATGATCACAAGTTGGCGTATAACTTAAGGTTTTAGAGAGAGAAAGAGTTAGAGTTTTGGGAACTTAGTGAGAGAAAATGAAAGTATTATTATCAGCTCCAACTCTCTACCTTGGGAGGTAGAGAGTATTTATAGTCTTACATAAATCGCCATCTACGGGCTGTGGATCAGGCATACAGTGGGTAAAGACCCGTCCGTCCTCCACGGTGTTACTTAACTAAATACTGCTTAACATTAAATAATCTATGACTACGAGCTTTCTAACGATTACATATACTTGAGGTGACCGACACTTTAATAACTGGAAATACTAAATCCTAACAATCTCCTCCTAAGGGAGGTCACCTCAAAATACATTGAATACAAACAGATATTACATTAAAATTGTTCTTGGATTCTTGTTCAAGTTCTTTGCTCTGTAGCTCGTAGTCATTGATTCTTCATTTTTGCATGTTTGGTTAATCCAAGTGGAGGTCTTTAACTGATCCACGTGATAATGAGTTTTGAGCCAGCTTTGAGATCATCAGATAACATAAATCTCTGACGCTTCCATTGTGGTGTTGGTATTATGTGATGTTGTGACATTTTGGACCGATATGCTCACATTCTGGATCATGATATATTCTCATCAGAGTAGCGGAAGCTTTCGTTGATTCATGATATTGGCAGCAGCGTAGCAGAAGCATGGAGTGAAAATATCAGAGTCATTGATGCACTTATCATGATTTCTTTAGAAATGAATGTGTTGAGTGAGCATGCGGCTATGGATTGACCGCTTCATTCTGATCAGCTACAAACGTCGGGTGTACCTGCATACAACAGTTAGCAATAAAGTGCACGAAAGTGTCTTTGATCACTTTCGTTGAATTGAGGTACACAACCCACGGTTCCCCCTTGATCAGTACAAGTACTGCCTGTGATCAGGTATAATTCTGAAGAATTTCCTTGACAGGGTTTCGCAGCTGCTCTAGCTGTTCTCAAACCGGAACGTCTCAAAGAAGACAACACGGAGTGAGTGAACCAGCGAATTGAGATTCACTGATTGATGAAAAGAGATTTGAAAAACAATCGTGTACCGCTCAATAGAAATTGTTTTTGCAATACAACAAAGGTTTTAATGAAAATCAATTATCAATCATAAACACCTTTTATTTTGAAGTATTAGTGCACAGTCGATGTGCTAAAGAAAAGAGTTTTTAAGCACAACGAGCGGTTTTTCAAAGGTATCCGTCAATCCATAACCTGAACCAGGATTGATTCAAAAGATTGAATCGCCCCATTGTTTCTGTTCAGTTGTCACATAGTTGATCTATTGGATAGATCTCACATGCCACCCACCAGGATCTTGTTTGATGTTGGCTCCAGAAGGCTTTCCATCTTCATTGTGAATATGTTTGCATATCACTCAGATGTTCTGGCAATACCACAAGGATAATGCATAGGACTCATAAGATATAATCTCTCTTTCCACATTGTGTGAAACAGAGAGTCTTCATTGACAGTGTCCTAAAGAGATTTATATGATGATCTCGTGGCTCTAGACTCAATTGTGCAAATTTGGTTCCTATGCCGGAGACTAGGGAGAGGGTCTCCTTCTTTGTTGGGTTTTAGGTTCCTTGGATTTGATCAGACAAAATAAATACAAGAATGAAACATCAAGGGCTTAAAGAGAAAGAGAAGAAATCTACAAAAAGATGGAAGGACTTGCTTGCAAAAGAAGATTTACTTATTAGTCCTTCGTAGTATCTTGTAAACCCTAATCCTCTAGTATATAAAGAGGACATGGGGTGTAGGTTTTATATACAAGTCTTTCACAATGTAGATGTCTAGTAGAAGAGGTGTGTGTAACCTAGACGTGTTTTTATAAACGTCTAGGGTTAGTGTTTGTTTAGTTTAGCCTCAAGGATCTTTGATCCCTGTTACAAGTTAAGTGTAACCGTATTATTTTGATCAAATAATATTTGAGGCTTGGAATGATTATAATGAAAAACCTTGTGTCAATAACTTTGATTTGTTTTATTCCGCTGTGTGTACAAGTTTATTATCATTGTTATTGTTAACTCTAGAGGCTCAAAACGATCTCAAGGAGTCCTATCAAACTCCACAATTGGTATCAGAGCTTGGGGAGCTCGTTACCTAGGGATTCGCAAGGTTTTATTGGTCGAAGAATGGCGAAAGGAAGAAAAAATTCGAAGCTGAAATTTTTCGTATATGTTTCTGCAGCACTGTTTTGTAACGATCATAACTTTTTCGTTAACCGTTGGATCATAACGAAATTTTTGGTGGACGTTCTCTATATATTCATCTAACTTTTCACCAAAGGGATTTTCGATCTGAGCTTCCAGTAAAAAGTTATTCATTGTCGAAGTTGGCTGCTGAAGGGTTTTCAGAAATTCGAATTTTTGGGTTTTCATGCATATTCAACTTCTTGAATTTGTGTTCTAATTATTGATGGAGGTTGTTTATACATTGTGTGGTGTTTATGATTCATGGTTAGAAGCAGCTTTCCTAGTGTTTTTACGAAACCAGTTCTAGTGTATTCTTGAAACCACTGATAGTGTATTCTCGAAACCACTGATAGTGTTTTTATGAAACCACTTCTAGTGTTTTTCTGAAACCACTCCTAGTGTTTTCTCGAAACCACTGCTAGTGTTATCTCAATTCCACTGCTGGTGTTTCTTGCGTTATTTGTTTCTACTGATGAGGTTTTGGAATTGAGGGGAAGCTGTACATGTTTTTGGTACTGATATTTTTGGTGACACACACATGGGATTTTGGTTCACACACACAAGGAGTTTGGTTATTTGATCTTAAAGGTTTTAAAAAAGGCTCGTATTTGGTTTATTGGACTAGTTGATTACGAAGACGGTTGAATATCACTAATTTGATGTTGTAGTTGAGTTTCACAGGTTTGTGTTCTTATCATATCTCAAAGTGGGTGTTACACTTTGGAGATAACTTGTTCGTGCTTACAGGATGTTGACAAAGACTTGCAAAATCTAGTTTTCATAGGTCAAGGGGTGTATGGATGAAGACCTAGTTAACTATCACTTAAAGGAGTTACATTGTAGTGCTCAGTGTCTCATTGAAGATGAGGATTTTGTCAAGAGATTGCGGTCTACTTATATGGTGTTAGTATAAGTTTGGAGTCACGTGGATAAACAAGACATAAGATACAAGTTTGGGTTATTTTACTTTTTCATCAAATTCGTTATACTTGGTTTTCTTCACAAGTAATCATTACAAGGAGCTTACAGATTTGAAGAATCATTTGATGTTCATGCACCACTCAAGGGGAAGTTTCTACTGCTTATATTCTCTATTTGTTGATAACAAAAAGGGGAAGAAATATTGGAGTAGCGTGGCATGGATTAAGGGGAAGACAAAGGAAGACAAGAATGTTTCATTCACGGAGATGTTTACATCTCAACTTCTGCTACTTCGTCTAGGGAAGTTCGTACATGACTTTGTTTGTTTTGTCATCATCAAATAGGGGAAGATTGTTGGGTTTTAGGTTCCTTGGATTTGATTAGACAAAATAAATACAAGAATGAAACATCAAGGGCTTAAAGAGAAAGAGAAGAAATCTACAAAAAGATGGAAGGACTTGCTTGAAAAAGAAGATTTACTTATTAGTCATTCGTAGTATCTTGTAAACCCTAATCCTCTAGTATATAAAGAGGACATGGGGTGTAGGTTTTATATACAAGTCTTTCACAATGTAGATGTCTAGTAGAAGGTGTGTGTGTAACCTAGACGTGTTTTTATAAACGTCTAGGGTTAGTGTTTGTTTAGTTTAGCCTCAAGGATCTTTGATCCCTGTTACAAGTTAAGTGTAACCGTATTATTTTGATCAAATAATATTTGAGGCTTGGAATGATTATAATGAAAAACCTTGTGTCAATAACTTTGATTTGTTTTATTCCGCTGTGTGTACAAGTTTATTATCATTGTTATTGTTAACCCTAGAGGCTCAAAACGATCTCAAGGAGTCCTATCTTCAATATCAACAAACTCTAAGAGAAAGTCGATAGATAATTTCGGTTCCCCATGAGAATGAAACAAGTCCTTTTAAGAGGAACTTGAGTAGCTTGGGAAGTTGTAGTGCAGTGCGTCACTAGGTCCATGATGTCTTGTCTTCAATACCAGTGTTACATTGGTAACCGCCAGTAGCATATGAATTGAACCCGATTTCTGCCCTAAGGTTGAATAAATGGAGGGCTATTTCTTTTCAACCTTTTTCACATTCAATTCTTTTTCATTCTTAAACCCCTTCAGTGCTTACCGATACTTCATAACTAGAACCTTGTTGGGTTTATTCCAGTACTAGCTCAGTCTCAGTCCGCACTCTTCCCATATCTCACTTTTCTCATTTTTTTTACACATCATACCTAAGGACTTCTACACTATCTAGTGGATTGTCCCTGGGTAGATCCCTCCAGTTCTGGCGGATCATGGGAACAACTACCTAACCTTATCATCCTTATACCACCATACATAAAGTAAATTTGGTCGGTCTATTTGGTATTGTTCATCTGCCATTGGAATCAATTGAAAACCATTTGAAAATCAATCTAGATACTTGTGATATATTATCAAAGCATTTTGTACCTGAATTGTTTTTGATATTTTTAGAAAAAGAGCTCCCCCTCAACATGTGCATCATGTATTTGAAATCGTTTTAGCACACGGAGGCAAGAGGAAGGATTAACTTCTTTGATTACCATTTTCTAAAAGATATCAACATCACTTTCCTGATTAAATCAAGTAGATAAAGCATATTAGGGAAGGATGAGGTTTTCATAAGTTTGCTCCCCCTCAATATGTGCCTCGAGGTATGAAAGGGTTTTGCACATATTAGAAGGAATCTGCACATAGAGACAAATCAATCACATTACAATTCTTTGTGGTTTAAAAAGATTGCTCCCCCTCAACATGTGCATGGAAATTTTGAAATCGTTTGGCACATGTGGAGAGGAAAGCTTGCTAAACACTTATGAAACCATTTATCGAATTATCAGTTTAAATCCAATTTAAATCACAAATTTTCCCCCGATCACAAATTTCAAATCATTTGAGATTTGTGATCTCTGTAGATTTAAATTGATTTTTGAAAGCTTTTGAGGAGAATTGTGACTTGATTATGAAAACATTTTAACTGATAAGGATCGGATTTTGAGACTTTACACTCCATTGATTAAACATGCATGATTATCTTTTGAAAACAATTGTATGACAAATAACCTTTTGATTTAATTGAAATCATTCTCCCCCTCAATCAATGACATATGTTATTGATTGAAGGATAGCGATTTTGACAAACGTTAAGTCCAGATGATTTGCAAAATGGAGTTCTAGTTATTTTTCAAAGCAATTAGTTTTCATTAGATAGTAAGTAATTGTTTATAGAATCAGAGCATGAGTTTTGAAAAATAGGATAAAGCATGTCTCTGTTATTTCTTTGAAAAACGGGTTACTGCCTGAAATGACAATAAACCATTGTTTCACTTTCTCTCAAAAATATTTTTTGATTTTTTTTTAATAATAATTATGAACATTCGAACAACATCTAAAGTCCCGTGTCATTCTTTGAATGAAAACACAAAGACCGTAGATATCATCGAATTGAGAAAAACATGACAAAATGACAATATTTTTTGGAATTTTTCAAGATTTTCAAATTTTTATGGATTTTTTAAAGTTTTATATTTTTCTATTTGCTTTTTGAAGGTTTTGTAATTTTTATTTTTCTTTTTTAATAAATATTTACAAGAGATGGATGAAGAAAGACCTTTTACTCCTCTTTTTCCTCTTGAAGACGTTTAAGTGTTTCCGGTTGAAAACTCTTTAGACCAAGTCGTGGGAGGATAAACTCAAAACGTTCTCTAGGAAGAGCTTTGGTGAAGATGTCTGCTAACTGGTATTCAGTCCTCACAAAATAGAGTTCCACCACACCGTTTTCTACTTGCTCCCTGATGAAATGATGTCGAATGCCGGTGTGCTTTTCTCTTGAGTGTTGAACGTTGTTGCATGAGAGAGCAATGGCATTTTTATTATCACAATACAGAGGGATTTTGTTGAATTCAAAGCAATAGTCAGATAATTGGGATCTCATCCATAGGATTTGAGCACAACAAGATGACATGGCTATGTATTCAGCCTCTGTAGAGGAAATAGAAATACTCATTTGTTTCTTTGAAGACCAACTTACAAGCTTATCACCCAAATACTGAGCACCTCCAGACGTACTTCGACGTGTATCTTGACATCCTTCATGATCAGCATTTGCATAGGCTGTTAGTGACATACTGGTGTCCTTCGGGTACCAAAGTCCCATATTGATGGTTCCTTGGAGATACCGAAAGACCCGTTTAACCGCTTCAAGGTGCTTTTTGGTAGGCTTAGCCTGATATCTAGCACACATGCAAACAGCGAACAGAATGTCTGGTCTACTGGTTGTGAGATACATCAGGGATCCAATCATACTACGATATTTCGTTTGGTCTACCATGATCCCTGAGTGGTCCTCATCCAGTTTAGTACGCTCTATCATGGGAGTGTCAACAGGGTCACAAGAATCAAATCCAAATTTCTTTAAAATCTCATTTGCATATTTAGATTGATTTATAAAAATGCCTCCGGGACTTTGTGAAATTTGTAATCCCAAGAAAAATGACATTTGTCCCATCATTGCCATTTAAAATTTGGAACCCATTTCATTTGAAAAAAGGTCACATTCATTGGGGTCAGTCGAGGCAAAAATAATATCATCAACATAGATTTGAACGTGAATTAAATGTTTGCCTGACTCTCTGGTGAACAATGTTGGATCAACTGCTCCTTTGCTGAATCCAGTATATAGAAGAAACTTTGATAGCGTATCATACCATGCCCTTGGAGCTTGCTTCAAACCATAAAGAGCCTTCTTCAAACGGTAGACGTGAGTAGGATACTCTGGATTCACAAAGCCTTCAGGTTGGCTGATGTATACGACTTCTTTAAGATCTCCGTTAAGAAAAGTCGTCTTTACATCCATCCGATAGACTACCATGTTCTTACTTGCAGCATTAGCCAAGAAGATTCTGATTGCCTCGATACGAGCAATAGGAGCAAATGATTCTTCAAAGTCAATACCCTCCTCTTGACGATATCCTTTTGCAACCAATCAAGCCTTGTTCTTTAAAACATCACCATGCTCATCAAGTTTTACTTTGAAGATCCACTTTAGAGCAATGATCATAGCACAATCTGGAGCAGGTACTAATTCCCATACAACTAGTCGATCTAACTCATGAATTTCTTCTAGCATGGCATTGAACCAGCTGTCTTCATTCATGGCAGTTTTAATATCTTTTAGTTCGACCTTAGAGAGTATGGAGTTGAAGAAGCACCATAAGGCATCGGTTGCAAGTTGTTTCCGTGTGGATACTGGACGAGAGGGGTTTCCAATGATGTTGTCCAATGGATGATCATGTGTCCATTTTCTAATGTGTTCATGTGGTTGTTGTTGAGGAAATGAAGTAGCAGAGTCGATATCTCCTGATGAAGATGGTTCTGATGATGATTCAGGAGCAAATATGTTTTCAAATGGAGCATCTTCAGGAGTAGCAAAGGGATTAACTTCATCATGGGTGCCAGAAACAATTCCATGATGTACATTCGATGATTGATGATTTGTTGATAAGATAGAGTGATCAGCAGCAAGCGCTTCTTGACTTAATGACATTGAAACTAAAGGGTTAACTTCATTGACAGGGATAGAAGCAGCCTCTGTTGATGGAATTTACATATCATTAGCACTTGGCTCATAGTGTTCATCAAACATTGGATCACATGATTTCTTCAAATCATCTTCTGAAGGAGGTACATAAGGAGTTGCTGGTGAGGGATTTGAAACAAGAGTAGAACTAATAGGACTACTTGATGAAGGTTGAGATGCGGGTCCAGAACTGGATTGTCCCGGAGCCATTTGCCCGGACAGCTCATCGAACGTGACGTGAATAGTTTCCATGATATCTAGAGTTCTTTTGTTGTAGATTCGGTAACTGATGTAGACTAAATAACGAGATAACAAAAATCGGACCTGTTGATTCACACGAATACCAGGAACGATCCTACCAATAATCGTTGATTCACCCGAATGCCGATTATAAGGAATTTTTAGCAAAGCTGCCAAAAATAGACTTTTGGTATTTCATAAAACTGATTATTCCACATTACAAAGGAAGTCTTAAATAGGACTACAAAACAGAAACGGGCCCTAGAAGACAAACGGGCTGAAAGTTATTACATAAACAAAGTCCAAAAAAACCTGAAAAAACACTAAAATGCAAATAACTCATAAAATAGAGTGTTTCGGGGCTCGAAAGTTCTAGAAACCGACAAAGTCAGTTTCCCACCACGTGCTCCTCGTTCCAAGCTTCGATTTGACTGGTAGTTCGCCGTAAACGGAGCCCCGTAGCCCAAGTTATGCCCATTTTAGTGAGGCCCCTTTTGTCACACGATCTTGGGCCTCCAGAAACATCATGGCCTGTTCATCAACACTTGGGCCCACATCAGTAACCCTTCTTGTTTGATGCATAACCTACAAAAACTCCAATGTACGCCTTAGCTCTTAATTTACCTAAATCTTGACCGTCATTTGCTGGATAGCACAAAGCACCAAACACACGAAGGTAGGATAAATCAGGTTTTTGTTTATGGACAAGTTCATATGGAGTTTTTCCATGAGAGGTGTGTATAAGGGAACGATTTTGGGTGTAGCAAGCAGTGGCAATGACTTCAGCCCATAGAAACATTGGAACCTTTGAATAAATTAGCATTGTTCTTGCGGCTTCCACAAGAGTTCGATTTCGTCTTTCAACTACACCGTTCTGTTGAGGAGTTCGTGGAACACTTCTTTGATGACTGATTCCAACACTTTCATAAAACTGAAATAAGTCTTTGTTAACAAACTCTGCGCCATTGTCTGTTCGAACAATTCTAACAGTATTGTTGAGTCGAATCTGAAGCTGTTTGATAAGTTTGATGATGACATCAGGAGTTTCATCCTTTGTCCTAAAAAACTTTACCCAAGTAAATCGAGAGTAGTCATCAACAATGAATAGAATGTATTTCTTCCCATTTATCGTTTACACTCTCATTAGTCCGCACAGATCCATATGAAGGGTATGAAGAACTTCCATTACTGAGTTTGTGGGTTTTGGTTTGTGGGCATATTTCGTGCTTTTTCCCAATTGGCAAGCTGAACAAAGATGATCTTTTTCATATTTTAATCTGGGTAAGCCTCTGACTAGATCCTTTCTGGAAAGGTTATTAATGGTGCCGAAGTTCAAGTGATTGAGACGACGATGCCATAACCATGATTTTGTTTTCGAAGCCTTTGACAACAAGCAGATTGGAGAGGACTTCATCATGTCTTCGATAGAGATGGTGTATAGATTTGAACCACGAGTTCCTCTTAACAATTCCACACCATCAAGTTCTCTAACGAAACAAGTATGTTTTCTAAAAGCCACTTCTAGATCGGAATCATAGAATTGACCAACAGAGAACAAGTTATGACCAAGACCTTCCACATAATATACCCTGGAGATTACACTTTTACCAACAACATAATCTCCATAACCCATAATTGCACCAAAATGGTCGTTCCCGAATCTAACAGTCTCGATGAATTTACTCACGAAGTTCATGAGCCGTGAGCGATCTCCAGTCATATGCTTGGAACAGCCTGAGTCCAGGTACCACAGAACAATTTGAACGATCTGCAGTTGAACAAAGACAAGAATAGATAACTAGATAATTGGGATCCCCATGCAAGAATGGGTTCCATTTGGTTAGTAACAGTGATTGGAACACCCACATCAGAAGTAGAAACAATGGAGTCATCAGAAATAGATGCAGTGCTAGTGTCCGTATTTGATCTATTCAAAGTATGTTCACTTCTTAAGGGAATAGTTCTACCATTAGGCATCCATTTTCTAGTGGGCATTGACTTAGCAAATTTAGGGCATAGCTCATTAATCTTATGGCCAGTAGGTATCCATTGATAACCTATATTACTAAATTTCCTTTCTGTGGGTTTCCACTGTTTTCTAACTTTCTTTCGCCTTTGCCTTTTTGCCTTCTTAGCTTGATTTTTAACATTAACAGTTTTAACTGAGCATTTGACAGAATTAGACAAATCATTCACACCACATTCATGATTAGTAACAGAAATCAAGCAGTCATCATTACATGGTTTGCGGATAGTAGCAGAATTCGAATTAATTACAGTACGCTTATAGCTAATACTAGAATCAACACGATTCGTTTTATTCAACTCAAACTTAATATTCCTAAGGTGATCTTTTACTCTCTTCCAATGCACATTCTTAGTTTGCGAGGTACTATCTTTCTTGGTATTGCCTGGAGGCTTTGACCCGCTTGCTTTTATGTCACTGATTACTCCTGTAGAGGGAATTATGGGAACATTAGTTGGTCGATCTAATTTTTGCATTCCTGAACTAGACGTGCAAGGATCTGAACTACTTGAAGGCACATTAGAGTTCACTTTCTTTCTTAATACTGGGCATAGAATGGTTTGTATGCTTGGCACTAGGCATAGAACAAGGCATCACAGCTTTACCTTTCGCACCTAAGGATTTAGAACAAGTTACTATTAAACATTCTAGCAGCTCTTGAGATCGTTTGGCCTGAATGCAAGCAAACCTAATTTCTCTATCAAGCGGCTTATTTAAGAAATCCTCTTCCACAATCTCACAGAGACATTCTAGACTATCCTTAAGGTGAGCGAAATAGTTATGAAACACAAGTTCATTATTCCTAAGATGAGGAGGAATGTATTTAACAGTCACAGTATATTTGCAATCTGAGGATGACATTGATGCAACATTCTCATTAAAGACAAGTGGCAGTTTCCCTTTTTCCTGACTTTTCAGATTCTCAATTTCTTTTTGTAAAGACGTTATTTTTTCGTTGTTCTTGTCACGAGTGACTTTCATTGAATCATATAACTTTTTAAAGTGTCGTTTAACTTTTTCATTTTCTTCTAGAAAACTCTCGTTTTCTTTTTGTAAAACATTAACCAAGTTTTGAAGATGAAAAGTTTGAGAATACTGAGAATCTAAAGGAGGAGGCATTTGGGAGCCAGTCACATTGTTCTTTTCACCCTTTAATTATGAAATTTGGGCTTTCAACTTTCTGATCGTGTTACAATGAGCTTGAATCTGTTCGTCACGTTTGTTTATCTGAAAAACTGCATCAAACTCTGGAACATCTGAGGATGTCTTGATATTTGAGGTTTTGACATTTTCTTTAAGATGTTGATATTTTAGTTGCAAATCAAAATGTTCAACTTCTAGTTTAGAAAGATGTTTTACCAAATTATCGTGATCATCCTGATCAATTTTCTCATTTAGTTATGAGTTTTTATTTTCAAGCTCAGTGACACGATCATGGGAAACTTTCAATGCAATAGATAATTCATGAAATCGAGAAGCAGTAATAGAGTTCTTAGTAACAGTATAAAACACATCTTGAGCAACACAACTCGAAATCAAATTCTCATTTAAGATATGCAAGTTCTTCCTTTCAACTTCATTATATTTGAGTTCCTGTTCATAATCATTGACCTCAACTATCATTGCATCAAATTCCTTTTTCATTTCTTTAATATATGAATTTATTCCTTTTTGAAGACTCTTAAATTGACCTTTTAATTGTTTAAAGAAAGGCATGACCTCAGTTAAATAACATTCTTTAGTTTGCTCAAAACCCCTTTCCCCCTCAGTTATCCCTGTAGGTGTGATTCTCTTCTTACATGTCTTCTCAAAATCAACGAATAGTTGATAAGTAACATACAGGCTGATTAAGGTTTTGCTATTAGTGGCAATCGATCTAGGAACTAGATGCATTGGTGTATTTGGAGGATACACAGTAGCTGCAGGCATTTTCCTAAGGGGAGTTTTTTTTGCAACAAGATTTTCAGCTTTTTGCATATCCATATCCTTTTTCCAGAACACTTGTTCAGGGGTTAATAGAGTCTGAGGCTTAAACTTGTTTAAGGAGATCCAATTTTCCTTAGTGTAATCATGGCGTTTTATCGTTATGTTTTCCTTTTTACACACAGGATCGTTAAGCTTCTTATCCATTTTCTCCCTAGAGGCATCATCTAATTTTCTATCCTCTTCCGTGCTTCCAACACATGATGGTGTTTGCCTAGGCTTAAGAATCTCATTACCATCATATAGTACCTTATGAGCAGCTCTAGCCTTTTTAACTACCTCAGGATTAGGTTCCTCAACAAGGGGAATGTTATGCTTATCGCTTAAGACTCTATGCTTAGTGATCAAGTGAGCAGTCTGAATGGTATTCCCTTGTACGTACAACTTATTTTCAAGCTTGTTTTTCAAAGTTTTTAGATTGGAAAAATCATTCAAAAGTTTTGATTCCTTAGCATTGAATTCTTGCTTAAGCATTTTAACATTTTCTTGAAGTTCTTGTTTTTGCTTAGCAGTTTTAGAAAGCTTTTCTTGTAAGGAGTTTAACTCTTGTTTTAATACTTCTTCTCTAAAATTACTTTTTCTAATAATTGTACGCATTTGGTCATCCATTTCCTGCTCATGGGTGGTTAACTCAAACTTAGCACGTTGTTCATAAATAGCAACTTGTTCTTTATAGGCATTCAGTTCAGAGATAACAGAATCATCAGGGGCACATGCAGTATATTCATCAAAAACATAGTCATCATTGACTGCTTAAGATGCATTACTTGGTACAATCTCACTTTCACTTTGCTTCACATATTGATCATATAGGACAATATTACTATTACCCTCATCATCAATATCTGATTCATAAGTTTCAAGAGATTGTACTTTATTATGCATCTTTTCCTCATCAACTTCATCATATAGTTTTAATACCTCTTAAATGATTGAATCTTTGGATGGACCAGCCTGTTGTGATGATGACACCTTTGGAGAGACCATTGGAGAAATGCTAGCCATGAAATTTTTTTGTGCAGTAGGTTCATCATCGACGTCAGAGTCGTATGCATCACAGTCAGCGACTTTAAAAGCATTCTGATGATTGTGACCTATCTCCTGAATTGGCTTCTCATCCACATCTGCATCATATGTCTTGGCATTTCCCTCAGTAAGAAACAACAACTCCTCTTCATCCAAAACAGCACCATTATCCTGAGCTTGCACAAGTAACATCTTGTCTTTGAAGTACTCTGCATTGTGAGGACGTTTTAGAGATGTGCCGTTCCTTGCTATATGTCCATCACCACCACAGTTGTAGCACTTAATTGGCTTTGCTTGACCTTGATTTCCATTCCTTCCCCAATTCTGATTTGCAACATAACCTCCACCTACTCCACCTCTTCCCTGTTCATATTGTCTTCCTTGAACTTGTTGCACCATAACATTTCTATCTCTGACAACAGCATGATTGTGTAGATTGGATGCAGTTCTGATCTCATTGTTAGTGTGAAGACTGTTGGTATGTGGATTAAGGGTCGAGTTTTGTTTAACCATAAGAGCCAGTTGATTGATGAAGTGTCCCATGACTGCATCAGCATCAGCTTGCTTGATACTTGGATCGGGAATGAGTTTGTGATTACCATTACCCGTGGGTATGACTTGAGAAGCTTTGGTTGTAATACCAACATTGGTGTAGAAAGCTGTTGAATCATTTGATGAGCTTGTTTCTCCCTGGTTGGTTTTGAACTGTTCAAGAATCCTTTTTTCAAACATAGCATGTCTCTCATTCTAAAGAAGGAAGGCATACAGTTGCTCATAGTTTGTATTCTTCAATCCTTTGGTTAGCTTCATAGCGGTGACAAATTTGTGCCATTCAGGATTCATGTTGTTCACAAACTTTTAGTTCAGCTAAATGTTTGGCATGGTCATTTTGATATTCCTCATATCATTCACAAGCTTGTGGAATCTCATGTAATATTCATAGACACTCTCATCAGGTTTCATCTTGAAGTGCTCAAATTCATCATACAGTTGTGATTCTCTATCTTCCTTAGTTAATTCAGAACCTGAGAGAAGCATCTTGACATTATCCCAAACTGCCTTGGCTTTAGTGTTGTGATTGATAAGCTTGTAGATATCTTTTGGAAGACCTTGAAGTATAATGTTTGAAGCTCTGATATCAGCGTCAAATATATTTTTCTCCTTATCACTGAGCTCATCATACGTCTTTGGTCTGTCTAATCCAAAGATCATAGTTCCATCTGCAACAGTATCAATTATGTCTCTTGTAGTCTCAATCTGATACGGTCCTTCATCAATAGACTTGAGAATGTTGACTCCATTTTCCTTTCCAAGACAATACAACCTAATTAGTTGAGCCCATGAGTCATAGTCGGTTCTGTCAAGCATGGGTGGACGAGTGTCTGAACCAGCTGCTTGAACGTCCTCAGCTATAGTAGAGATGATTGTAGGCACGTTGGTAGACATGTTTACAGATTTCACGGGATTTTATAACTCTATGATTAAACCGGGAAATAGATTCTTTCACGGGATTTTACTAAATCAAGAGAAAACCGTATTAGAAACAAGTATTAACCAAGTCGCTATAACCCTTGAACCAAGTCGCTAAGTAGCAACTCGCTAAACCTCAAGTCGCTGTGAATCAAGTCGCTAAGCACAAGTCGCTAAGACCTAAGTCGCTGAACACAAGTCGCTAACGAACCAAATCGCTAAGTATACAAGTCGCTAAAGAGCAACTCGCTAAGTATCCAAATCGATAAGAGACAACTCGCTAAGAACTATAAGTACAAGTCGCTAGAAATAATGAAAGCAAGTCGCTACCCCTCCAAGTCGCTAGCCGTAGTGGAGAATCCACTAACTTGTACTGTTTGTTGGCTTGTCTCAATAGAAAAGTTGCTAAGCTCAAGTCGCTACGACTAACACTACAACTTGCTAGAAATTACTGAAGCAAGTCGCTACGAAGAAATTCACAACGAGACTCAAGTCGCTACCTTGAAAAACTTCAAAAACACACTTTTCAATCCAAAACAAGCCCAACCACAGTGATTTAAGCTTTCCAAATCAAAATCCAAGCACTTACAATCATTCTAAATACAAAAGTACACTCAAAATTCAAACTTTAACACAAGAATTGATCCAAATGATGCAAAAACCACTAAACTTTTTCAAACTCAAAAACCATATAAAACCACTAGATATCCAAGGATAAGTAAGAGAGATGATCAAACCATGGCTCTTGATACCATTTGTAACATATTGGATTTCACAAACACATCAAAACATGATCACAAGTAGGCGTATAACTTAAGGTTTTAGAGAGAGAAAGAGTTAGAGTTTTAGGAACTTAGTGAGAGAAAATGAAAGTATTATTATCAGCTCCAACTCTCTACCTTGGGAGGTAGAGAGTATTTATAGTCTTACACAAATCACCACCTACGGGCTGTGGATCAGGCATACAGTGGGTAAAGACCCGTCCGTCCTCCACGGTATTACTTAACTAAATACTACTTAACATTAAATAATTTATGACTACGAGCTTTCTAACGATTACATATACTTGAGGTGACCGACACTTTAATAACTGGATTTACTAAATCCTAACATCCAGCCTTTGAAATTCTGAGCGAAAAGCAATCTACAGATCTGGCCTTCAAGATCTACAGATCCGGCAATGTCGACATCGTGAAAACTAATATGTTTTTGATTGTGTTGATTTTTTGTTAGTGTCGACATCATGAAAACTAATATGTTTTCGATTGTAGTATTCTTTGTAACAAAAAAGCCAAATACAACATATACAACATCTTTTTTTAGATCTGTGATGCGTGATTTTTTTTAATAAAATTGTGGTTAATTAAGACTAGTCAACATTTCACGTACCGAATTTGTTAATTAAGGGTTTGGTTACTGGTTTATTATGTATATAATATGGGTTTTTGTAAGGTCACTAGTTTTACAACACAAGCAACATAGAAAGAAATAGAGAGGCGGTTGAACACGTTAAACACACACACACGTATAAAGCTATACCGGTTATGTGTAAAGGTGTAAAGGAGTGAATAAAATGACCAACCAACCCTCAAGTGAGGGTTATACAAGAGTATTTATAGGAGGGAAGCTAGGGCAAAACTCCTAGTCCCTTCCTTTCTCCTATGGGCTTGGGCCTAAGCTCATGGGCCTTCTACATAAGCTTAAGGCTAATAACAAACATAAAGGCCATAATTAAGCTAACTATTACATATGAATCACTAACACTTGATTTAGGTTTAGGAGTGATTCCAACAATCTCCCCCTAAGTGTTGGTGATGAATGAATATGAACGGTGCAGGCTTTGATGTAATAGTAGCTTTGACGTCTTCTGACATTCTTCTTTCTTGTGAGAAGAGTTGCCTTGATTTGAACAATCTTCCCAGTGTAGAGAAATTGTTTTCTTTAAACAGTTTTGCTTTGACGTCCTTTTTAACTTTGTTCTTTGATCATTGTTCTTTGTGATGGTAGTGATAGCATGTTGTTGTTGTCCGCATCAAGTCTGCCTCAGGTCTGCTTCGCTGCTCCAGTGTCTCCACGTCATTCTTCAACATGCTCACACGCTCTTTAACGTTGGATAATAGTACTGATGAAGTTCTTTAAGTCTTTAACTTTGTAGATTCTTTGGATTTGTCGAAGAATCATTCTGACTTTTGTGTTGCTTTTAGATAGAACTTCCATTAGTGATGATGTTGGCATGAGCATGCGAAGAATCTGCAAGATCATTCCGCTCCAGAGCTTCTATAAGAAGAAAACATGAAAATGGTTAGTAATAAGCGGTTTCCGGCACTTACAAGTTTGAACTTTGAGAGTGTTAACAGCGTAGTGTGAAAACACAACTCTAATTCTCACAAAGGCCGTTCCTAAACTATTGTCCCACAAGTGAGATAACGCGATGTACCGAAGTACATCTACAGTTCAGATGAGTCGCTGAGGTACACCGAAGCATCACCTCACGACTGTAGACCGTTTGAGACACACTAAGCGTAATCCACGGGGAGTTACCAAAGTGACCTGCTGTCAGGGCTGTTTGATGTTGACCCTGGCAGGAGTTTCCATTCAATCACTGAGGATCACAGTTGTGAACCTCTCATAAATGTTCTCGACAGATTGCTAAGATCTGTGAAGGACTCGATAACGTACCACTGATGTTCTTATTGTTGAACATCAAATGATGAAATGTCAAGTGTTCCTAAGAGATCTTTTGATGAATCTCGTGGCTCTAGACTCAATAGTGCGTTTTGGTTTTCCTGAGCGGAGACTAGGGAGAGGGTCTCCTTCTTCAATACCAGCAATCTCTAAGAGAAAGCTGATAGTTTATGTAGGGTTCCCTGTGAGAATGAAACAAGCTTCTGTTGAGAGAAACTTGAGTGGCTAAGAAGGTTTAGTGCACGCGTCACTGGGTCCATGACAACTTTTAATCTTCAATACCGGCGTCACTAAGTGACAAACAGTAGCATATGAATTGAACCCGGTGTCTGCCCTAAGTTGAATAATTTGGAAGGCTATTTCTTTTTACCCTTTTCTTTGCATTTCTTTTTAATTCTTCAACTCCTTCTTTCTCCGATTCTCATTTTCTCCTTTTTTATAATCTTACCTAAGGACTTCTAAGTACTAACTATTTGTGATGTCCTTGGGTAGATCCCCCCGGCTCTGGCGGATCATAGGACGGTTATTCCTAACCTTAGTCACCTTATAACTCCATGACTAACCTATGTTGCCATAAAACCAATTTTCAAGAAAATCTCTCAAAGTGTTTGTGAATGAAAAACATGTTTGAACACTTCAAGAGTTTTAGATTTTCAGAAATACTCCCCCTCTACATGTGCTTAAGATTTTTTACGGAAATCTGCACAGTGAGGAAAGAGCGCGCACTTTATGAACTGATCAACTCAAGATAGACAATCCCCCGCGAGACACGGTTACGTTGCATAGTTAAAGAGTTACATTGTCAGCTTTTAGGTGACAACTAGCTCTAATAACTACCTTGAAGGTGTTGACAAACCTCGAAAGGTTGTCAGACCCGTCAGAGTTCATGTCTACCAAGAGTTTCTCGAATGGTACTTTCTACTCGGACAAGTCCTTTGCGAGACACGTTTACATTACTAGCGAACTAGCTTGAAATTATTACCCGTCCTGGACAAGTCTTTTCGAGTTACTAACAGTTAAGTACCGTTAATTCGTTGGTTAAGTCTATAGCACAAGGATTCATTTGCATTTACACAACATATTTCTTATCACATAATTTTCTCCCCCTCAAAAATGGCATATAAAATGTTATTTTTGAAAAGTTTGAGAATAAATATGACCATTTCGAGTGTTGCGGGAAGATGACCACTGTGAACAATTTGTGAACAAAGTTTTAACTCAAGTACTCCCCCTCAACAAGTGATATAAACAGTTGAGGTTTTGAAAATCATACGGGGAAGTACTTGTTCTTTTGAGCAAAACCTTGAAAAATGAAAGGTTTGATAGGTTTTACTCAAAAGTAAGAAGCTTTCGCTCCTTTTATAAGGATTGTGGCACTGAAGCGTACCACAGGGTCCTTTCTTGACAAGAACGGGTTGTACACTGATATGTGTGCACAAGCCATTGACATATATAATCACACATCCAAAGTAATAATGAAAGAAGCGGTTAAAGGAGTACCAGGAAGTCCAGTGATGTTGCCAGGAGTGCGAACCGGGCGTTGATAGCCGGTGATGTTAATCCTGGGTCGACCACCAACAAAGCTTTCCAATGTTCTGAACTGATCCCTTCGATACAACCTTTCATCAATCATTCTGATGATCCTCTGCACATCCCTTCTGTCCTAAGAGTTCCATCGCTTTTGAGACCCTATGCCTTCATAAATTGCCTTCAACCGATAAGCCAATCCGTCCCTAACCTTCTTCAAAGTGTGATCCCCAAACTTGTGAAGATCTCTACAAGCCATCAAGCAATTTCGTTGAAGTTTACTGCGATAAACGATGCCGAATGGTTTGCTGAGGAGTGTGTATTGTGGAAGTTGGTTGATGTCGGGAAGATCTAGCTGAGGTGGAGTGAAGTTGACACGGGTCTGATATGATTCAGCTGCAAGCTGGAGATCTTCTACACGTTCCTGTATGACTATGCTTCTGATGAATATTAGCAAGGACTTGATGTATTCACGTTGTACTTCAGTCGAGAATTGTCTCATGCGTCCCTGTACTTTGGCAAGATACAGATCTTCAATGTCTTTGAGAGACAAATTCTGAAAGTCCGCTTTACTGAATGCATAATCTCTTTCGTCTTGTCTTTTGACCACGATATTCTTGAGAAAAGTGTAGTCCCATTTAGATGAAAGATCAACATGTTTAACAACAACGATTCCTTTAGTATTGAACACTTCATTTTGAGACTTCTGAACTTGGTAGCTTCTGTAGTAGATTCGTCGGCGTTCCAACCAATGGTGAATCCCATACATTGCATCACAGTCATACAATTCCACATTGTTAGAAAACATGTGGGTAGCCTTTTCCTCGATGGCTATGCAGTTTGAGTATATGGCTGCCGGGAATGGAAGTGTCAGAGATGTAGCATATTTCCTTGAACCATCGCCACCATGTAGAAGAAATTCCAAGTCTTTGTTGAAGAAATATCAGAATGGAATCCTAGGCTCATCTGGTTGGCCAATTGTTGGTAGAGGTTTAGACCAGTCGGTGTAATATGGAGGGTTGTCCCGTTTAGTGAAGTCGATGTTTGCTTCTGGGTTGAGCCAATCCATGTTGTTAGACATAGCTCGAGCAATGTTTTCAAGGTGATATTCGACCTCGATGGCACTTTCCGAGCTATATTTTAACAGTTGAAAAGCTTCATTCTTGATTCGCCTCAACTCAGATTTCATCATCTTCTTTACTCGGAATTTTTCTTGCAGTATCTTAGCATGCTCCAATGTATTACCGTCTACCAGATCTTGACCTTCAGCTGGTTAGGGGGTGGAGTTAACAAGTGTAGAAAACCATTCAAATTCTTCAGTGTTATCTTCATCTAGCCATGATACGACATCAGCCTTGGGCGCCTTCTTCTTCTTTTTCTTAGGCCTAGATGAGGATTCTGGTTTCTGTACTTTGTCGGGAGAAGCGGGTTGTTGTTGGGGCTCATGGAATTCTTCATCGTCACCACACGTATACTCAAAATGATCACCGGTTTTCTGAGTCTCGTGTGGTAACTCAAAAGAATCCTGAGGTTTTTCAGTGGAAGAATGAGGATGAGACCTTTGTTGTGCTGGAGTCTGTTTGGGTGGAGGTTGCATAGAAGATGATTCACCAGACTTCTTCGAGCGTTTATGCTCGTCATTCTTATCCTGATCCTTATCTTCATCGTCGCGTAGACATTTCGGCCTTTCAGCTTCTTCTCGGCATGCTGATTTGAGTTGATATTCCAGCAATGCTTCAAGCAGTTTACCTTCGTGAGAGGCAAGTGTTGCAGATCGTTTGGACATTTGAGCTACCAGCCGGTCAACTAACTCAGCATCTGAGAATATTATGGGATCAACTGGATTGATGTTCACTTGCATTGGTGTTGATTTCATAGTCTGCTTGGCCAGATGAAGTAGATTCGGATAGAGTTGTTTGGTGAACAACTCCTTTGTAACTTTAGGAAGAATGTCAAGAAGGTACTGATGAGTGTACCCTTTGATCATTTCCTCCATTTTCCCTTGAAGATCATCTTTCATGAGCTTCTGTACATACTCCCTCTCAACTTTCATCTCGTCATTCTCGTCATGAAGGTACTGTATTTGATCAGCGTAGAAATTCATCTTCCTGTAGAGCATGTCTTTCTTTCTGACTTGTTTGACAGCATTCACAATTCTTTTATGAATATGAGAAATCCAAGATCGAGTTGGCTTCTTCACTGATTTGGATGTTGATTTGGTTGATATTTAAGATGGTGGTGGTGAGGAGTGAGAAGATGAATCCGATGATGATGAGATGTGAGGAGACTCTGGGTCCTTAGGAGGTTCAGAAGTTTTCTCCTTAGACCGTACGGGACTGTCAAGAAGAAACTTTTCATAATCAACATCTTCATCATTTCCAGGCTTAGCTTCTTCATCAGCTTTATCTTTCTCAGACTTCTCAGTATCAGGCTCCTCAATGTCAAACTTAATAGACTCCTCCTGTTTCTTTTGTTGTTGCTCCAAAGTGGTGGTACCAGTTTCCTTATCGGGTCGATTAACCGCATTAGGATCTGGTGTAGGTTGAACTGCATCACTTGACCCTCCGGGGCCACCCATTTGATCTTTAGCAAATTCCTCCGCAACGTGTTGGAGTCTAACAAATTTGAACTTCCTCCTGTAGGATGTATCCAGTTGCTCTTCATCTGACCTTGAGCTTTCATCATAAGGTACAAGTACTGGAGTCTTCCCTTTTCCTTGAATAGCTGGAGGACTGGGAGGTTTGGCTACTGAAGGATTAATGTCGGTTGCAGTTTCAGAGTGGAAGATCTCTTCGTCTGATTGTGTATCTTCAGAGCTTTCGTCCACAAGCTCTCTTTGCGGTTCAGATTTGGGAATGGGAATAGGTACAGCTTCCTTAGCGGGAACAATCCTTTTACGTGGAGGATTCCTTTTGGGAAACTTCCTCTGACTCTCAGTGCTTGCAGCACTCCCTGCACTGCCTCTTCTGGTTCTCCGTGTAGGTGTCCCAGAAGGTTTCTCATCAAGATGACCAACTTTGCCTTCTTTCACTGCTACCAGATACCTTTTGTATGTCTCGAGCTTTTTGATTTCGTTTGACAGAAGGTGATCAGGTAATATAGCACCATGTTTCTTTATTGACGATTCCTTGATTCTGACAGTTAAAATAGGCTAAGTCAACATGTCGTGATTGTCGGGGTCATTAAGCCTCTTGGGAATATCAAGATGAAGTCCAAGTGCTCTCTGGATCAGCAGTTTAGTGTATCTGACATAGGGAATCTTTGAGCCAAGCTTTTTGAGAAATGACATCATGTCATCCCATATCAGAGCTTCAAGCTCGATGTGCTTCATGTTGATTAATGACCAAAACATTTGCAGTTCTATGAGCTTGGGATGCTCATAGCCGCTATCACGACCAGAGACAGATTTGGTAATGATGATGTAGAGAGTTCTCCACGGTTGAGGAATGTTCTTAAGCTCCACATGAGAATGCTTAGTGATAATTCCTGAAGCTTCATCATAGCCAATATCAATCAAGAATTGCAAAACTGTCTCTTTAGCAGGTGTGGCATAGAAGTCGGTTGGCTCGATGTCAGGGATGAGAAGAACAGCCCGTAAGTCTGCATGTGTGATGGTGACTTGTTTGTGATTGAGCGTCACAGTCACTGCACTTTGACCTTTGATCCTCTGCATTGAATTCCAGAACTGTTGCATGTAGATCTCCGGTACTGTAGCAGAATGTGAGAGCATATTCTGGTAGGGATGATTCTTGAGAATATCCATAGCAATCAAACAGGAATATTCTGAGCAGGTGAGGGTTTCAAAGTCAACCCGAAGGTTGTTCTTTCCAATCTTCCTCGGATAGCCATTAGGGAAGATATCGGCCATTGTGAGAACATCTGGTGCATCCAAATTCATTTGAGCAGCCATGTCGTGATCTGAAATAACATTAGCCAAAAGAACCAACATATCGAAAGACATTATGTTAGTCAACAGAAGGTTTTATTGTCTAATTATTGAATGTACAATGTCAATGATTGTTACGAGTCCAAAGTCACTTGTTTGTTCAATAGTCCAATGACGTCGTGATAAGTTTCGTGAGTTAGTTAACTTTAAGTTTTAAATTTTATGTTATCACTTATTTAACACAACATATTAAACGTTTAAGCTTATTAGTGACATTATTGGTTTCGTGACGTTATGATTTATTTATTAACAAGTTTGCACGCGTAATAATTCATAATGAAGATTTGATCAAGGCTTAGGCGTAGAAATAGTAGCTTATGCGTAAACAGGGGAAGTATACGCGTAGACGTAAGCTTATGCGTAGGATCCTTACTTACGCGTAAGAAATATTACGCGTAGGAAAAAGGGACCTTATGCGTAAAGCTTACGCGTAGGCGAATATAAAACCTTACGCGTAAGGCTTACTCGTAAGAATAGACCTTATGCGTAGAGGTCACTGTTTACGTATATCCTTCACAGGATACGCGTAGTCCCTTTGTAGAACCTTACGCGTAACGCTACGCGTAAGATTACTCTTACGCATAACTTGCTACACGTAAGGTGATCCTTATGCGTAGTTAACTAACAACCTTGATTCTGATTTATACGTGTAGCAAACCTGAAATAACATCATCATAACTTCAATATTAACACTAACAATCATTCTATAACAGATCATGGTTTGAAAGCATATCAAACATTTATGCGTAAAAAAGTCTTACGCGTAAGACAAAACCCTAAAGTTCATGAATTACTTGTAAGAAATTTAGCCATAGGATTTGCACAAAAATGATTCTGGTAGTACTAGTATGCCTATAGAGTAGGTTTATCCAAGTTTTAACATCAAATATGTCATGAATCAAAAATACCCAAACCTTATGAACTAAAACCCTAATTTTCAATAAATTAATATTCATTGTTTCTGGGTTGATTCTGGGCCTAGATATCATCAATTCAACATGAATACAACACTTTTCAAGCAATCATCTAACCAGAAACGTCCTCAAATGAAAACACCCAATTTTACGCACAAACCCTAGTTTTCCAGAATCAATCAATTCGTGTTTCTGGGTGTGTTTTAATGATCAAAATAGTTTTAATGATGTTATATGAACGTTTTGATACAATCTTTTTAACCAAAAAACACATGAATGAAAGATTTGTGTTCATAGCTTATGCGTAGAACACAAATCACATTCAAACTCATTATTTGACCGTTGGTTTCGTGTAATAATCAAAACCATTGTTTAAAAACATGTTAAGATTATAAGACAACTTACAAAATGATGATCCAAAACACGGATTTCTTGAATGATTCTTAGGCGTAGGATTAGTTTGGTTATGAGTAATAAATGTGAAGAGAAAGGTTAGGTGGGGAGTTTTATTAAAATAACTTTAAGCTTTTGGCAGTTTTAGTCCCTCCACGTTTTCCATTTTCATCCAAATCCCTTTAACTTCCATTTTGGTTACCAAACGAAGAATATTTGGAAATAACTTTGACGACACTCCACTTCGATTTAAGAAATAATGAAAGGTTATAAATTTTAGTTCGAGGAGTGTTATAATCCAGAAATGTGACCACCATTTTAAAAGAAACAACCGGGATAGGATAACATACAAGTACACGGATGTTTTGAAACAGTTAAGTATTTATTTTCTCCCCCTCAACACTTGATCGGAAAAATACTAAATTTTGAAAGATTATAGTGTTGATGGAAGAAATGTACTTGCCATGTTGAAAGAAAAATAGATAGAAGAATATTTTTGTTGTTTTATCAGGTTTTATATTTTTGTATTTTGTTTTTGAAAAATATTTACAAAAGAGATTTTGGTGTTTGACAGGTTTTTAAGACTGTTTTAGGAGGTCATCCAATTCCTCTTGAGTCAAACACCTCATACCAATCCGGTGGACCAACTCATTAAACTTAGCAGGAGGCAAGGCTTTGGTGAGTAGATCTGCCAATTGGTATTCTGTACCCACGAAGTATAATTCAACTGTACCCTGTTCCACGTGGTCCTTGATGAAATGATAGCGAAGATCGATGTGCTTTGATTTCGAATGCTGAACTGAGTTGCACGAGATCGCAATGGCACTCCGATTGTCGCAATACATCGAGATTCTGTCAAATACGTAACCATAGTCTTTGAGTTGTGTTCTCATCCAGATGACTTGAGCACAACACGCCGACATGGCTACATATTCTGCTTCGGTTGATGATAGCGATGTACAATCCTTCTTCTTCGATTGCCAGGACACCAGTTTATCACCAAGAAATTGTAGTGCTCCTGAAGTACTTTTCCGTGAATCTAAGCATCATGCGTGGTCAGCGTCTGAAAAAGCGATTAGTTCAAAACCAAAATCCTTCGGATACCAGGTCCCCAAGTTAATGGTTCCCTTGATGTATCGGAGGATTCTTTTAGCCTTAGAGAGGTGGGTTTTAGTTGGTCGCGACTGATAACGGGAGCATAGATAAACGGCAAATACAATATCAGGTCTGCTAGCTATTAGATACATGAGAGACCCAATAATACTTCGGTATTTGGTAGGGTCTACTAATTTCCCATGTAAATCAGCGTCTAGCTTCTTGGTATGAGTCATTGGTGTGGCATAAGTGTCACAGGTTTTCATTCCAAATTTGTTTAACAATTCAAGGGCATATTTAGACTGACTCAAGAAAATACCACAGGGTGATTGATGAACTTGCAGTCCTAGAAAGAATGTAAGTTCACCCATCATGGGCATTTCAAAAATTTTCTTCATTAGTTTTGCAAAAGCGATTGAGTACTTTTTATGTGTAGACCCAAAAATGATGTCATCCACGTAAATTTGAACAATTAAGATATGTGCCCCGTGATATTGTATAAAAAGAGTAGGGTCGACCGAACCTTGGGTGAAATTATTAGCAACGAGGAAAGATGATAGCTTATCATACCATGCCCGAGGAGCTTGTTTGAGACCATAAAGAGCTTTGTTCAGTTTGTAGACATGGTTTGGGAACTCGGGATCAACGAATCCTTCTGGTTGGTTGACATAAACCATTTCTTTCAATTGTCCGTTGAGAAACGCAGTTTTGACATCCATCTGAAAGACCGTCATATTCATATGAGCCGCGAATGAGAGAAATATCCGAACAGCCTCAAGACGAGCAACCGGAGCAAAAGATTCTTCAAAGTATATTCCCTCTTCCTGACGATAACCCTTAGCAACTAAACGTGACTTATTTCGGATTACGTTCCCTTCAGCATCCAATTTGTTTTTCCAAATCCATTTGAGACCAATGACGTAGACCCCTGTTGGTCGTTCAACCAATTCCCATACTTCAAGACGTTTGAATTGGTTGAGTTCTTCTTGCATGGATTCAATCCAATTGTCTTTTGTCATTACGTCTTTAATGTTTTTAGGCTCAGATTGGCAGACAGTGAGTGCATAAATGCAATGTTCACTATCTGTGTGAAGACGTTGTCTTGTAACGACTGGTTGATTCGGGTTGCCAATAATATTTGCCAGAGGATGGTCTTTTGTCCATCGATGTGTAGAGGGTTGATGTTGGTATACATTGTGCAGATTATGAGGATTAAAATGGTTTGTTGATGATTCCGAGACATCAGGTGCAGCAGTGTCATTAGCAAACGGGTTAAAGAACGCATTTGGATCAAAATCTGCAGGTGGGGGTACTTCATTAAGAATATCATCAGCCGGTTCATCATTGTTGGAAGCGGTTTGTTCAACTGTTGTGGTGGAGTCAACTGGTGGTGTTTCTTCAACAGTAGTTGTTGTAGCAGGTGTATCAGGTATAAGAGTAGTATCAGGTTGAGCAGCGGAAACAACGGATACACCTGAAGCACGTTCATCAATATCGTCACTAAACAGAGGAGCAAATAACCTTTCCATTTGTTGACGAGTGAGCTGGGGGCTTTGTTCAGCTGATGATAGGGTTTGAGGGAAGTTTAAGCGGCTGTGACCGGGTTCCAAGCTGTTATGCTCAGAAGCCATCTCCGTAAGTTCATCAAAATGAGCATGAATCGTTTCCATAACCTGTTTTGTACGACGATTCCAGATCCGGTAACCTTTAGAATTCTCACAATATCCAATAAAGACTCCAATGTCAGCTTTGGCTTTGAGCTTTCCAAAATCATCACGATCATTATTCGGATAGCAAAGGGAGCCAAATACATGAAAGTGTTTGAGAGTCGGTTTATGCTTGTGGAGAAGCTCAAACGGTGTTTTGTTGTGGCGTTTAGTAATCATAGAACGGTTTTGAGTATAGCATGCAGTGGACACAGCTTCTGCCCATAAGTAATCTGGAAGTTTAGCATTGATTAACATTGTTCTTGCAGCTTCCACTAACGTTCGGTTTCGTCTTTCAACAACTCCGTTTTGTTCTGGTGTACGTGCAATAGATGTCTGATGCTGAATTCCCACTTTCTCATAAAATTCACTAAGGGTTTGGTTAAAAAATTCAGTTCCTTTGTCTGTTCTGATTTGTCTGACGGTGTTTCAGAGCTGAACCTATATTTTTGTAAGAAAGGTGATGATCATTTGTGGAGCTTGGTCTTTGCTTCGAAGAAAGTAGACCCAAGTCCATCGTGAATAGTCATCAACAATTACTAAGATGTAGCGTTTGCCATTGATCGTTTGCACGCGCATCGGGCCACACAAATCCATGTGAAGAAGATGAAGCACATGCTGAGAGTTGTGTTCCACCTTTGAAGGAAAATGAGCACGAGTTCTTTTCCCTTGTTCACAGGCTGAGCAAAGATGATCTTTAGAATACCGGAATCGTGGGAGACCTTCAACTAGTTTGTGTCGAGCAAGATTGGTTATAGTTTGAAAGTTTAAATGTGAGAGACGACGGTGCCATAGCCAGGATTTTGTTGATGTTGCCTTTGAAAGTAAGCAGATGGGAGATGAAGCAACCATGTCTTGCATAGAGATAGTGTAAAGACTTGAGTTACGCGAGCCAGACATAAGATCGTTCCCTTGTAGATCACGAATGAAACAAGATTTCTCCCTGAAAGCAACCTCCAAATCTCCATCACAGAACTGACCTACTGAAAACAGATTGTGACCGAGGCCTTCCACATAATAAACCCTGCTAATTTCGATGTTCCCATTGATATAGTCTCCGTAGCCCATGATAGCTGCGAAGTGATCATTCCCGAATCTGACAGTGCCAATGAACTTTGCAATAAAGTTTGATAACAGTTTAAGATTGCCTGTCATGTGTCGGGAACATCCGCTATCAACAATCCAGAGAATGATCTGTATCACCTGCATTACACACAGACGACACAGATGGAATAGAAGTAGATGTAGAACCCGAAATGTTAAAGGGTTCCGGAGCAGTTATAGTAGACATACGCACATCAATAACTTTAGGCAACCATTTAAATCCTAGTGTGTTATATATCCATTTCTGCCATCTCCAACTAGTATTTGCTTTAGTCTTAGTGAATGCACTAGGTGGTACTACATTCTTAGGAGGTGAAACTGGAGCTACAGGGACAGCAATGCGTTTCTTAGAATCTAAGGAAGGCGGTCTACCAAGCACAGACTTATAATAATTAGTGGGCCTAGAGGTATTCCAATTCTTAGGATTCCGTAAACGAGAGATTATAGCTTTAGCAACACATTTGTCATGACTAACAGAATTCATACTTTTATGACAAATAACACAAGGTGCATCAGACTGAATATCAAAAGTACTTAAAGGTTTAGCATTCGTTACATCACTATTTCTATTACATTTGCCAGACGCAATATATATAGTGGAAGAAACGTGAGTCTTATTCATAGTCCTAGGGTGTTCTTCTACTTTAGCATTCCTTATTGATCTTTTCTTAGGTCGCAACTTCCTATTCTTCGATGTAGTGCTCCTAGGCTGTGAAGTGCGGACGTTTGGAAAAGATGCAACTATTCCTGTTTCAGTAGAAGGAAGCACGTTAGCAACTTGTGATTTGGCAGTAGGGATTCTAGGTTCACGATTACTAAGTGTTACTGGTGCTATTCTCTTAATCACGGTAGGCGGAAGTAGTTCATACTTTCCTAACATTTCTCTTAACTTAAAGATAGTGTGAATCAAGTCTTGATTTTCAGAACGAATATTACCAGCAAAATTAATTACTTCTCTAGTGTGTGCAAGATAATGATCAAGTTCGGTTGATGCTTCATGACGAGTCTTATTGAGTAAATCAAATATGACACCATATTCCTGTTTAACTTTTACAAGTTCTTGTTCATATTTTGAGATTTGACTTTTCAAATACACGTTTTGATCATCCAGTTGCTCAAATTTTGGATTTAATTGCAACTGGTGGATTTTGTTTTGCAAAGCAAGTTCACGATTTTGACAATCTTTTTGACACCATTGAAGACGACGTTTTGCATTTGAAAGCTCGTGTAAGAGACGTTCGTTTTCAATTTTTAAAGACTCGATCTGAAGCACATTATCAGTATTCTCAACAGGTACAACATTATCAACAATATCAGCAGAGATATAATCAGATGCATATGACACATAATTTAATAACATAATATTATGGATATCAGAACAGATAACATCATTCAAGAGTCGATCAACATCTTTTCTCAACATTTTCTTTTTACGTTTAGTATTGGTAATAGATGTTTCTGTTTTCTCGAAAACGACCTTAATCACTCCAAGTTCCTTATGAAAGTCCCGTTCCCAAGACAATGCACAATTTTTCAAATTTTTAACATTTGGTAAAAGATTTTTCTGAAAAATGTCTCTTTGTTCTCGTGCTAGAGGCGATTGAAAATGTTGAACTTTGATTTCATAATGATATTCTATCTCATGTTGTAAAGTTTTGAGGTCAGCCATGAAAATGTCAAAATATCTAAGAATTTTGCGATTTTCAGGTTTTGAGTTTACTTCACTGATGGAAGGTAAAGGACCATAAATTTGTGCATAATTTGGTTGGGGATTAACATTAGAAGACTCAGACGTTTTTATGATAACCCTTGGTGTGTTAGAAGAATCCGTTGGTGTGACGAAAGTGACCGGTTTTGAATAATTAAAAGGTTTGTTGTAAACAACAGTTTTTAATTTTGATCGACTCTCGTCTTCTGCATCTAATTCCTCTTGACGATGATATTCAACAACACTCATAACAGAATTATCAATTTTATATTCTGCACTGGAAACTTCAGGATTTGGTTTGAATGCTTTGGTTGAAAGCTTAGGTTTGTAATCAGCAAGATTTGGTCCATATCCATTTGGATTGGGTTTTAAAGTAAACTTTTCAATAGCAGTTACTGACTCACCATGTTTGTAAACAACAGTTTTAAACTATTTAAGTTTGTTTTGCAAGCCGATAATTTCTTCAAGATGATCATCTATTCGTTTCGTTGAATGCTTTTTGTATGCAGAGAACTGTTTTTGACAAGTTAACAACTCAGCCTTAGCTTTGCGATTTTTAGGTTTTGAGTTTACTTCACTGATGGAAGGTAAAGGACCATAAATTGTGCATAATCTGGTTGGGGATTAACATTAGAAGACTCAGACGTTTTTATGATAACCCTTGGTGTGTTAGAAGAATCCGTTGGTGTGACGAAAGTGACCGGTTTTGAATAATTAAAAGGTTTGTTGTAAACAACAGTTTTTAATTTTGATCGACTCTCGTCTTCTGCATCTAATTCCTCTTGACGATGATATTCAACAACACTCATAACAGAATTATCAATTTTATATTCTGCACTGGAAACTTCAGGATTTGGTTTGAATGCTTTGGTTGAAAGCTTAGGTTTGTAATCAGCAAGATTTGGTCCATATCCATTTGGATTGGGTTTTAAAGTAAACTTTTCAATAGCAGTTACTGACTCACCATGTTTGTAAACAACAGTTTTAAACTCTTTAAGTTTGTTTTGCAAGCTGATAATTTCTTCAAGATGATCATCTATTCGTTTCGTTGAATGCTTTTTGTATGCAGAGAACTGTTTTTGACAAGTTAACAACTCAGCCTTAGCTTTTTGATTTTCCAAGGTGAGAGTGTTAATTTGTTTTTTATGTTCATGTTTCAGTTGTTCTATTTAAGACAACAAAGCATTCTTCGAAGCGGCTAGATCACGCATCTGTCTCTCTAAATGTTTTTTGTTTTGATGAGATTTAGTAAAGGCTGCTTCAAAACCTTTTTCATGTTTTTCTTGAGTTTTGAAAAAGTTGACTTGCATTTTTAAACATTCAACATCCTTGGTTAACAGTGCATTGTTATTTTTTAAGTCCTGATTTAATGCACAACATTCTTCAATTTGGGATTGCTGGTCTTTAAGTAAAAGAGCAAGATCTGGATGAGGCAAAAGTTCGGCTTGTTCAACGGGAGTCACAACATGATCATTATTTAGATCCTCAAGTATAACCACGGAGTCAATTTGATTATCAAAGGAAACCATAAGGTCATCTTGATCGTCAAATGTAACTACGGGGTCTAATTAAAAATCCTCGGAATGATATGTGGATGACTCATTTTGAACATTCTGAGCCTTGCCAGATTCAGATGTTGGCGGAGATATTAGATCAGAGATAAATATGGTTTGTTCGGGTACCTGAGACAAGCCATCAGTGTCATACACTGGGCCTGTGTCACTCATGTGTAACTCATGCATATTAGGCATCAACATAACAGCTGCATTGGCCTGTAAGTCCTCCATATCATCATCTGAGTCTGCATCTGCCATAAAACTCTGTTCTTTGTCTGTGAGAGTTCCACCAGCTTCATCCTTAAGAGCCAAAAGAAGAGCCTCTTTATGATAAGCACTGCCCCTAGTCCTCGGCTTTGGGCATGCATTAGCCAGGTGTCCCTTCTCATTGCAGTTGTAGCATCGAAGACCATTCAACCCATTCTGAGCATTTCCCTGTTCCACCACTTGAGCTCTGTTGTTATTCCTACCCATAGCATTAAACCCTTGACCACCGCCCATCTGACGACCATAACCACGATTCTGAACTTCAACTCGTCCATTGTTCACAACAGCTTGATTCCGTGTGTTAGATGAGGAACGAATACGATTGTTGGATTTATTGGTATAACGGCTAAAAGCATTAGCAGTCATAACAAATCCTTGTTGCAATGCTTCGAACGGATCGGATTCCTCATTAGCTTCACTAAAAAATGCTTGAGCATTGTTGTTGTTGTATGGAACCAATTGATTATGTTGAGATTGTTGTGATTGATCATTTGGTGTGATAGTGGCAGTTGGTTGAGTTGCTGGTTGAGGAGGATAACTGTTTTGAGCATACAAGGCAAGTTGTTGATTTTCCGGAGTTGTTGTTGAAGCAATTTGAGCGCGGAGAATCCTTTCCCTATCAACTTCCTTTTCATGAGGCTTCAAGTAATCGTACAACAATCCGTATGTAGAATGATGCATGTTCTTCGCTTGACGGAGAAAAATAACATAATTCTCCCATTCAGGACCAAGACTACTCAGGAACTTAGTATTAACTGCAATTCTTGGCATGATGATGTTGTGTTTATCCAAATCATTGATGATGTCTGAGAATCGATGATGATAAGACTCTAGTGTCTCTCCAGTTTCAATCAAGAAGTGTTCATAAGCCAAGTAAATTTTGGATTCCATATCCTCCTGGTTGAGTGCAGATCCTTCCATAAGTAGATGAATGTGTTCCCACATTTTCTTTGCAGTCTTTTGAGCATCAACACTTCGAAGAATTGGGTTTGGTAATCCTAAAAGGATATATTGCATTGCAAGCTCATCAGCTTCATAGTGTAGAAGTTCTTCTGGATTCAGGTCTGCAACAGTAGCAATGTTTGATTATTCATCCCTTGGTGGATTAGCATTTGGATCTCCGGGTACAATGACAGTAGGCATCTGAAATGGACTTTCCAAGATAACCTTCTTTAAGAACTTTCCATGTGGCTTCTTTAGATCACAAAACCTAAAGAACCGAATTACCCATTGATCGTAGTTTCCTGGAGTGAGCATTGGAGGTCTATCAAGTGATCCAGCCTCATGAATTGATTGTTGGCTGCTTAAAGCTTCACACATCTTTGCAAACCAAGTGGGTTCCTTCATAGTGTTCCTTGATGGATGTTGATTGAAATCATTCGTGTAGGGTTGAACTTGAAGACTTGGTGGTGTTTGAACCATTTGTGGTGGAGGAATTACTCCAAGTTGTGGAGTATGTTGTTGATTAAATTGTTGTTGATAAATTGCTTGTTGTTGATTCCATTGTTGATGTTGTGGACTTAGTTGTTGTTGTCGTTGAGAATAAGTGTAAGGGAAATAGTTAGAGTATGGTGGTTGTGACATGTTGAAAACTTGTGTTGGTAAAAATGGATCTTTGTAGTCGAATGAACCTTTGTTGATGAAGTATCCTTAGGCGTAGAAATCACAATAAACCAAGTAGCACTTATGCGTAAAAACACCAAAGTTACGCGTAACAATCAAGAGTTACGCGTAGGTTTAGCTTACGCGTAAGTAGGGAAAATACACTAAAGTTATGCGTAGACACAAAGTTAGGCGTAGAAACTTAGGCGTAGGATTACCTTATGCGTAAGACTAGGCTTAGGCGTAAGATGAATCTTTTACACTATCACAGTGCAAAAGATATCCAAAGTCGACGTATTTTCAGGCTTATCTAAGCAAGAAAATACGGAGTAAACCACGAAACTGAAGATCAAACCACGGATAAA
Organism: Chrysanthemum seticuspe; assembly: GCA_019973895.1. Lineage (NCBI taxonomy): Eukaryota > Viridiplantae > Streptophyta > Magnoliopsida > Asterales > Asteraceae > Chrysanthemum > Chrysanthemum seticuspe. The sequence goes on from BPTQ01000006.1 coordinate 101,745,741, forward strand.
GTTACGCGTAGAACTAGGGTTTTGATATGCGTAGCTTTACTCGTAAAAATGATTTTGCCCAAAGATGTTTCTAAACCAGATTTTTTTGATGAGATAGCTTCAATATCACCAAAATAACACAAAAGTGTGAAACTTGATGAGCCAAAACTTCTAAAACTGTTATGCGTAGGATGAAACCCTCGTACAAGAACTAGTTTAAAAACAATGATCCACGCATAAAGTTTGAAACTTTTTGCCAAAAACAGTTATTTTAACACCTTAAAACATTGAAAGTACAAGAATCTTCGATTAAAAAGTGTAAAAAACGTGTTTTAAGCGAACCAAAGTATCTCGTTAGCTCTACGCGTAGGACCAATAAACCCACTTCAAAAGCAATAACGATTCACCCAACTAGTAGGCGATTGATACCACTGTAAGGTCACTAGTTTTACAACACAAGCAACATAGAAAGAAATAGAGAGGCGGTTGAACACGTTAAACACACACACACGTATAAAGCTAGACCGGTTATGCGTAAAGGTGTAAAGGAGTGAATAAAATGAACAACCAACCCTCAAGTGAGGGTTATACAAGAGTATTTATAGGAGGGAAGCTAGGGCAACACTCCTAGTCCCTTCCTTTCTCCTATGGGCTTGGGCCTAAGCTCAAGGGCCTTCTACATAAGCTTAAGGCTAATAACAAACATAAAGGCCATAATTAAGCTAACTATTACATATGAATCACTAACACTTGATTTAGGTTTAGGAGTGATTCCAACAGTTTTTGTTTTTTGAGTGATGAAATAAAGTTATGTTGGAGATGGATTTATTAAATGTGTGGATCGAGTGATGAAATAAGTAATTTTGTGTGTCAGTTTTGATCAGTATAGATAATTTTTGTGGTTGAGCAGTGGTGGTCGAGTAGATGAGCAGCGGTGGTGGTGGTGGTTATGGACTGGTAAGGTGGTGAGGTAGGTGGATGGAGTTAGGTGAGGGTAGGTGAGATAATTAATAAAGAAAGTTAATAAGGGTAAATTTGTCATTTAAGTTAAAAGCAAAAAAATATCTTCACCTAATGATGCGCGCGAAAGGCGCGTTCGGGGTGAAGGAAACTTTCTTTTCTTCGAGCAAGTTTTTCAACCTCCAAGGAAGTGAACCTAATTGTTGTAGTGTAGTATAAGGTAAGCCTCGGGGATTGATATCATTCTCTAAGGGAATAGGAATGCTAGTAAGAAATATATGACGAGAAGGTGGGGTTGAGGATGATTATTTTTTTTTATGGTTTTTTAGAAAGCCAAGGTAAAATCTCGGGGCAATTGGTTGGGGGGTGGTACTTCTACCGATTACTCTACTTTAACTAATTATCTAATTATCTAATTACTATGGGTAGCTATGTCTAATTAAGGTGTGCTCGTATGATGATTAAAGATGTGTTCACTTAGATACTATTATTCCCCAGTTATCTTTTATTGGTTGGTTGAGTTGTCACGTCCTTTATCTTAACGCGTTGTATTCCTAAAGGTCGTAGGGTATGCGTGGTCCCTAGTTCTTTGAGTTATCTCTCTTATATGACTCACGGAGTCGGCAAGCCTAAGCTATTTCATCTATGAACCATATCATCATGAAGCATACTCAAGCATTAAATACAACGAAAAGCCTAGTTGCACTCCTAAGCCAATTTCAATTAAGACAAGAAACAACCTAACAATAATCAATAACTAGGTTTCTTAGATCTAAGCAAACACACAAGTAATTTAGCTAGACATGATAAACAAGCAAGCATACACACAATCAATCGAATATGATATAGACATAATGATAATTTAGATTAACAAACTTATCTTGATGTATAAAATGGGGTATGGGACCCTAGAATACTGTCCAAGTCAGACTACAACTGAGTTAGGGTTTGCTCTCCAAAATTCTACCTCTTCAAATACAGAAAAATCAAATTATATACATAGATTTACAATCGCGACGGCGTCACCTTTTGCATGGGACGTCGTCAGCTCGCCGTCATTAGGGTTTCGTCTGGGCCAAGTCATCGATGAGACGACGTCACTTTAGAGTTGTGACACCGTCGGTCTTTAGTTGAGACGTCGTCTTGATTCGAGTTCTGGGCCGTCTGGAGTGAAAACTGTGAGTGACGCCCTTCATATTTAAAGCGTGACGCCGTCAGGTTATATGATCAAAAATTTCACTGAGCCGTCGTGTGCATGTTTTGATCAAGTCTTTATAGAGGGACGGCGTCGCCCTTTGGATGGGACGCCGTCAGGTTCTGCTAATCAGTCTTGAGTGGCTTCGATCTTGACATTGCAATTTTCTTCATATATTTGCTCCTTTTCGTCCAAATGTGCTTCATTCCAGCATTTTGCTTCCAAAAGTCCTAAAAAGTAAAAAGGAACGAAATTAAGCAGTAAGATATACAATGTGTCAAAATAGGGCTTAAATGACCCTCTAAAAGTGTACGTTTTGAATCCTTATCAAATATCGCTACACTTGGTATTTGCTTGTCCTCAAGCAAATGTGCTTTTGACCAATCAATTTATAAGTTAAGGGGAATGATGCATTGGTTTAAAATAGTTTACAACAAGTAAAAGCACCACAATAGTCATAACAAGCATGGAAATTATATACTAGCACCTTACAAGTGGTGTTTGGATTATCTCATCTCTCAGGTTTATATGAATATGAATGGAAATGGAAGATAAACACTCATTACCTTGCATAGTACATAGATTACCATAAGCTTGAGAATAGATCAAACCTCCACTGCTTTGGCGTAAGCACCTAGGAACTACTATCTAAGAGGTCTTTACAAGGGCTGTAACGGTAGGCTTAGGGTAAGGAAACAAAGGTTTAGTTGGATAGGGGATATTTAGTGGTGGCAAGTCAAAAATCTTATGTTACAAGCATATAAAGCATGGTGTTGCTAAGCCAAGACTCGACTCACTAAACTAGATAACTTGAAACAAAACAAACATAAATTTAAAGACATAAACATAAAGATAGATGTAGGATGGTAGCCCGTATGTTTTTTTCTTAATTTTTACTCTACCATCCTCTGCGATAACATCAAAATATAAGGGATTTATAGGAGCATCCCTACACTTGAGTTTTTATTTCTCTAACATTAATTGACCCGATTAGAAAAGATCAAAACACTTGGAGTATTTAATTACGTAGACAAAGGGAATTTGAATTTATCGTTCTTTCCCGTTACTCCATAAAATATTAATTTTTACCCATGAGTCCCAATCGTCCCAAAACTGGGTACAAAATATATGACTCGACATAGCAACCATGCAAGTAACTAGATATTTGAACTAAGGGTTTAGTAATGATAACAATAATGCACTAAAGGTGAGTGCATACAAGGTAGGCTAAGGCGATTTGTGTGTACATTTGGGGGTGGATTGTAAACAATGCTCTTCATTGATCTTCCAGAAAACCGAAACATCATGAGAACCGCGAAAAGGATAGGCTCTGAGGGGTTAACTAGGGGTATCGTGCACTAAGGATAAGTACATCGCAAGGGTGTGGGGTAATTACTCGACCGATGTGGAAGATGTAATTATAATACAGGTTTCAAACAAGGGTTATCCTAATGCCTCTTATCACTTAGTTACTCCTAACTACACAAGTGTAGTCTCATTAGCGATCTCGAAATGAATCACGAAACAAGTTCTAGAATCTACTATACTACCGGTTCACTCTCTAAGAATTAAGGTCAATGCTTTTATTCCTAAAGATCTAGGGGTGAACCTCACATTTCTGGGGTGGAATTTGAGTGGTAAACGGTTTTTGTGCTAGTCATATAACTCCTATCCATGAGACGTTTTATTAAAACTAAATTTTTAGCTCGTACATGTCATAAAAAATTTTAAATTTGGTGCTAAAATTGCCCTAACAAAAATTTCTCATAGTTTATTAAATAAATGACCAAGGACAAGATAAATAATCAAGGATAAGCATAGTTTCTAAGTTCCCGTTTTATTCTCCCTCCCTACACTTAAACTGAATATTGTCCCTAATGTTCCCCGAAAGTATCAAAGTTATGATAAAGGAAGGTAAGTAAAAGAGAAAGAAACTAGTACTCCCCTGATTAGCTCCATCCAATGTTAAGTTTCTTCTTCTTTCCAAATATAACCTGCACACTTTAGAAAACAGACGAAACATTTGCGTAAAATCGGTGGTAAAACTATATATGACACAACTATACTAGGATATATTGCTTGTGGAATGGATGTTTGCATATTTTCTGTAAAATTAAGACCTGAGAATTTCCAAAAATTTATAATTAGCACATAAAACGAAAAAAATTGTATAAGTTGTTTCTGCTTGACCTGACGTCATCAGGCTTTAATCCTGACGCCGTTAGGTTGTCATGACAGAAACTGGTCTGCTGCGTTTTCCTGGAAAAATTCTGGAAAAGTTACATCTTTAAAACTTGGAAAAAAAATCCTGCAAAACATCCATTATGACTCGATACAAGCATTTGACTCTAACAAACACACATATATATCAATTTCACTAATTGTAATTCTCATGTTCACGTTCTTTTAAAAACGTATGTAATCTTCCCTACACTTATCTTTTTGTAAAATACCTTTATATGTAATTAAGACGAAGTTAAAGACAAAATAAAGCATTTTCACAAAATCAAACATGAGAATAAACAACAATGAAAAAGATATATGACACACAAACAAGCAAACAATTAAGCATGGGTTGCCTCCTACGAAGCGCTTTTCTCTATTTATGAGTCTTGTACCTAGATTCGAATTCGTGCTCCTACATTTTCTTGTGCATGCTTACGCGCCCATATCTAAGCCATTCCAATGTTCTCTCATTTTTCTTGTACTCATCTCCTAACTCTAGGCAGTTTTTTATAGTACCTTTCATTTTTTTTAATTATGCCTAAGTCCCTGTTGTTTGTCTCTTTCACCAAGTATCGAAATGGGAGCCATCCGATTGCATGCCTCTATATCTTTGTGCTTAAATCTAGGGTGCGTATGGGGCATTTGATAGACAAAATCCTCAACTTCATTAGAGAATGTGACTAAACTATCAATCATCCGTTCATTCAACTTAGTCATCTTTTAAAGGATGTTCCAAATATTACTTGAGTAAAGCTTCCATCAATGAATTCTCCTAAATCTTCTAAGACCATGAATTCAACCAAATAGGCAAAACTTCCAACAAACACATCCAAGTAAGTGACCGCATCAACAACATTGTCCCCTTGATAGGATAATTCATTCACCTTAATTTTATTATATAGATTCTTTGAGATTAAGTTTAACGGTAAGAATGAATGCAAGTAAGCATCAAAACTTTCAAATAGCATTTTACAAGGGAATTGCATGTTAAAGGGGCCACCAACCTCAATTTTACACCTAGGGTCAAAACATTGATAGGGGTCTTCTTCTATTTCAAAACTAACTTCACCGATGACTCCCCGTTATCAAGTGCCTCTCCATAGTCAAATTCTTCATCGGAATCCGAATCGTAGAAAGGACTATGTTTTTGCCAATTTATTTCATTATGCCCTAGGTGATTTCCAAAGTGGTGAATGGGTGAAACGTTTTGTGGGATTGCATTTTCTATCCCGGGATTGGGAGCGGGTAGTACAAAGTTTCTACGGTAAAAGATGCGAATCATGGTGAGTGATGGGATTTATGAACAAAATCACGAAGAAGGGGGATAGACTACGAGGAAGCTAAAAAATGAGAAAAAATCTCACTTGTTAGGAATCAAGCAAGCAAACCTAAAGGAGATAAAAATCAAACTAGCTATTTTATTCCCCGGCAGCGGCGCCAAAAACTTGATGCGCGTACGAAGCGTGTTCGGGGTCAAAGAAACTTCCTTTTCGTCGAGAAAGTTTTTCAACACCCTAGGCATTGAACCTAATCGTTGTAGTGTAGTATTGGGTAAGCCTCGGGTATTGATATCGTTCTCTAGGGGAATAGGAATGCTAGCAAGAAGTGTATTACGCTTAGGTGGGATTGAGGATGATTCTTTTTTTTTATCTTTTATATGTTTTTTAGAAAGCTAAGGGTAAAATCTAGGGGCAATTGGTTTGGGGGAGGTACTTCTACCGATTACTTCTACTATCTAATTATCTATTACTACGGGTAGCTATGTCTATTTGATGTGTGCTCATATGATGATTAAAAATGTGTTTACCTAGATATTATTACTCCCTGGTTATCTTTTATTGTTGGTTGAATTGTCACGTCCTTATTCTTAACGCCTTCTGTTTTCTAAAGTCGTAGGATGTGCCTATGCCATAACTCTTTGAGATTACCTTTAGGTTATTGCCTATGAAATCCGCTAGATTTATCATAAACTAACTTTAAGGTTATCTTTGGATGTTTAGACTACGAAATCCGCTAAGGGATTCATAAACTAATTTTCACAAAGATTTCTCAAGCATTAAAACACAACGATGGCCTAGTTGCACTCCTAAGCCAATTACAATTAAGATAAGAGACAACCTAGCAATAATCAACAACTCGGTTTTATAGATCTTAGCAAATTCACAAGAAATTTAGCTAGACATGTTAAACAAGCAAGCATACACACAATCATTGGAAGACATAATGATACTATTGGATTAAAACACTTATCTTGATGTGTAAAATAGAGTTTGGGACCCTAAGATACTGTCTAAGTCTGTAGCATATTTGATTTTATAAACACATCATATCATAGCAATAAGGGGCGTATGGTTTAGATTCTAGAGAGAGAAAGTAAAGAGTTTTGGGAACTTAGTGAGACAAAGGAAAATGAATATTGAAAGATCCAACCCTTTGCCTTGGAGGGCAAAGGGTATTTATAGTTACAAACATGACACGCCCTCCTTCGAGCTATGGATCAGGCATAAAGTGGGTAAAGACCCGTCCGTCCTCCACGGTTTTACTTAACTAATTACTTACTAATACTAAATGACCACGACTACGAGCTTTCTAACGAATACATATACTTAAGGTGACCGACTCTTTAACAACCGGATTTTCTAAATCCTAACAATCTCCCCCTAAGGGATGTCACCTCAAAATAAATTGATTACAAAAAGATATTACATTTTGGATGTTCTTTGATTCATGATTAAGTTCTTTGCTCTGTAGCTCGTAGTCACTGATTCTTCATGTTTTGCATGTTTTGTTCAATCAAGTGGAGGTCTTTAACTGATCCACGTGATGATGAGATTTGAACTAGCTTTGAGATCATCAGCCACCATAAATCTCTGACTCTTCCTTTGTAGTGTTGCCATCATGTGACGTTGTGACTTTAGGACCGTCATGCTCACATTCTGGATCATGATATCTTCTCATCAGAGTTGCAAAAGATTTTGTTGATTCATGATATTTGCAGCAGCGTAGTAGAAGCATGGAGTGAAACTATTAGAGTCGTTGATGTAGATATGTACTTATCATGATTTCTTTAGACATGAATGTGATGTTTGAGCATGCGGCTATGGATTGACGCCTCAATTGTGATCAGCTGCAACCGTCGATTGTTCCTGTAGACAACAGTTATTAATAAAAGCGCACGAAAGTGTCTTTGATCACTTTCATTGAATTGAGGTACACGGCCCACGGTTCCCCATTTATCAGTACAAGTACTGCCTGTGATCAGGTAGAATTCCGAAGAATCTCCTTGACAGGGTTTCGCAGCTGCTCTAGCCGTTCGCAAACCGGAGTGTCTCAAAGAAGACAACACGGAGTGAGTGAACCAGCAAATTGAGATTTACTGATTGATTAAAAATGATTTAGAAACAATCGTGTATTGCTTATCAGAAAGAGCTTTTGCAATACAACGAAGGTTTTATAAGAGAAATCGATTTTCAATCATAAATACCTTTTGATTTTGAAAGTGTAATACACAGTCGATGTGCTATAGAAAATGATTTTTAGCACAATGACTGGTTTTTCAAAGGTATCCGTCAATCCATTTCCTGAACCAGGATTGATTCATAATTTGAATCGCTCCATCGTTTCTGTTCAGCTGTCACATGGTTGATCTATTGGATAGAACTCACATGCCACCCACCAAGAGCTTGTTTGATGTTGTCTCTAGAAGGCTTTCCATCTTCATTGTGAATATGTTTGCATATTACTCAGATGTTCTGGCAGTACCACAAGGATAATGCGTAGGACTCTTAAGATACATTCTCACTTTCCACATTGTGTGAAATAGTGAGTCTTCATTGATTGTGTCCTTAATGAGATTTATTGATGATCTCGTGGCTCTAGACTCAATAGTGCACATTTAGTTCCTATGTCGGAGACTAGGGAGAGGGTCTCTGATATGTGCAAAAACACATATCATTTCTTTATCAAATAAAACCCAAAATAACCAAGAAAGAGCCGTTTATTGCTAATATTTGTGGTTTTCTTGAGTTTGTGCTTGTGCAGGTACGGATATGTTAAAACACACAAAAAGAAACCAAATCAGACGTAAAACCGAGCATGAGAGATTATGAGAGTTTAAGCTGAGCTGGAAGGTCGAGATTGTGCATTTGAAAATATTTTATTCTCTGAGGATGATTTTTGAAAGTTATAATCAAGTTTGAAGAAATGTCAAGATCAGTTCCTCTTTTTTGAGCTTTTTGCAAGAATGACCCCTCAAGTTTCTGGAATTACAAAATCAGCCCTTGGATTATTTAAGAATGATAAGAATGGTCCTTGATGAACATTTTCAGATTTACACCTTTGGTCCCTTGGAAATCCGAATATACAAGTTTGGTCCCTTATAAGCTACTTGGATCACTATATTTATCCTAAATCCAATAACACAACCCACGGCCCAAATCAATAAATATTTACCCGGTCCATTATCCCTATACCCGGTTTAATACTTCAACCCGTACTACCCACCCGTATACCAATGGACCCCGGTCAAAGTTCACTTAACCCGGTCAACATATATCAAACAATAATAAACAAATTACCCCGCCCTTTTTTACCCCCAAACCTGCTATCACATGAACCCTAGAATTACCCTTTGGTCAATTAGTCAAATTAACCATAATTAAGGGTAGTTTCGTACAATCACTGACACACCTGACACATGTGGGGTGCCAGGTCATCAATCCGCGTGCAACATTCCCAATCCTTGCTCTCTCATTGGGCGAAACAGCGTGGATGATCTAATCCAAGGGTTGATATCATTTGGGATACGTGGGATTTGATCAAAGGGTTGATATCCACTCAAAGAAACACAGAATTGCACATTCCAGAAGTTTCCAAGGCTCAAGCTCAATTATATAAAGCCCCGGATTTCTCACAGATCAGTGTGTAGTTTTTAGAGAGAGAAAGTAGTGTAGTAAGAGAGTAGAGAGTAGAAGTAATCTTTGTATTTTAATTTCAATGTTTTAGTTCATTTCAATACTTGTATTTCACTTTTTGTAATCAAATTTCTCATTTATAAAAATTGCTCAGTTCTGTTTTCATTTAGTCTCTGGTTACTGTTTTATTGAATCTCAAATCATTTTGATATCTAGCTTACTTAGTTAATAATTTTCAGTTTATAAACTTCTCAAAACAAAAATCATAAAAAAAATTGAAAAATATTTGAAAAAAAAATAACTCTCATTCTCTTTATAAGCTTTTATTAAGCTCAGCTACTGTTTCTATAACCTTTTTAAGCTTCTTCATAGCTTATTGAAGGTTTTTGTGTGTTCAATCTCAATTCACAAACAAATTACAAAATCAGTCAACAAAAGTCAATTGAAGCAGAAATGGTTTGATCTGCTGGTATTGGATCAGATTTGGGAGTTGCAGAGTTGAATTTGGGTTGGATTTGATTAGATTAGTGGTACTTTGGTTCTGAGATAAGCTGCAAATAAGCTGGACATTTGTAAGTTTCAGAATCTGATTTTTTAGTATATATTCAACTACATCATTAGCTTAGTCATAATCTGTTAGCTAATATTGTTGTGATTGCATTCAGTAGCTCTATTTTAATTGTTAGATCATAGTTATTAGCTGCTATTGAGTTGGATTCATTAGTTGGTAGTTTACATTTGCATTTTCAGATTTTAAGTAGTGTTTGGATCAGATCATTGCTTGGAGCTTGAGCTTAGATCTGTTGTTAGTAATTGTTGCTAGAGTCATATTTAGGTTTAATATAATCAAATAGTTCAGTAACTTGTGCTCTAGAATCTAGAAAGTCAAAATCGACTTAAATCTGCCTTATATTCATATCTGTTAGGATTTGAGTTTTGATTTTATGATTTTAGGTTTAGATTTGTAAAAGCTAGCTTAATTCAGTTCTACTTCACCATATAACATCATAATCAGTTCAAAAATTGCATTCAAATCTTAGTTTAGTCAACTTTCATTTCTGTCAAAAACAAAAGTCAAAAGTGAAGATTATAGTTTTTGCAAAACTTATTTGACCTCTCACAGGTTCATTTTTGGTCCAAATCCATTGAGTTTTTGGGATAAACATCTTCAACTGGTTGAGTTTGGAGAAACAATTTTTGTGGAATCTTTGTGATAATTAATAAGCTTCAAATAAGCCCCTTAATAAGCACAGATTTGCCCTGTGCACACTCAGCATTAACTGAGTTGTGCACAGGTTTATTACAGAAGTTCTCATGGCTTCAATATAGCTTGTTTTGAGCTCAAAATTGGTCCAGTTTTTGTTCTACTGGTGAGCTTGAGTTCCACACATCTGGTTTTCATTTTAGCTTATTGAATAAGTTTGTGCAGTAGCTGCAAGTAAGGGTGTTTGGCTGGTTAAATTTCATAAGCTCAAATTACTCAAATCAGTTAAATCAGTACATTAGAGGTTAGGAGTAGCTGTAATTAGTTGATTTAGAGTAGTTATAGTATAATCTAGCTTCAGTAACAGTTTGGTGGCTTATTGTGCTTATTAGCTTATTTTCAATAGCTTATTCTTAAACAGTTTACACATCAGCTCTCATTTCTAATACATAAGCCATAGTTTTTATAATTTTCCCAGAATTAGAATATTATTTTAGATTTTTACTGAATTTTTCATAAATTTTCATCACTGTTTAGTATTTTTCACAATTTAAAACAGTTTTTAGGTATTTTTAAATAGCTTTTATTGCAATTAATTCAGAAAAAGTTTCAAAAAAATAATTTTTCAATTTTCATAGATTAAGATAAATACAAAAAGCAAAAAAAATATTTTTCTAGATTTTTCCTAGCTTATTTTGTAATTTTTAGCCAATTAATTAGATTTAAATAGTTTTAAATTTGTAGAAAATAGAAAAATAATCAGAAAAATACAAAATTAGTTTTGAAAATTCTCTTTAGTTAATTTAGATTTTATAAAAATAGTTTTATAATTTTCCCTTTAATTTTCATAATTTTTAGTATTTTAAATTAGATTTAAAAGTTAAAAATTAGTTTTTAATTCTAATAAAATCCAGAAAAATCCTAAAAAATAGTTTTAATTCATAAATAGTTTTCAACTTGCATTTCTAGAGTAAAAGTAATTTTAGGCATTTTTAGGATATAGATTAGACGTAGTTGCATTTTATTTACGTTTCGTTTATTACGTTTTAGTTATTCTCGTAATTAGGATTTCCCGTAGAATAGATTCCCTTAATTACTTTCCCTTCTCCCGTAGTTTAATAAAATCAAAATCACAAATCATACATCGAGCATTAAATTCCAAACCAAAAACGACGTTGGCAATTCACGCCTCGTTGGGAAACGATTCGGGTTGACTAATCCGTATCAACGATCACACACGGGATTTGATTTAATATTCTTTTTCCTAAAGGAATTTTGAATCTATCTTCGTGATTATTTTTGATATCGATATTGAGGTTTTATCCATACACAAATACCCCTAAGCCTACATTACGGACGAATCAAATTTTGGCGCCGCTGCCGGGGAGGTTGTGTCATGACAATATTATTTGAGGTTTGACGATTAGTGACTCGAGATCCTTCATTCGTGAAGTTACTATTTTTTCTATAAAATAAAAAAGTAAAAAATATTTTCCTTTTTCTTTTGTATATATATATATATCATATTAAAAATACAAAAAGATTTTCTCTTGTGTTTTTGCTAATAAATAGAAGACACCAATTATATAACATTCTCAACGGAGGTGTTATCATTAATAAGTTCCCGAACTAAAGATCAAAAACTTGCCTTTGTGTCGCTTGTGAATTGATTTATTTCTATCAGATAAACAAACTGTGTGGTGGGTATAAGGACGGCCTGACATTAAATTGCGGCTGAAAAGAAGCGGGTTTTTAATAAGCTTCGCGCTGACCTACAAAGCTTCTCCGCTCGCTTGTGCGTTTGTCTTATAGAGGTGATTTATTCACTTGGGATTATTGGTTAAGTTCACTGTGTTTTCGAATATCGGTCTCTTTTAATTGCCTTGGTTTTTAAGTGCATGCCCACTCACTCTCGATCAAGACGACTTCAGAATCAGAATCAGAACGTACCCGAGTTACGTAACATGGCTGCTGCTAACGTACCACCAAACCCCGGTCCTAATCCTCCTCCCGTTAATCAAAATGTAGCTCCCGATCTCCGAACAATGGAGGAGCTATGTCAACCAACCATGTACGGGAGGGGAGGACCCATTGCACCGACTAATATTCAAGCTACCGATTTTAGCTTGAAACATCATATGATAGAACAAGTAAAAAACAGTTGTCAATTTCATGGTTTACCCGATGACGATGCAAACAAGCATCTTGATAAATTTTTAACCGTCACTCAGAGTATGAAACAAAATGGGGTCTCCGATGACACCCTTCGTCTCTATCTTTTCCCATACTCTTTGACTCATCAGGCCACTTCTTGGTTTGATCGACTCCCGAAGAATTCGATTCATACCTTCGAGGAAATGGTTTCGAAGTTTCTGGCAAAGTACTTTCCACCGTCGATGGTGACGAAGTTGAGGAACGATATCAGTAATTTCCGACAATATCCCAACGAATCTTTGTTTGAAGCTTGGGAACGATATAAGCTTGCAATTGATCGATGTCCAAATCATAATATGTTGCTTGTCTCTCAAATTGATACGTTTTATAATGGTTTGACGTTGAGACATCGTGATACAATCAATGCTGCTGCCGGTGGAACTTTCATGAAAAGACGTCCCGAGGAATGCTACGATCTTATTGAGAACATGACCGCTCATCATAATTATTGGGATTCTACAGCCGCAAGGGGTGAATCATCTAGATCAAATTCGTCTTCTTCTCACGATATGGCTCTTCATAAGAAAGTTGATGATTTGAACACGGCTATGTTGAAAATGTACCAAATGCATCTGTCTAGTCAAAATCAACAAGTGAAAGCGGTACACCAGACTTGTGAGACTTGTGGAGGTCCACATTCTTATTCCGAGTGCACAGCCGCCGGTGGCTACGCACATGAGAATGTTTATGCTGCTACAGGGAACTACAATCAACCGCAAGGAGATCGAAATCTTCTTAGCTACCGTTCAAACAATTATCTCGGACCTCCCGGTTTCAATCAACCTCAACAACAAAACCATAATCAAAACTGTTTCAATGGTAACAACAATCAAAACCGAGGAGCTAATCATGGAATTCAACACTACCAAGCTCCTCCACCTCAAGTTTACCAACAACCACCACCTCCTCAACAGCAATATCAACAACCTTCTCATCAAGTTGCTCCAAATAACGATTTTTTAACTTACATGAAGAACTCCGACAATACCATTAAAAGTTTTCAAACTCAAATTAACGGCATGAGGATGGATTTCAAAAAGGAAATTGAAGCTACGAGTAACAAACAGATGACTGAAATAAGGAATATGATGGCTAGTTTCTTTCAAGCCAATCAACCGTCTACTTCTTATTCTCAACCCTCGGGTTCCGGTTCTCTTCCAAGTAATACGATTCCTAACCCGAGAGGTGACATGAAAGCAATCACTACCCAAAGTGGTGTTGCTTACGATGGACCTACGGTTCCTACCACTTCTTCTTCCTCTCGTGTGGTAGACCGTGAGACCGGGGTGACAAAGGACCCGGTGCTTCCTACTAATAAGGGGAGTACTGTGAATGTCCAACCCACGGTTGTCCAAGATTCTGAGCCCGAAGATGCTCCCGTTAATGTGAAGAAAGCTAATCCGAAACCGTCTATCCCATATCCGTCTCGTCTTAAAGATCAAACTCTTCATGAAAAGTCGAATCATCAAATGGAAACGTTTTTCCAAATCTTCAAAGACTTGAATGTGGAGATCAGTTTTGCGGATGCCCTTCTCTTGATGCCCAAACTTGCTTCTACGATTAAGGGATTGCTCACAAACAAGGAGAAACTATATGAGCTTGCTACGACATCTCTGAATGAGAATTGTTCGGCGGTTATCCTCAAGAAACTTCCAGAAAAGTTAGGTGACCCCGGCAAGTTCCTCATTCCATGTGATTTTCAAGGAATTGTTCAATGCTCCGCCTTGGCCGATCTTGGTGCGAGTATTAATCTGATGCCAAACTCAATCTACAAAAAGCTTTCATTACCTCCACTTACCCCAACGTGTATGACCCTCGAGCTAGCCGACCATACTACTACGAAACCAATTGGTATAGCCGAGGATGTTTTTGTTAAAGTGGGGGAGTTTGATTTTCCCGCGGATTTTGTTGTCGTTGATTTTGATGCCGACCCTCGTGTACCCATTATTATCGGAAGATGCTTCTTAAGAACGGGCCATGCGTTGATTGATGTGTATGAAGGAGAAATCACTTTACGAGTAGGAAAAGAAGCCGTCACATTTAACGTTAACCAAACTTCTCAATCTCTAACCAACCAATATGATGTGGCCAAAATTAATGACACCGAGGTGACAAAGGACCCAGGAATTCCTACTAATAACGGAATTACCAAAAACGTCCAGCCTCCGGTGGTTCAAAAAGTTGAGCCTAAACCATCGAGAATTGAACCAAGTCTTTCACGTTTCACGGTTAAGAGTTTGTCTACGATACGTGCTGAGCAAAAGAAGAAACTAGAAAAGGAGACTACAACGGTAGTGGTGGAAAATGCTAGCTTTAAGAGCACACCACTTGTCCCACCTCCGTTTTTTGTGTATCGAATTGATCTTGTTCCTAAGAACGTCGAGATTTCTTTGAGTGGCAATCCCACTCCTTCTTCTGAAAATATGGAACTTTCTTCTAAACAAATCATTTATGATTCTTCCCCTTCCCATATTCAAAATGAGGAGGATGATTCTATCATAAATGAAATTGAGGCTTATTTGAAAAGTGATTCAGTTTCACCGGAAATTGATAACGCCGACATCGACATCGAAGGAGATATTCGCTTGATTGAAAAAATGCTTTACGGGGATTCTTATATTCTTTCGGAAGAAAAAGTTATTAAAGAAGTCAAGCCGTCTTTTAATCCTTCGGAGCCCGAGCTCAAGGATTCTTCCATTGATTTACTTCTCGAGGACTTCGCCGATGAACTCGCTCACATGGATCCCCTTCCACCGGGAAGTGAGGACGACGTCTTTGATTTTAGAGCCGACTTACGCGAAATTGAATATTTGTTATATCAAGATCCGTCGATTTACTTCGAGAAGTTCACCGATGAACTTGCTCCCACCGACTCGATTCTTTCCAAGAATGAAGAAAACGAATACGATGATCCGTTTTACCCGAAGAAAGATAAGAAAGTGAAGATTTCGACTGATGAGCTTATTGATACTGAGGTCCCACACTATTTTTTATCCGAGAGTGATTCCCCTTCTCGTGAGGATTTTCACGTGGATGATACTTTGATTTCGTTCCTCTCCGAGGACAAGATTTTTAACCCTGGGATACTTATCGAAGAGTACATTCTTATCACCAAAGTTATTCGGAAAAAGGATCCTATCTTGGATGCCTTCATTGTTGAACCTTCGAAATGCATTTTTTTGTACCATGGACTCCCTTCTTCTATGAAGTATTCTTATTGTGATCCGTCATCCCGTCGTCCGCCCGCTAAACCGCCGGATGATGGATCGTTCTTTCTTAACATACCTTATGTGAGTTCGGGAGATGTTATCCCATTTGTGCTGGAGCCCGACACTTTCTTTCCCTCCCAACCCACCCATTCTCTTTCCCTCCGGAGTGAGGATACCATTTTTGATCCGGGTATCCTTTCCGCTTGTTTCCCCAAGGACAAATGAATTCGGGGACGAGTCAGGCTAGCGACTCGGTGACCAAAAACAGTAGCGCTTCATGGGAGGCACCCCATGCTTATCTCTATCTTCTTTCTATTTTCTAATAAGTGACGTGAAGGGGTTAGCCTCTTCGATTTCTCGTGTTTGGTTGTTTGTGATGTTGTGTGTAGGATTTTCCCGATATGAAGACTCTCGTGCTCGAAGTTTGTCTTTTCTCCACTCGAGTTTCATGATCGATGCTGATGGAAATCCGATATCCTAATCTTATCGACTAACGTTTATCTTCTAGCATACTTAATAAACGGCTTTTAGATTTTCGTGATACCCTTACCTTTAAACATTGAGGACAATGTTTCGTTTTAGTCTGGGGTGGGTAATCTTCGATTTGATTTGACCGCACTTGCATATTTTTGTCGTGTTTCTCTCGCAACCCCGTTTTTTCCTTAGAAAATGAAATATTGTGCAAAAAGTGAGAAAATTTAAATTTTTGTAAGCTTTTTCTAGTTTTATGATCGAAAAGTTCTTGCTAGTCTCTTAGAAGTTTCTTTAAATATGCGTTTTTCTTGAAATAGCCTTTGCTAATTGCTTAGACAAGAGGCTATAAAATGCGATTCTAGCTCACAAGGCTAAGAATTTGCAAGTCTCCCTAAGTGATTTTAAATATGCGAAGCTTTGAAAATATTTGCTAGTTTCTAATAAGTTACTTTAAAGATGCGAGACTTGAGATTATTTAACGAAGCATTTGCTAAGTTAATATATGTTTTGACACCTTGTTAACTTTCCGCTGGTGAGAGTATGAATAGAATTCTGACTTGACCGGGCGTGTTGAGCCCTAGCTTGTTCCCTTAACCATAGGTAATCTAAAAATTATCGGCTAAGCATCCGCGGATCTCATTATTTGGGATTTTAAATTTGCGGAGATCGAGAAATGATAGAGTTACTTATGAGTTTAGATGCTAAGCGTGGAGTAGATGGTTCTCTTTAGAGCCCATCGAAGGTACTTATGGCTTTTTGTTCCCACAAAATTGTTTCACCCCATATCTGTCTAATAAATAATTAGAGATGATGAGTTTTTGGCGATAGTTAGTTCTTTATCTTCTTAAAAGAATCTTTGTTTTAAAAATTGGGTACACATCAAGGATCTGTAATAAATAAGCAAGTAATAAGTAAAGTTTTGAGTTGCGGTGTCGAGATCGGACCCTTGGATCTTTAGCCGGGATTGAGTGAGGTCTTAGTCTAGCCAACCGGGATCCTCATTTCATGAAGCCTATAGTCTTGGAATTACCCCGTGAAGCTCCGTAGTTCATAGCTCATATAAGTAAAAGTATATGTGCAAAAAAAAAAATAATAAAAAAAAATAAAAAATAAAAATAAAAAAGTCAAAAATATAAGTGAATAAAAATTCCTTGATGTGGACCTCATTTTTGGGACAATGGTTCTTGAGAGAAGGCGGACAACTAATTATCGACTTAGCTTTGTATCTTTATCGGAATAAAAGTTATCGAAACGAGAAATTTGAAGAAATTCAATTCTCACAAAAATAAAAAAATTCTAGAGGAAAATAGGAAAATGGGAACAAAAGGTAATTACACAAGTAACTTCCATGGGTAGTGTTAGCATCTAGAATCATATTTAACAATGATTTCGATTTTACGCTTAGTTTGGGACTTGTGAAAAATCAGGGACGATGTATTCTATCTGTATGGTCACTTCACGCTGTGTTGTGTTTCTTACTCTGTGATCCTAACATGTCGTTTGAAAAATGTTGGAGTTATTGATCGACATGAAAGTTCAACAAACCATCATTCATAACCGGAATGTGCTTAATCGTAATATCTACATGTGAATTAAAAGGTAAACGGGGCGTTTTTAGAATTAAGGCTTTCTTAATCTCTTTTGAGGAATCTTTGCTACTTCTTCATAGGTTTAGTAGAAAGAGATTGAAATCCTTGGTTTTAGAAGCGTGAGTTGATTGCATTGCGTGAGGACACGACAATGGTCTCGTCTGGGGTATTTTGATATGTGCAAAAACACATATCATTTCTTTATCAAATAAAACCCAAAATAACCAAGAAAGAGCCGTTTATTGCTAATATTTGTGGTTTTCTTGAGTTTGTGCTTGTGCAGGTACGGATATGTTAAAACACACAAAAAGAAGCCAAATCAGACGTAAAACCGAGCACGAGAGATTATGAGAGTTTAAGCTGAGCTGGAAGGTCGAGATTGTGCATTTGAAAAGATTTTATTCTCTGAGGATGATTTTTGAAAGTTATAATCAAGTCTGAAGAAATGTCAAGATCAGTCCCTCATTTTTGAGCTTTTTGCAAGAATGACCCCTCAAGTTTCTGGAATTACAAAATCAGCCCTTGGATTATTTAAGAATGATAAGAATGGTCCTTGATGAACATTTTCAGATTTACACCTTTGGTCCCTTGGAAATCCGAATATACAAGTTTGGTCCCTTATAAGCTACTTGGATCACTATATTTATCCTAAATCCAATAACACAACCCACGGCCCAAATCAATAAATATTTACCCGGTCCATTATCCCTATACCCGGTTTAATACTTCAACCCGTACTACCCACCCGTATACCAATGGACCCCGGTCAAAGTTCACTTATCCCGGTCAACATATATCAAACAATAGTAAACAAATTACCCCGCCCTTTTTTACCCCCAAACCTGCTATCACATGAACCCTAGAATTACCCTTTGGTCAATTAGTCAAATTAACCATAATTAAGGGTAGTTTCGTACAATCACTGACACACCTGACACATGTGGGGTGCCAGGTCATCAATCCGCGTGCAACATTCCCAATCCTTGCTCTCTCATTGGTCGAAACAGCGTGGATGATCTAATCCAAGGGTTGATATCATTTGGGATACGTGGGATTTGATCAAAGGGTTGATATCCACTCAAAGAAACACAGAATTGCACATTCCAGAAGTTTCCAAGGCTCAAGCTCAATTATATAAAGCCCCGGATTTCTCACAGATCAGTGTGTAGTTTTTAGAGAGAGAAAGTAGTGTAGTAAGAGAGTAGAGAGTAGAAGTAATCTTTGTATTTTAATTTCAATGTTTTAGTTCATTTCAATACTTGTATTTCACTTTTTGTAATCAAATTTCTCATTTATAAAAATTGCTCAGTTCTGTTTTCATTTAGTCTCTGGTTACTGTTTTATTGAATCTCAAATCATTTTGATATCTAGTTTACTTAGTTAATAATTTTCAGTTTATAAACTTCTCAAAACAAAAATCATAAAAAAATTGAAAAATATTTGAAAAAAAAAATAACTCTCATTCTCTTTATAAGCTTTTATTAAGCTCAGCTACTGTTTCTATAACCTTTTTAAGCTTCTTCATAGCTTATTGAAGGTTTTTGTGTGTTCAATCTCAATTCACAAACAAATTACAAAATCAGTCAACAAAAGTCAACTGAAGCAGAAATGGTTTGATTTGCTGGTATTGGATCAGATTTGGGAGTTGCAGAGTTGAATTTGGGTTGGATTTGATTAGATTAGTGGTACTTTGGTTCTGAGATAAGCTGGACATTTGTAAGTTTCAGAATCTGATTTTTTAGTATATATTCAACTACATCATTAGCTTAGTCATAATCTGTTAGCTAATATTGTTGTGATTGCATTCAGTAGCTCTATTTTAATTGTTAGATCATAGTTATTAGCTGCTATTGAGTTGGATTCATTAGTTGGTAGTTTACATTTGCATTTTCAGATTTTAAGTAGTGTTTGGATCAGATCATTGCTTGGAGCTTGAGCTGAGATCTGTTGTTAGTAATTGTTGCTAGAGTCATATTTAGGTTTAATATAATCAAATAGTTCAGTAACTTGTGCTCTAGAATCTAGAAAGTCAAAATCGACTTAAATCTGCCTTATATTCATATCTGTTAGGATTTGAGTTTTGATATTATGATTTTAGGTTTAGATTTGTAAAAGCTAGCTTAATTCAGTTCTACTTCACCATATAACATCATAATCAGTTCAAAAATTGCATTCAAATCTTAGTTTAGTCAACTTTCATTTCTGTCAAAAACAAAAGTCAAAAGTGAAGATTATAGTTTTTGCAAAACTTATTTGACCTCTCACAGGTTCATTTTTGGTCCAAATCCATTGAGTTTTTGGGATAAACATCTTCAACTGGTTGAGTTTTGAGAAACAATTTTTGTGGAATCTTTGTGATAATTAATAAGCTTCAAATAAGCCCCTTAATAAGCACAGATTTGCCCTGTGCACACTCAGCATTAACTGAGTTGTGCACAGGTTTATTACAGAAGTTCTCATGGCTTCAATATAGCTTGTTTTGAGCTCAAAATTGGTCCAGTTGTTGTTCTACTGGTGAGCTTGAGTTCCACACATCTGGTTTTCATTTTAGCTTATTGAATAAGTTTGTGCAGTAGCTGCAAGTAAGGGTGTTTGGCTGGTTAAATTTCATAAGCTCAAATTACTCAAATCAGTTAAATCAGTACATTAGAGGTTAGGAGTAGCTGTAATTAGTTGATTTAGAGTAGTTATAGTATAATCTAGCTTCAGTAACAGTTTGGTGGCTTATTGTGCTTATTAGCTTATTTTCAATAGCTTATTCTTAAACAGTTTACACATCAGCTCTCATTTCTAATACATAAGACATAGTTTTTATAATTTTCCCAGAATTAGAATATTATTTTAGATTTTTACTGTTTAGTATTTTTCACAATTTAAAACAGTTTTTAGGTATTTTTAAATAGCTTTTATTGCAATTAATTCAGAAAAAGTTTCAAAAAAAATAATTTTTCAATTTTCATAGATTAAGATAAATACAAAAAGCAAAAAAATTTATTTTTCTAGATTTTTCCTAGCTTATTTTGTAATTTTTAGCCAATTAATTAGATTTAAATAGTTTTAAATTTGTAGAAAATAGAAAAATAATCAGAAAAATACAAAATTAGTTTTGAAAATTCTCTTTAGTTAATTTAGATTTTATAAAAATAGTTTTATAATTTTCCCTTTAATTTTCATAATTTTAGTATTTTAAATTAGATTTAAAAGTTAAAAATTAGTTTTTAATTCTAATAAAATCCAGAAAAATCCTAAAAAATAGTTTTAATTCATAAATAGTTTTCAACTTGCATTTCTAGAGTAAAAGTAATTTTAGGCATTTTTAGGATATAGATTAGACGTAGTTGCATTTTATTTACGTTTCGTTTATTACGTTTTAGTTATTCTCGTAATTAGGATTTCCCGTAGAATAGATTCCCTTAATTACTTTCCCTTCTCCCATAGTTTAATAAAATCAAAATCACAAATCATACATCGAGCATTAAATTCCAAACCAAAAACGACGTTGGCAATTCACGCCTCATTGGGAAACGATTCGGGTTGACTAATCCGTATCAACAATCACACACGGGATTTGATTTAATATTCTTTTTCCTAAAGGAATTTTGAATCTATCTTCGTGATTATTTTTGATATCGATATTGAGGTTTTATCTATACACAAACACCCCTAAGCCTACATTACGGACGAATCAGTCTCCTTCTTCAATATCAACAATCTCTAAGAGAAAGTCGATAGATAATGTAGGTTCCCCGTGAGAATGAAACAAGTCCTTTTAAGAGGAACTTGAGTAGCTTGGGAAGTTGTAGTGCAGTGTGTCACTGGGTCCATGACGTCTTGTATTCAATACCGGTGTTACCTTGGTAACCACCAGTAGCATATGTATTGAACCTGGTTTCTGCCCTAAGGTTGAAATAATGGAGGGCTATTTCTTTTCACCCTTTTCTCATTCATTTCGTTTTCATTCTTCAACCCCTTCAGTGCTTACCGAGATTTCATAACTAGAACCTTGTTGGGTTTGTTCCAGTTCTAGCTCTAGCTCAGTCCGCACTCTACCCATTTCTCACTTTTCTCCTTTTTCCATCATACCTAAGGACTTCTACACTATCTAGTGGATTGTACCTGGGTAGATCCCTCCGGCTCTGGCGAGATCGTAGGAACGAATACCTAACCTAACCATCCTTATATCTCCATGCATAAAGTAAGTTTGGTCGGTCTTTTGGTATTGTTCTTCTGCCATTGAAACCAATTGAAAACCATTTGAAGATCAATCCAGGTACTTGTGATACAATATCAAAGAATTTTGTACCTGAATTGTTTTTGATATTTTAGAAAAGCTCCCCCTCAACATGTGCATCATATGTTTGAAACTGCTTTAGCACATGGAGGCAAGAGGACTTAGAAATCTCATTTTAAGAAGAATTCAATTCTTTAATCAACATTTTCTAAAATAATCATCATCACTTTCCCGATCAAAATTAGTATTTTAAATACTTTGTTGAAGATACTTTGGGAAAGGATGTGGTTTTCTGTGTATTGCTCCCCCTCAATATGTGCATTGAGATTCGAAAGAGTTTTGCACATATTAGTGGGAACATGCACTTTGAGACAAATCAATCACGTTTTAATCCCTTATGATTTAAGATAAATGCTCCCTTTTAACATATGCGCCTAAAAGCTCTTGAAATCGTTTGGCATATGTAGGGAGGATTTATTATTAAAACCATTTATAGAATTATCAGTTTAAATCCAATTTAAATCACAAATTCTCCCCCGATTACAATTTTCAAATCCTTTGAGATTAGTGATCTCTATTGATTTAAATTGTTTTTGAAAGATTTTGAGGAGAATCGTGACGCTTTTTAAACCTTATAACTGATAAGGATCAAATTCTGAGACTTTAAACTCCAATGATTAAACATGCTTAAGTATCTTATGAAAACACAACATTAGCCTTGGTCTGGATCCAATTGTATAAAAACATTGTTCTTTTTGATTATCCAAAAGTAGACCTTGCTCGATTACGTGCCAATTGTTTGAAAAATAACTTTGTGATTTGATTGAAATCATGATCCCCCTCAATCAATGATATATGTTGTTGATTGAGTGTTAGAGATTTTGACAAATGATAAGTCCAAATGATTTTCAAAAATATAGACCGAGTTATTTTCAAAGCAATTTTGTTTTCATTAGATGACAAATATTTTTCTGAAGAATCATTAGAAGGGAAAAAATTTGGTTAGAAACATTTGGTTTTAGAATCAGAGCGTGAGGTTAAAAAATTGGATGAAGCATAGCTCTGTTCTTTCTTTGAAAACGGGTTACTGCCTGAAATGACAGTAAACCATCATTTTTCTCCATCCCATTTTTTTTAAAGGTTTATGTACAATCGAACTTCATCTAAAGACCCGTGCCATTCTTTGAGTGACAAATCAAAGTCCGTAGATGTTATCGAAGAATAGAAATAGATGGGAAAAATAATATTTTTGGGCTTTTTCAAAGATTTTCTGATTTTTTATGGATTTTTGAAATTTTACATTTTTCTATTTTCTTTTAGTGGGTTTTATAATTTTGTATTTTGCTTTTTGAATAAATATGTACAAAAGTTTAGATGAAGAAAAGCCTTTACTCCTCGTCTTCCTCTTGAAGTCGTTTGAGTGTTTCCAGTTGTAGACTCTTGAGTCCAAGTCATGGAAGAATATACTCAAAACGTTCTCTAAGAAGAGCTTTAGTGAAGATGTATGCCAGCTGATATTCAGTTCTCACAAAATATAGTTCCACCACACCTTTCTCCACTTGCTCCCTGATGAAGTGATGTCGAATGTCGATATGCTTTGTTCTTGAATGTTGAACGTTGTTGCATAAGAGAGCAATGGTACTTTTGTTATCACAATACAGAGGGAATTTTGTTGAATTCAAAGCCATAGTCAGATAATTGGGATTTCATCCATAGGATTTGAGCACAACAAGATTACATGGCTATGTATTCTGCCTCTGTAGAGGATATAGACGTACTCATTTATTTCTTCGAGGACCAGCTTACAAGATTTTCTCCTAAGAATTGAGCACCACCAGACATGCTTCGACGTGTATCTTGACACCCTGCATGGTTTGCATCTGCATATGTTGTTAGTGACATATTGTTGTCCTTCGGATACCAAAGTCCCATATTAATGGTTCCTTGGAGATACCGAAAGACCTGTTTAACCGCTTCAAGGTGCTTTTTGGTAGGCTTAGCCTGGTATCTAGCACACATGCATACAGCGAACAGAATATCAGGTCTACTGGCTGTGAGGTACATCAGGGATCCAGTCATGCTTCGATATTTCATTTGATCAACCATGATCCCTGAATGGTCCTCATCCAGTTTTGTGCGCTCCACCATGGGAGTGTCAACAGGGTCACAGGTATCAAATCCAAATTTCTTTAAAATTTCATTAGCATATTTAGATTGATTAATAAAAATGCCTCCGGGACTTTGTGGAATTTGTTATCCCAAGAAAAATGACATTTGTCCCATCATAGACATTTGAAATTTGGAGCCCATTTCCTTTGAAAAACGGTCACATTCATTAGGGTCGGTCAACGAAAAAATAATGTCATCAACATAGATTTGAACATGAATTAAGTGTTTGCTTGACTTTCTAGTGAACAATGTGGGATCAACTACTCCTTTGTTGAATCCATTGGTTAAGAGAAACTTTGACAGTGTGTCATACCATGCCTTTGGAGCTTGTTTCAAACCATAAAGAGCCTTCTTCAAGCGATAGACATGATTAGGACGTTCTGGATCCAAAAAACCTTCTGGCTGACTGACATAAACGATTTCTTTAAGATCACCATTAAGAAAGGCTGTCTTTACATCCATTTGATAAACCACCGTGTTCTTGCTAGCAACATTAGCCAAGAAGATTCTGATTGCCTCGATACGTGCAACTGGAGCAAATGATTCCTCAAAGTCAATACCCTCTTCTTGACGATATCCTTTTGCAACAAGTCTTGCCTTGTTCTTCAGTACATCACCATGCTCATCAAGTTTTACTTTGAAGATCCATTTGAGAGCAATGATCATAGCACAATCAGGAGCAGGTACCAATTCCCAAACATCAAGACGATCAAACTCGTGAATTTCTTGTTGCATTGCATTGAACCAGCTGTCTTTAGACATTGCGGTTTTAACATCTTTCGGTTCAACCTTTGATAATATGGAATTGAAGAAGCACCATAAGGCATCAGTAGCAAGTTGTTTACGACTGGATACCGGACGAGAAGGATTCCCAATAATGTTGTCTAATGGATGATCATGTGTCCATTTTCTGAAATGCTCGTGTGGTTGTGGTTGAGGAACTGATGTAACAGAGTTGGGGTCCCCTAACGAAGATGGTTCAGATGATGGATCAGGAGCAAAGATGTTTTCAAATGGTGCATATTCTGGAGTGGCAAAAGGGATATCTCCATCATAGTTGCCAGAAACATTTGCATGATGTACACTCGAGGATTGAGGATTTGATGATGACGATGAGTGATCTACAGCAGGCGCTTCTTGACTCAGTGACACTGAAACTGAAGGATTCACTACGTTGACTAGGTTAGGAGCAGCCACTGTTGATGGAGTAGGCTGATCATTAGTGATAGGTTCATAGTATTCATCAAACATCGGATCAAACAATTTCTTCAAATCATCTTCAGAAGGAGGTACATATGTAACTGCTGGTGAGGGGTTTTGTACAAGAGAAGAACTAATGGGACTACTTAATGATTGTTGTGACGCGGATCCAGAACTTGATTGTCCTGGAGCCATTTGCCCAGACAGCTCATCGAACGTGACGTGAATAGTTTCCATGATATCCCGGGTTCTTTTGTTATAGATTCGGTAACCCTTACTGTTTGGTGCATAACCCACAAAAACTCCAATGTCTGCCTTGGCTTCCAATTTACCTAAGTCTCGACCATCATTCGTTGGATAGCACAAAGCACCAAACACGCGAAGGAAAGATAGATCAGGTTTTCGATTGTGGACAAGTTCGTATGGAGTTTTTCCATGAGTGGTGTTGATAAGGGAACGGTTTTGGGTATAGCAAGCAGTGGCAATGGCTTCAGCCCAGAGAAACATTGGAACCTTTGAGTAAATTAGCATGGTTCTTGCGGCTTCCACAAGAGTTCGATTTCGTCTTTCAACTACACCGTTCTGTTGAGGAGTTCGTGGAACACTTCTTTGATGGCTGATTCCAATGCTTTCATAAAACTGGCTTAGTTCTTTGTTAACAAACTCAGTTCCATTGTCCGTTCGGATGATTCTAATAGTCTTGTTAAGTCGAACCTGCAGCTGTTTGATAAGTTTGATGATGACATCTGGAGTTTCATCCTTTGTCCTCAAAAACTTAACCCAAGTAAATCGAGATTAGTCATCAACAACGACTAACACCTATTTCTTCCCATTAATTGTTTGCACTCTCATGGGTCCGCACAAATCCATATGAAGAGTATGAAGAACTTCCATAACTGAGTTTGCAGGTTTGGGTTTGTGGGCATATTTCTTGCTTTTTCCCAATTGGCATGCTGAACAAAGATGATCATTTTCATACTTTAATCTGGGTAAGCCTCTTACTAGGTCCTTTCTGGAGAGATCATTTATGGTGCCAAAGTTCAAGTGATTGAGACGACGATGCCATAACCATAACTTTGTTTTCGAAGCCTTTGACAACAAGCAAATTGGAGAGGACTCCATCATGTCTTCGACAGAGATGGTGTACAAATTGGTTCCACGAGTTCCTTTCAAAAGTTCAACACCATCTAGTTCCCTAACGAAGCATGTATGTTTTCTAAAGGCCACTTCTAGATCAGAATCACATAATTGACCGACAGAAAATAAATTGTGACCAAGACCTTCAACATAATATACCCGGGAAATTACACTATCACCAACCATATAATCTCCATAACCCATAATTGCCCCAAAATGGTCATTTCCGAATCTAACAGTCCCGATAAATTTACTCACGAAGTTCATGAGCCGCGAGCGATCTCCAGGCATCTGCTTGGAACAGCCTGAGTCCAGGTACCACAGAATGATTTGAACGACCTGCAATTGAACACAGACAAGAATGGATGACTGGACAATTGGGATCCCCATGCAAGAATGGGGTCCACTTGGTTTGTAAATGTGATTGGAACACCCACATCAGAAGCAGTAACAGTGATATCATTAGAGGTAGATGATGGGCTAGTAGAAACAGTAGATCTATTGAAAGTATGTTCACTTCTTAAAGGTATAGTTCTACCAGTAGGCATCCATTTTCTAATGGGAATTGATCTAGATAATTCAGGGCACAACTCATTAAGATTGAATTTACGGCCAGTAGGTATCCAATGATAGCCTACATTACTAAATTTTTTTCCTGTTGGTTTCCAATGTTTTCTAGACTTCTTCCACCTTGGCTTTCTGATCTTCTTATCCTGTTTTCTAGTGTTAATAATATTTACTGGAGATTTGACAGCATTACTCGAATCATTCACAACACATTCATGATTAAAATCAGAAATCAAGCATTCATTACATGTTTTGCAAGAAGTATCAGAATTCGAATTAATTACAGTACGCTTAAAGCTAATACTAGAATCAACACGATTCGTCTTATTCAAAACAAACTTATTGTTCCTAGGGTGATCTTCTACTTTCTTCCTTTCAATACTCTTAGCTTGCGAGTTCAAATCTTGCTTTGTATAGCCTGGAGGCTTTGACCCGCTTGCTTTTGTATCACTGATTACTCCTGTAGAGTGAATGATGGGAACATTAGTTGGTTTTGCTACTTTTTGCATTCCTGATCAAGAAGTGCTGGGATCTAAAGTACTTGCAGGCACATCAAAGTTCACATGCTTGATTTTCGGCACAGAACAAGGCATATCATGGGTTTCATGCTTAACACTAGGCATAGAGCAAGGCATAACAACTTTATATTTCTTACAAAAGGATTTAGGGCACGTTGCTCTTAAACATTCTAAAAGCTCCTGAGATCGTTTGGCATATAAGCATGCATACCTAACTTCACTATCAAGTGGTTTATTTATGCAATCCTCTTCTACAATCTCACAGAGACATTCTAGACTATCCTTAAGGTGCGAAAAATATTCATGAAACACAAGTTCGTTATTTCTAAGATGAGGAGGAATATATTTTACAATCACAGCATACTTAGAATCCGCAGATGCCTTTGATACAACATTCTCATCACAGACAAGTGGCATTTTCCCTTTTACCTGAATCTTCAGATTCTCAATTTCCTTTTGTAAAGAAGTTATTTTTTCATTGTTCTTGTCACGAGTGACTTTCATTGAATCATATAACTCTTTGAAGTGTCGTTTAACCTTTTCATTTTCTTCTAGAAAACTCTCATTTTCTTGTTGTAAAGCATTAATGATGTTTTGAAGATGAAAGTTTTGAGAAAACTGAGAATCTAATGGAGGAGGTATTTGGGAGCCATTCACATTATTCTTTTTACCTTTTAATTGTGAAATTTGGGGTTTCAATCTTTTGATCATGTTATAAAGAGCTCGAATTTGTTCATCACGTTTGCTTATTTCAAAGACTGCATCAAACTCAGGAGTATCCAAAGATGTCTTGATATTTGAGGTTTTAACATTTTCTTTGAGATGTTGATATTTTAATTGCCAAGCAAGATGTTCAACTTCCAACTTAGAAAAATGTTTTACCAAGTTATCATGATCATCCTGTTCAACTTTCTCATGCAGTTTAGAATTTGTGTTTTCAAGCTCAATGACACGATCGTGGGAAACTTTCAGAGCAACAGATAATTCATGAAATTGAGAAGCGGTAATAGAACAATCTGTAACAGTATAAAACACATCTTGAGCAATACATCCAGAAATCAAATTCTCATTTAAGGTATGCAGATTCTTCCGTTCAATTTCATTATATTCCAATTTAAGTTCAAAATCACTGACCTCAATTTCCATTTCATTAAACATTCTTTTCAAGTCTTTCACTTCAGTGTCAATTGCCTTTTGAAGAGACTCAAATTGTTCTTTTAGTTACTTAAAGAAAGGTGTTGGATCGATATACTTTAATCAAACTAACTTAACTAGCTTGTTAAGGTTTAATAACCTCGGATAAATCCTAAGTTATTAACAAAGAAACACTGAGCAATCTTTATCAAGTACGCGGAATTTACTTAACAAGGCTAAGAAGAATAACTTTTATTATAAACTCTAAATCGGCTTATTATGCAGATACTCTAAACAACTATAAGATTATCGAACTTCTCTCTAAAACACTAAATAATTTGTGAATTCGTAAACTCTAAAACTCATAAACTCATACCTCTAATGCCAATCTAGGAGTCCTTTTATAGGATCAAGGATATCCTAGTCGGTTTACAATTTGTATTCTTGTACAACAAGTAATCTAAACATAGAATACAATACTTTCCATAAACGAATATAACAGTTCTTTGTTCTTGCAGTACTTTGACTTCATAGTGCAGTACTTTGACTTTGTCTTTAGCAGTACTTTGACTCTTTGATGTTTTCCAGTACTTTACAACTTACAGTACTTTCATATCTTCAGTACTTTCATATCTTCAGCACTTTCATATCCCAACAATCCTCCCCTAACTTGAATTCTACTTGCTTGACTTCAAGTTCCCTTTTGTGAATATATCTTTAACAACTTCATCTTTAAGGATAGATTGTTTCTTAGTCTTTGGATTGTATCTCTGTAGTGTCTGTGCTTGTCAAAGTATCTCTTAGAATTATTCTTTTACAGCAGCATCCATCAAGCTCCATCTTTTCAGCAACACAGCAACATATGACAATTTTGTACATTAATTCAGTTTAAGTTGCATACTATTCTCATCACTTCCAGGTGTGTTAACTCCTGTGAGAGGTGAATCATTGAAAACATAATGGATTTAGATCTCTTTACCAAAGCCATTATCTCTGGAGTAGCCAAATGTTTTGGTGTGTAAGACCATGGTACATTGATAACCATATAATTTTTAGCAAACCACCAGCTATCAACAGATTTGATTTGTCTTTACCAAAAGTTGTACCCTTCTGGACTAGTTAGTTCTTCTATCTAATGGTGAACTAATTACCAATAATGGTTTTTCCACAGCCTTTACCACAAGACATTTTCTTGTGGGCTAGCCAACTCTTTACATTACTGATATGGTGAGTTGATTACCATCCAACTTATTAGCAAGTTGTCAACTAAAAACGGATTTGATATATCTTTACCAGAGCCGTTTGCTCATGGATTAGCCAATCCTTTTGTAACCATGGTGGATTGATAACCTATTGATGTTATCATCACAAAAACCATTTATTCAACCTTTAAAATATTTATTACTTAGCAAAAGGTTTCTTTTTAAAATTCTTTTAACTGGTTTATTTCTGCAAACAGTACTTTGATGAAAGTACTGTCTGATCAACAGTACTTTGAATAAAAGTACTGATATATCAAAAAGTATTTATTCAAATAAAATTCATACCAGTTATTGATCATCCTCAGCAATAGTAGTCCAGTTGATAAACAAGTTGATAACCATGCAAGCAGTTTCATTATCCTCTTCTACTTCCATTCCATGCTCTAGCATCCTTCTCATGAGCTCAATTGTGAGAGGGTATCTTCTTTCTGCAAACATGTGTATCATTGTTCCATTTTCCAACTCTAAAACATGAACTCCAGACTCTTCAAAGAATCTCCAGCAAACAATTTCCCAGCTTTCTTGATTCTTCCAAACATCATCAGTGCTCTCTTCTTCAGTTTCCCATGTAGTTATGAGATCACCATGTAAAACTAAACCAATCCCTTCTAATGGATTATGTTCAAAGTAAGCTTTCACCACATGATATAAATAGAATAGGTCTACTCTATCTATAATGTGCAGTAAGTCCCATAGCCTTTTGAAAACTTTGAAGCTTTCATCTTCTTTATGAAAGATCATACAATCTCCATCCTTGGATTTCACAACTTCAAAAGCACTAATCTTTGATCTGTTCATCTTCATGTCATCATCTTCTTTTGAATAATCAAAATCTACTACTCTGAGATAATTCCTTAATTCATCACTAGTCTCAGATCTTAATTCAACTTTTTCTTTCTTTGAGAACTGAACATCTGTAACTTCAGATTTCCTTTTTCTTTTCAAACTCTTGTTTCTCTCAGCTTCAGTCCAAGTAGCTTCTTCTCTAAAATCTTTAATGCCTGCAACATCATTCTTATAATCCTCCCTAGCAGCATCATATAATCTTTTCATCTCAAAATAATTAAACTTCTGCAATCCTTTATACCCTTGACTTTTTAGATAAGCCATCATAGCATTATTGTCTTTAGCTTTATTAAGTCTTCTTGGCATAAATCTAACAGGAACAGGTGACTGTAATGGTTTAGCAGCTTCAGCATCTAATTCATCTTGTACCTTTTGAGCTGCTTCTCTATTCTGAGCTTCTTGAGCTTCCTGAGCTTCTCTATCTTTAGCATTTAACTCTTCTTGAATCTTTCTAGCTGCTTGTTCATTCAAAGCATCTTGAGCAGCTCTTAACTGTGCTAAAGTTGGTTTCTTCTTCTTAACTTCTACCAAAACACCCTTCCCTTTATCCTTAGGATCAATTTCAGGTTGAGAAGTTCTTTGTTGTTCTTCTTCTTGAACATCTCGAATAGTAACTCCTCCTCTTGGTTGTGATAAATCTCCAAGAATTGTAGCAATGAACTCATCATCACTTGCAGAATGAATAGGTTTGAGAATAGCTTCCTCTTCTTGTATAACTGTTGTAGAAGGTCCAGCTTCCTCTTCAAAATTTAACACTCTTGGAGTAATTACTTCTTGTCTGAAAATATCTTGAAAACCAGTACTTTGTTGTTCAGTACCTTGATCATCAGCAGTACTTTGAACTTGAACATGCTCATCAGTATCTTGAATGATCTTTTCTTCAGACTTTTTAGAACTTTCAGGTTCATTCTCTTTAACCATATCTTCTTTCAAGTTATGTTCTTCTAGATTCCTCCCCAAGTTGACAGAAGATGGTTTATGAACCTTTTGGTGTTTACTTGTCTTGGACTGCCTTTGTACTTTCTTCTTTGATTTGACCCAGATACGAAATTCTTTAATTAAAGGCCAGACAAAAGTTTTTAGCCTTCTAAATTTTATCTTCAATTTCTTTATCTGCTTAGCTTGAACCTTAGTAGTCTTTTGCAACTTAACAATCTCCCTTGTCAAAGCATAATTATCCAAAGACAAACCTTCACGAGGTATAGTATATGGATCATCACCTTGAATTTGTAAATGTTCCTCTGATTGTGAAACAGGAACAGATCATGGTGGAGATGGAGAAGGTGATCTTACAACTTCTTCTTGAACCTCAGGGCTTGGGGAAACAGAACCCTGTGGAGATGCAGTACCTTCTTGAGAAGCAGTACTTGCAGATGCAGTACCTGCATGTGCAGTTCCTTCAGATGCAGTACTTTCACTTGCTGCATCATCTTCATCATCAGCTCTAACAGCCTGAACAACTTCCATCATAGAAGTAGTTAATGGTGTATCGGGACCTCTAAATAGATCACTTCTTCTAGCCATAAAAGTAAAAATCTTGGATTGTTGAACAATAACAGGCAATAAGTCTGTAGGCTTAGGTACATCATCAAGTTGTTTGTTCAGAAAAACTTGTACAAACCTGGGATACATTAACCATTTTGATCCATGATTGATGTGAGAAAGCATGCCATCAAGAATTAGCCTTGAAAAATTAAAAATACGATCTGTAGCTAATCCCACCATAGCAGATGCTATATTAGACCCAAACTGCTCCCAAGAAGTACTTTTAGCACTAATACAATGTAACAATACATGTATTAAAAACTTCCATTGAGGACAAAACAACTGTTTTATGAATGTTTGTTCTGTTAAAGAACCTTCATAACCAATATGCCCAAAAGTTTCCCAAATTAATTCCTTGGCAAAACGAATAGCACCATCATTATCATTAAACAACAAATCTTCTCTAATAGATGCTTCAGTAATCTTCACCGTTTTTCCAACAACTGTAGCCCTAATATAAAATTCTTCATTCTCCATGTTTTCTCTTGCAGTAGCCCAAAATTCTTGAATCCAAGGCTCAATAATATCCGGCTCCACTAAAAGAGCATAACTGATGGGCGACCCAGTTAGATAATCAATAATATCATGAAACGCCGCATTATCTTCAGTCTTGTCTAAATTTGCTACCATATTGTGCTTTGAAACAGTAGGTCGATTCGCCATTGGTGATTATGTAAGCACAATAAGAATTGAAATTGAATAAGAATGAGAGAAATATGGAAACGATACTAATGTAATAATATGAGAGGGAAAATCGGAAAGTAGATATTTATAGGTGAGATTTTTTTTAAAAAATCACTGCCCAAAATAAAAACAACCGTTAGCATTAATTACCCCTCAATATAACCGTTGGAACAGTACTTTAATACGACAAACAATATTTTCCACGTATGCAGTACTTTCCAAAAGCAGTACTTTCAGGAAAAATAGTACTTTACCAAATTCCTCCATAGAAACTAAGTATACACAATTATCCTCCCCTCAAGCAATACACAGGACTATACTAACACCTTATAGTCCTCCCCTCAAATGTAGCTTAGTAGTTAATCATGCCAATACTCACCACCAAGTGATTGAATCTTGAAACATCAAAGCCTTTGGTGAGTAAGTCAGCTACATTATCATCTGTGTGAACCTTAACAACATTAATGAGCCTGTGCTCATAGCAATCTCTGATAAAGTGATGCCTAATCTGAATGTGCTTGGTCTTGGAATGATAAACTGGATTCTTCACAATACAAATGGTACTCTCATTATCAATATTGATAGGAGTATTTTTAAAGTTGAACCCATAGTCCAAAAGTTGATTCTGCATCCACAAAACTTGTCCACAACAGCTTGCAGCAGCTACATATTCAGCTTCAGTAGATGATGTTGCTGCAATTTTCTGCTTCTTGCATTGCCAGGAGACTAACCTTCTTCCAAGATATTGGCAACCCCCAGTTGTAGATCTTCTATCATAATTATCACCTGCATAATCACTATCTGAAAAAGCTTCTAAGTGAAAAGGTGACTCTTTTGGATACCACAACCCCAACTTTGGTTGTTGTTTTAAATAACAAAAGATTCTCTTTACTGCATTCATGTGAGAGATCTTTGGTGAGACTTGATATCTTGCACATAAACAAACTGCAAACATGATATCAGGCCTTGATGCAGTAAGATACATAAGAGAGCCAATCATTGATCTGTATAACTTGACTTCAACAGGCTATCCATCTTCATCTTTGCCCAATGAATTGATAGATTTAATAGGTGTATTAACAACCTTCATATCATCAAAATTAAACTTCTTAAGTATGTCAGTAACATACTTGTCTTGACTGATAAAAATTCCTTCCTTTGACTGCTTAACCTAAAGTCCCAAAAAGAAAGTTAACTCTCCCATTGAACTCATTTGAAATTCCTTCTGCATCAGCTGCTCAAACTCCTTAACCATGGACTGTTTGGTAGCCCCAAAGATGATATCATCAACATAGACTTAAACTAACATGATATCCTTCTTGTCTCTCTTGATAAACAAAGTCTTGTCTATAGCTCCCATCCTGAATCCATGTTGTAATAAGAATGTAGAGAGCCTCTCATACCAAGCTCTAGGTGCCTGATGAAGGCCATAAAGAGCCTTAACCACCTTGTAGACTTTGTTTGGGTGTTTAGGATCTTCAAAACCTGGAGGTTGTTTCACATACACCTCTTCTGTAATAGTGCCATAGAGAAAGGCACTCTTGACATCCATTTGGTAAACCTGAAAACCCATGTATGAAGCAAAAGCAAGAAATATTCTAATAGCTTCAATCCTTGCGACAGGAGCAAATACTTCATCATAATCTACACCTTCTTCTTGTCTGTAGCCTTGAGCTACTAACCTTGCCTTGTTTTTGATAACATTACCTCTTTCATCTCTTTTGACTCTGAAAACCCATCTGGTTCCAATAACTCTCTTTCCATCTGGAAGATCACATAAAACCCAAACTTCTTGAAGTTTAAATTGAAGAAGTTCCTCCTGCATAGCTTCAACCCAGCTTTCTTTAGTCAAGGCTTGAGCAATGTTCTTGGGTTCCTCTTAAGGGATAAAACAAGTAAATAGACATGTTTGATGGTCCTTATGATTCAGCCTGTTTTGTTTGTAGACAAAGCTAAGTAAAGCATTATGAGGTTTTGTGAAACTCTTAGCTTTGTGTCTTGTCATCACTCCAGAAGTAGATGGACCAATGATTTGATCAGTAGGATGATTTTTATGAATCCTTAAGATTGGAGACTGTGGAACTCCATATGCATCATCCAAGTTAGTTAAATCAACATCTTCATACGAATCTGAGAAAATACCTTCATCTGCAAGCTCATCATCAGTTTCCTCTAATTCAGGCATTGTAGGATCATCCAAATCATCTAAAGTACTGTCAACAGGTGCAGCAGTACTGTGATTGAAAATATTGTCCAAAGTACTGTGAGAGTACTCTGCAGTCTTGTTCTTCTTCTTTGCCTCGTCATAAGCTCTCCTTTGTTCATCAGTGTAAGAATGTGCTAATACATTTTGAAGAAGCATCTGATTAAGTTCCTCTTGAATAGATTGATCCTCAGCAGATAATGAGGATTGTGGTGCAATAGTACTTTGTTTTGGAGAATCAGTACTTTGCTTGGGAACATCAGTACTTTGTTTTGGACTTACATGTTCTTCATCAGGAACAACATTAGGTCTAATATGAACTCCATGAACAACATATTGTAAATCTTCTCCATTGTGTACAGGTTGATTTTCTTCTCTAACAGGTACATAATTCATTGAAGGAGTTAAAACCTCAAGATCAAACATCCAATCAGGACCTTTACCTTTCTCATTGGCTTGATCTTCTAAAAACTCAACATGAAAACAATCTTGAATCTTCTTAGTAACTCTGTTGTACACTCTAAAGCCTTTACTGTTAGTGCAATAACCCAATAAGTATCCTTCTTCAGACTTGCCATCAAACTTCCCCAGATTATCAATGGTGTTTAAAATAGTGAGAGGACATCCAAAAGGCTTCATAAAACGAATGTTGGGTTTATTGCACATCAGCAATTCATAGGGTGTCTTCATCTGTGGTTTGGTGACAGAGACTCTGTTAAGTACATAGCATGCAGTACTTACAGCTTCTGCCCAAAATTGAATAGGTAGATGGGAATCTGCTAGCATTGTCCTTGCTGCTTCAATCAAAGTCCTATTCTTCCTCTCTGCAACACCATTTTGCTGTGGTGTTCTAGCAATACTAAACTCCCTCTTTATGCCTTTATTTGCACAAAAGTCATCCATAAGCTTGTTCTTGAACTCAGTTCCATTATCACATCTAATACCTTTAACCTTGAGTCTCAATTGATTTTCAAGAGCTATTATGAGAGTCTGAATAGCATCAAAAGTATCATCCTTAAAACCTAAAAAGAAAACCCAACTGAATCTACTGCAATCATCTGTAACAACCAAACAGTACTTTTTCTTATTTAAACTTGCCACAGAGACAGGTCCAAATAAATCCATATGTAACAGTTCTAATGGTTCTCTAATAGTTCTTTCCTCAAGCTTCTTGCAGGAAGCTTTATGTTGTTTACCCTTCTTGCATGCCAAGCATGATTGATCATTCTTGTAAGTCTTTGAAGGTAAACCTCTAACTAGATTGCCTTTGACCAGTTTGTTGATATTCTTGAAATTAACATGGCCCAATATTCTATGCCATTGATGTGCCTCTTCAGATGTTGCTTTAGCCACCAAACATGTGGCTCTTCCATAAGAATGTAGACTCTTCATGTCTAAGCTATACACATTATTTGTCCTTGGTACTCTAAGTACTACCATGTCATCATCAACAGGTTTAAAATTAGAGGAAAGGATGAGACATTCTGTGTCAGTGAATAACACATGATGCTTTTTATCACAAATTTGAGAGACTGAGAGCAAGTTGAATTTAAGCTCCTTCACATATCTAACATTCTCAAAGTCGATAAGCCCTGCTTTGATAGTTCCTTTTCCAGTAATCTTTCCTCCATTTGGATCATTCCCAAATGCAACTCTTCCTCCACTAATATTTCTAAAATTAGACAGAATCTCCTTGTCTCCTATCATACTTCCAGAGCAACCACTATCCACAATTAGATGATCTTTAAGCTCCTCTTCTGGGTTGCCCTGCACACAAAGAAAAGAGTTAGTGATTTTTAGGAACCCAAGCCATTACTGACTTGTGTTCCCCTTGTGGAGTTACAAACTCAAATTCTTTGAGTATGTAATTCCCACTATCTTTCAAATGATAATTCAAAATTATCTTTTGATCTTTAGCATGTGGATTTTCAAAACTTTCTGGTTTTTCAACATAAATCTCTTTTACAAGATTATTAGCTTTTTCTTGTATCACAAAAACATCAGATTCACTTTTTGTTGAAAGTACTGTGTGTCCCTTGGCAGTACCTTCCCTCTTAACCCATTCTGGTTTAACACGAGGATCCTGTGATCTAGATCCCCTATGTGAATTGTAATACCTTCTAGGTTGATAGTGAGATCTCCTAGGATTCCTATTCCAAGTAGTGTGATCAGTACCTTGTTTCTGAGCAGTACTTTGGAAAGTACTGTGAGATACTGAAGGTTTTGAAAAAGGTCTTCTCTGATGCGGGTATCTGTGATCTGGTGTGAAGTTTTTGTGATTAATCCTATTTGAATTATTCCAAACTGGTTTGTGCTCTTTAGGTTTGTGGTTGACAGATCTGTTCTTTGGAAATTTTCTAAGGTATTCTGAGTGTCGATCACAATCTTTGATTAAATGATTAGGACTATAACACACAAAACACAGTTTTTGACCCATATGTCCAAAGTGATTTCTTCTATGTCTATGCCCAAAATTATTTTGCCTTCTAGGTGAATGATTAAACCTGTTTTGACCAAAATTATCCCAAAAAGGTTTAGCAGCACTGTTTTGAAAAGACTTTGCAGAAGGTACTGCTTGTGGAGCAGTACTTTGATTTGAAGGTACTGCTTGATTTTGAACATTATTTTCAACAGCTTCTTTGGGTTTTTCAGATCTAGATTGAGCAACAAGCTTCTTCCTAAACTCTAGACTGTCTACTCCAAATCGAGAAACATCAGGCCTTATGGGTTGATGACTAATGGGATGTGGGACAGCGTTATATCCTTTGTCTTTCTTATACTCAGGAGGTGGTTCACTTATTGAGCCCTCATTACTAGATGTATCTACATAATAAATGAGTTCATCATCACTAGTGGTTATGTCCTCAAAATCACTTACATCCTGATCACTAGGTTTTTTTTCTTCTATGTTATCAAAGTTCATACCAAAACCTAATCCAGTTCTAATGTATGCTCTTCTTTGTTTTTCAACATAAGTGACATGGGACAGACCAGATTCATTCCAGGCAGCAAACTTTTCTAACAGATCATCTCTTTCCTTAGTTAATTTCTCAATTTCAGCAATTTTACAGTTTAGTTTCCATTCACTAAGTTTTAACTGGTAATCCTGTTGTTCATACTTTTCAGCCCAAGCCATTTCATTATTTTCATGTGTTATTATTTTAGCTTCCATAGACTCTAAAGTAATTTGATAACCAGCCACTTCAGATCTAGCCTTAATACAATTATCTCTTTCAATCACATAACTGTTAAGTAATTTATGATAAAAATCATAACAGTTTGAGCATACCGCAGAGATAGGAGACTGAGTTGGTGAAGTAGCCACCATTGCAA
This sequence comes from Chrysanthemum seticuspe, assembly GCA_019973895.1. NCBI lineage: Eukaryota > Viridiplantae > Streptophyta > Magnoliopsida > Asterales > Asteraceae > Chrysanthemum > Chrysanthemum seticuspe. Next base: position 101,784,533 of record BPTQ01000006.1, read on the forward strand.
GAAGAATAGGATCATCTTCACTTTCTTTTCTCCAATCAAATCCTCTAAAGCCATCATCAGATTCCAAAGCAGCATGTTCAGGTTCTTTATCAAAAGCAGTGCTCCAGTCCAATGCATCCACTGTGTCTTCAACTGCATCTTCCACTGCTACCATACAGTAAGTCACTGGTTCATCATCAAACTCTTCACTCCAGTCAACTTCTGATAACTTCTCTTGAGCAACCAAAGCCTTTGTTTCAGTAATTGGAATTTCTTTGAGCTCAAGTTTTGGCTTCTCAGATGTTCTGTTTGCTTGATACTTAGTGATATGTGCTAAAACACATATCATTTCTTTATCAATTATGACCCAAAATAACCAAGAAAAGCCGTTTATTGCTAATATTTGATGGTTTCTTGAGTTTTTGTATGTGCAGGTCCGGATATGATGAAACAGACAAAAGAAAGCCAAAACCGGAAGAAAACCGAGCACGAGAGAAAGAAGAAGTGCAAAAGCCGATGCCGGGATGCTATTTCGGGGATTTTTATGCTCAAAAGATCAATTTACAAGTTCGGAACAGAATTTGGGAGTTTCCACTTTTAACCCTTGCACTTTCATAAATTACATTTTTGGTCCTTGGTGTTTACACTTTACAAGTATAATCCTTATACTAAAAACCCAAGTCCAATCCAAAACACAACTCATATCCAAAAGCCCAAGCCCACAACCACATTACCACCCATACCCATTTTCCCTTAAAACAAACCCTCGTTATTACCCTTTCCCTGGTCAACGAAAAAAAGTCAAAGAAAAATAAAAAAAATACCAATCCCTTCACCCAGTAACTGATACGCGCCCAAAGCAAACAACCCATTTTACTGTTCCATTCCACCCATTCCATTTACCCTGTTAACCCACGTTTTACCCCAACTTAAAATCCTTCTAGAAGGTTTCTGACGCGTCAGAGGTGTGACAGCCCAAGGACTGCCAGCGTGGCCAATTGGAGCTCGCCCATTGGATTTGACACCTCATAAGGTGAATCTGAGGATTGTGATTGGGTGAAGTGATAAGGAATAAACGAGTGGCTGTGGATGGATTTCTAGCAGCTTCTGAATGGTATCCCAGGCTTTTTCATCAGGCTATATAAGGACCAATCTTCTCACATTGCAACTCATCCAATTCCTTATGTCTTTAGAGGAATTTTGATCCTTTTATTTCATTGTCATTTTAAATGTTTTCAAGTTTTTAATTCAATTGTAATCCCAGAATTGTAATCTTCTTTCATTAATGCAAATTTCTTTCTTCAATTTAAATTTTGTCTCAAGTTAAATTGTTGTTAGTTTTATTACTGTTACAATAAGCTCACATAAGCTTTTACAAGCTTATGTAAGCTTATTTAGTTTGTCAGAATTTCATTTCCAAAGGTTTTGGAGAATGGTCAACGTAAGTCAACTTTAGTCAAACTTAAAAGTCAAAATCAGTTTCGGTACAATTTCTGGTTTAAATCTGTTTTATGGTTAAGTTTTACGCTTATGAGGTCATTCCAATCCAGTTTCAGTAAGGATTATAAGTTTTAATTGCATTAGGGTGTTTGGTTTAACTTGGATTTATTCTGGTTTAAGTGTTTTTTTTTTGTTTGCTCAATTCAAGTTAGTCAAGTTTAGAAACTTGTTAAGGTGCTATCTCAATCTAGCTTTCAAGTTCCCAAGCCGTAATTTTAGTCTTAACCTGTTTCTCATTAATCTGTCATTTCAGTTCTAAAACAAGTTTTCTGTCATATTTTTCAAGCAAGTTTAGTCACTTTTTAGTTGTTAGAAAAATTATAAAAAATAAAAATCACAATTTCATTAGCTGTTTTTACTTTTCCCAAAAGAAAAAAATTCAAAAAAATGTGTTGATCAGTTTTCTAGAAGCTCAAAGTAGAGGGTTCAGCAGTTTTTCTGCCCCGCACATCAGATTTGTGTCTGATCAACGTTGAGTACTCAGTTTAACTTGAAGGTGAGTTTATTGATTTAATGCTTCCATAGATAGATAGTAGTATAGGTTTAATGTGTATTTCTCTTAGTGCTTATTTGTTTGCTTATGTTGTTCTGCTTTTCATTTCTATGGTCCTTCATATCTGTTAATTTGATTTGTCCATAGTAGATGCTCTTACTCAGTACTTATTATAGTTTTCTACTCATTAGTGGTTTCTTAGGTTTGGTTTAGGATTAGTAGTTAGTATTTCAGCTCAGTTCTAGCTTTTTAGTAGCTTTAGCATTAGCATTAAGCTAAGTTTAGGACTGTTTGGAATTGCTTATTTAGTAGGATTAGTAGTATGATGTTTTGTTCCATAAGATAGAAAGTAGTATAGGTGCTATAGGAATCTCTTTTAGAAATCCTCTACAGCTTATTTAGATACTAAATTCAGGTCTGCAAGGTTTCTGTTTTAACTTTATGCGGTTCTGCATAAGTCCCCCTTCTGCCCTCTAGACTGCTATGATAGCAGTCTCACATTTAGTGCTTATGTCCTTTTTGCAGCTTATTTGTTTACTTGAGGATTAGAACTTGTAGTACTTAAGTTACCTTGTGCTTTCCATTTAGCTTATTATAGTTCACTTTTGCTTATAGATTATTAGAATCCCATGTAGGAGTGTTTGTTTTAGCTTTATCCTTTGAATCTGAATTGTTCTTGAATCTGCTCCTTTTATGGATTTGGATTAGTTAGATTGGATATAGAGTGGTTTAAGTAGAAGTTTGTTTTAAGCTAAAAGTAGAAGTTGCAAAAGATCAAAAAAAAATATATATATAAAATAGCCAAAAAGGGGGCTGCTGAGATTCGACCTCAGGACCTGCAGCCTCACTGTCACGCTGCACACCACAACACCTGTACCATCATGCCCTTGGGTCTTTTGTGTTATAGTTTGCACCAGTTATTTATTTAACAACGGTTTTCATTATTTAGCCTAGTAGTCCATTTTGCTTATTAATAGCTTAATACAAACTGCTTTTCCAGATTTTATATTTTTCATAAATGTAGATTAGCTTAAAGTAGTTTTCATAAAATTTTCATATTTTTCTAAAATGTTTTAGTATTTTTAATAATTAATTTCTTAGTATTTAGTTTTTAAATCATAATAAATAAATAAAAACTCAAAAAAATATTCCGCTTTTTCCTAAAATCATTTTTACTTGAATTCTTCGTAGGAAAAATAGATTTTCAGTCCTAGGGTCGTTTTTCCAAACACTTTACGTTTGAGGCTCGGGTTTTTACCCGAGCGCGCTCGTTTTTACGTTTTTCTTACATTTTTAGTTTTAAAAGTTTCTTTTTGTCAAATTACTTTTCTTATTAGTTTAATTTAGTTTTCTTTTCATAAAATTAGCTTTAATCCCCATAATTTAGTTTTAATTCACGTTTTTAGAATTCCCGTAGTTGCGTTTTAGGCTTAAATTGCATTTTAGGTTTAATTTGCTTTACGTTATTGTTTATATGCTTATTTGGATCGTTTTAGTTTATGTTTCATTATCGTAGCATAGAAAACCGTTATCATCCCTTTTACACTTTCGAATCCCGAATCGATACGTGAGTTGATGAACTCCATTCATCCCTCGTTGGGAAAACGACCCGGGAAATACATACCTTTGTATTTCTTCAGAAAATATCTATTGTACGAAAACGTTCAAATCAAAAAATGGCGCCGTTGCCGGGGAGGTGTGTTAGCGAATTTTTTGTTTTGGAGTTTGAAGTTTGGTGTTTGAAGACCCTCCTCCGTGGAGTTCCCTCGCTTTTGTAAATACTATTCATAAATTATAAAAATACAAAAATAGAATAATCATAAACACTTTTCCTAAAGTGTTAAAAAAAAAAAAAAATACCCAAAAAGATTTTCCTTTTCAAAATTTGTTTTCATTTTATGATTTCTAAAAAACCCAAAAATAATCTCCTTTCTCCTCTAAACCGTCAATTCTTTATCTCCTTACCCTCTTGAACCGTTTAATTCTATTTTCTTTATCCTCTAAACCGTTAATTCTTTCCTCTTATCCCTCTATATGTTTAATTCTAATGGCGGACACGCGTAAGATGTCAGAATTGCTCCAAGTACCCACCGAGGGTTACGAAGATGCTATCGTTGTACCGGAGATTCTTTCCGAAAATTTCGAGATACAAACCGGTTTAATTCAGCTAATTATGTCAAATCCTTTCTATGGTTTCGAGAGGGACGATCCCTATGCTCACATCAGATGGTTTGATAATTTAATTTCGACTATAAAGTATAAGGATGTTCCTCATGCCACAATTAAGTTGATGTTATTCTCATTTTCTCTCGAGGGGGCAGCCCGGAATTGGCTCGATAAAGAACCCCCTCGATCGATCACTGCTTGGGAAGATCTCGTTTCAAAATTTGTAAATCGTTTCTTTCCTTATTCTAGAACGAAAAATCTTAAGAACGAAATTACGAACTTCCAGCAGCGTTTTGATGAAAGTTTTGGTGAGGCATGGGAAAGATTCAAAGATCTCCTACGAAAATGCCCACATCATGGTTTTTCGGAATTACTCCAGATCGATATATTCTACAATGCTTTAACGCAAACCGATCAAGATTCACTTAATACAGCCGCCGGTGGCAATATCTTGTATTGTACCCCTAGGGATATATTGACAATCATCGAGAACAAATCAAAAGTTATGACATCAAGAAATAAACCGGTTAAGATGGCTGAGCTTACTAATGATATTCGATGCATGCAGCAAAAACCAGAGCCCGTTGATACCGTTTTCAAAAGATGTGATTATTGTGGTGGTCCCCATCCTTTTTACGATTGTCAAGCCACCGATGACGACGTCTACAATGCTACAACAGCCCAATATCGCAAGACTTTCGTTTTCGATGATGATGAGGATTCCATTCAAATGAAAGAATATTATGAGAGTTTGTCGGCTGAAACCACTCCCATTTCTGAGCCTTTCATTTCCGACCCTTCCCCTTCTCTCACACCGGTTGAGAGAAGTAACGTCTTTTTGGAAGAGGTCGATGATTCTATGTCTTCAATAGTTGTTGATCCCGTTGACTCTCTCGTAATGGGGGACGAGCCTCTTAGCACTATTCCGGAAACGGAATCTTCTACTGTTGAGAGCCTTGACCCAATCCCAAGTGAGTCCGAGGATATATCTGACAGTGATTGTGATTCGCTTTTGTGTGATTCTCTTGACATTTCCGAGGTTACTTCCGGGATTTTCTCAAATCCTCTTTTCGAATTCACAAATGACTATACCTTTTGCGAAGTTAATCCTATTTTCGACAAAGATTTTGAGTCCGATTCAGAGACCACAACGGAAGTGGTGGATATTGCTAGCTCTCAGAGCACACCACTTGTCCCATCTATGTGTTCCGACCTTTCTCTCTCGTCATGTGATGTTATGCAAGATGAAGAAAGTGATGAATCTGACACTGAAGATATTATGGAGATTTATGAATTGACTAAAGTGGTTGAAGACGATATTCTTGATTATCCGCCTTATGATTCTGATATGGAAGAAATCGACTTATTTCTTGATGATCCAATACCGCCGGGTATTGAGAGTAACGGGTGCGACTCTGATCAAGATGTCCTTTTTCTTGAAAGCTTGCTTAATGATGATTCTTCTTCCTCTGTTGAGTCGACTCTCACTTATCCCGTTGAGCCCTCGTGTGAAGATAAGATCTTTAAACTCGGGATACGCATTGATGAGATTTTTGTTGAAAACGTTGTTCGAGATAAGGATCCTCCGATGGATGCCTTCATTGTTGAGCCTACACATCTTATCCTTTACCATGAGCTCCCATCTTCTTCGGAGTTTTCTCTTTCTTATCCATCATCCCTTCGACCACCCGCTAAACCACCGGATGATGGATCATTCTTTCTTGACATACCTTATGTGAGTTTGGGAGGAGTTATTCCTTATGTGCTGAAGCCCGACATTTTCTCCCAACCCACCCATTCTCTTTCCCTCCGGAGTGAGGATACCATCTTTGATCCGGGTATCCCTTCCGCTTGTTTCCCCAAGGACAAATGAATTCGGGGACGAGTCAGGCTAGCGACTCGGTGAAGATAAACAGTAGCGCTTCGTGGGAGGCACCCCATGCTTATCCTTTTATCTTATTTATGTTTTCTAATAAGTGACGTGAAGGGGTTAGCCTCTTCGATTTCTCGTGTTTGGTTGTTTGTGATGTTGTGTGTAGGATTTTCCCGATATGAAGACTCTCGTGCTCGAAGTTTGTCTTTTCTCCACTCGAGTTTCATGATCGATGCTGATGAAAATCCAATATCCTAATCTTATCGACTAACGTTTATCTTTGAGCATACTTAATAAACGGCTTTTAGATTTTCGTGATACCCTTGCTTTAAACATTGAGGACAATGTTTCGTTCTAGTCTGGGGTAGGGTAATCTTCGATTTGATTTGACCGCACTTGCTTATTTTTGTTGTGTTTCTCTCGTAACCCCGTTTTTCCTTAGAAAATAAAAAATTGTGCAAAAATGTGAAAATTTTAAATTTTTTTTGTAAGCTTTTGTTAAGTCTTTTTGATTGAAAAGTTGGCTAGTCTCTTAGACAAGAAGCTATAAAATGCGAATTCTAGCTCACAAGGCCAAGATTTTGCAAGTTTCCCTGAGTGACTTTAAATATGCATAACTTTATTTCAATAGACGAAGCATTTGCTAAGTTTATATATGTTTTGACATCTTGTTGACTTTCCGCTGGTGAGAGTAGGAATGGAATTCTGACTTGACCGGGCGTGTTGAGCCCTAGCTTGTTCCCTTAACCATAGATAATTTAATTATCGGCTAAGCATCCGCGGATCTCATTATTTGGGATTTTAAATTTGCGGAGATCGAGAAATGATAGAGTTACTTATGAGTTTAGATGCTAAGCGTGGAGTAGTTTGTTCTCTTTAGAGCCCATCGAAGGTACTTATGGCTTTTTGTTCCCACAAAATTGTTTCACCCCATATCTGTCTAAATAATAATTAGAGATGTTGAGTTTTTGGCGATAGTTAGTTCTTTATCTTCTTAAAAGAATCTTTGTTTTAAAAATTGGGTACACATCAAGGATCCGTAATAAATAAAGCAATAAGTGATAAGTGAAAAGTAATAAGTAAAGTTGTGAGCTGCGGTGTCGAGATCGGACCCTTGGATCTTTAGCCGGGATTGAGTGAGGTCTTAGCCTAGCCAGCCGGGATCCTCATTTCATGAAGCCTATAGTCTTGGAATTACCCCGTGAAGCTCCGTAGTTCATAGCTCATACAAGTAAAAGTTCATGTCAAAAAAAAAAAAAAAAAAAAAAAAAAAAAAAAAAAAAAAAAATTGAAAAATGAAAAAAAAAAGTCAAAAATATAAGTGAATAAAAATTCCTTGATGTGGACCTCATTTTTGAGACAATGGTTCTTGAGAGAAGATGGATAACTAATTATCGACTTAGCTTCATATCTTTATCGGATTAATTCTTATCGAAACGAGAAATTTGAAGAAATTCATTTCTCACAAAAATAAAAAATCTAGAGGAAAATAGGAAAATGGGAACAAAAGGTATTTACACAAGTAACTTCCATGGGTAGTGTTAGCATCTAGAGTCGTATGTAACAATGATTTCGGTTTTACGCTTAGTTTGGGACTTGTGAAAAATCAGGGACGATGTATTCTATCCGTATGGTCACTTCACGCTGTGTTGTGTTTTCTACTCCGTGATCCTAACGTGTCGTTTGAAAAATGTTGGAGTTATTGATCGACATGAAAGTTTAACAAACCGTCATTCATAACCAGAATGTGCTTAATCGTAATATCTACATGTGAATTAAAAGGTAAACGGGGCGTCTTTAGAATTAAGGCTTTCTTAATCTCTTTTGAGGAATCTTTGCTACTTCTTCATAGGTTTAGTAGAAAGAGATTGAAATCCTTGGTTTTAGAAGCGTGAGTTGATTGCATTGCGTGAGGACACGACAATGGTCTCGTCTGGGGTATTTTGATATGTGCTAAAACACATATCATTTCTTTATCAATTATGACCCAAAATAACCAAGAAAAGCCGTTTATTGCTAATATTTGATGGTTTCTTGAGTTTTTGTATGTGCAGGTCCGGATATGATGAAACAGACAAAAGAAAGCCAAAACCGGAAGAAAACCGAGCACGAGAGAAAGAAGAAGTGCAAAAGTCGATGCCGGGGATGCTATTTCGGGGATTTTTATGCTCAAAAGATCAATTTACAAATTCGGAACAGAATTTGGGAGTTTCCACTTTTAACCCTTGCACTTTCATAAATTACATTTTTGGTCCTTGGTGTTTACACTTTACAAGTATAATCCTTATACTAAAAACCTAAGTCCAATCCAAAACACAACTCATATCCAAAAGCCCAAGCCCACAACCACATTACCACCCATACCCATTTTCCCTTAAAACAAACCCTCGTTATTACCCTTTCCCTGGTCAACGAAAAAAAGTCAAAGAAAAATAAAAAAAATACCAATCCCTTCACCCAGTAACTGATACGCGCCCAAAGCAAACAACCCATTTTACTGTTCCATTCCACCCATTCCATTTACCCTGTTAACCCACGTTTTACCCCAACTTAAAATCCTTCTAGAAGGTTTCTGACGCGTCAGAGGTGTGACAGCCCAAGGACTGCCAGCGTGGCCAATTGGAGCTCGCCCATTGGATTTTAAATGTTTTCAAGTTTTTAATTCAATTGTAATCCCAGAATTGTAATCTTCTTTCATTAATGCAAATTTCTTTCTTCAATTTAAATTTTGTCTCAAGTTAAATTGTTGTTAGTTTTATTACTGTTACAATAAGCTCACATAAGCTTTTACAAGCTTATGTAAGCTTATTTAGTTTGTCAGAATTTCATTTCCAAAGGTTTTGGAGAATGGTCAACGTAAGTCAACTTTAGTCAAACTTAAAAGTCAAAATCAGTTTTGGTACAATTTCTGGTTTAAATCTGTTTTATGGTTAAGTTTTACGCTTATGAGGTCATTCCAATCCAGTTTCAGTAAGGATTATAAGTTTTAATTGCATTAGGGTGTTTGGTTTAACTTGGATTTATTCTGGTTTAAGTGTTTTTTTTGTTTGCTCAATTCAAGTTAGTCAAGTTTAGAAACTTGTTAAGGTGCTATCTCAATCTATCTTTCAAGTTCCCAAGCCGTAATTTTAGTCTTAACCTGTTTCTCATTAATCTGTCATTTCAGTTCTAAAACAAGTTTTCTGTCATATTTTTCAAGCAAGTTTAGTCACTTTTTAGTTGTTAGAAAAATTATAAAAAATAAAAATCACAATTTCATTAGCTGTTTTTACTTTTCCCAAAAGAAAAAAATTCAAAAAAATGTGTTGATCAGTTTTCTAGAAGCTCAAAGTAGAGGGTTCAGCAGTTTTTCTGCCCCGCACATCAGATTTGTGTCTGATCAACGTTGAGTACTCAGTTTAACTTGAAGGTGAGTTTATTGATTTAATGCTTCCATAGATAGATAGTAGTATAGGTTTAATGTGTATTTCTCTTAGTGCTTATTTGTTTGCTTATGTTGTTCTGCTTTTCATTTCTATGGTCCTTCATATTTGTTAATCTGATTTGTCCATAGCAGATGCTCTTACTCAGTACTTATTATAGTTTTCTACTCATTAGTGGTTTCTTAGGTTTGGTTTAGGATTAGTAGTTAGTATTTCAGCTCAGTTCTAGCTTTTTAGTAGCTTTAGCATTAGCATTAAGCTAAGTTTAGGACTGTTTGGAATTGCTTATTTAGTAGGATTAGTAGTATGATGTTTTGTTCCATAAGATAGAAAGTAGTATAGGTGCTATAGGAATCTCTTTTAGAAATCCTCTACAGCTTATTTAGATACTAAATTCAGGTCTGCAAGGTTTCTGTTTTAACTTTATGCGGTTCTGCATAAGTCCCCCTTCTGCCCTCTAGACTGCTGTGATAGCAGTCTCACATTTAGTGCTTATGTCCTTTTTGCAGCTTATTTGTTTACTTGAGGATTAGAACTTGTAGTACTTAAGTTACCTTGTGCTTTCCATTTAGCTTATTATAGTTCACTTTTGCTTATAGATTATTAGAATCCCATGTAGGAGTGTTTGTTTTAGCTTTATCCTTTGAATCTGAATTGTTCTTGAATCTGCTCCTTTTATGGATTTGGATTAGTTAGATTGGATATAGAGTGGTTTAAGTAGAAGTTTGTTTTAAGCTAAAAGTAGAAGTTGCAAAAGATCAAAAAAATATATATATATAAAATAGCCAAAAAGGGGGCTGCTGAGATTCGACCTCAGGACCTGCAGCCTCACTGTCACGCTGCACACCACAACACCTGTACCATCATGCCCTTGGGTCTTTTGTGTTATAGTTTGCACCAGTTATTTATTTAACAACGGTTTTCATTATTTAGCCTAGTAGTCCATTTTGCTTATTAATAGCTTAATACAAACTGCTTTTCCAGATTTTATATTTTTCATAAATGTAGATTAGCTTAAAGTAGTTTTCATAAAATTTTCATATTTTTCTAAAATGTTTTAGTATTTTTAATAATTAATTTCTTAGTATTTAGTTTTTAAATCATAATAAATAAATAAAAACTCAAAAAAATATTCCGCTTTTTCCTAAAATCATTTTTACTTGAATTCTTCGTAGGAAAAATAGATTTTCAGTCCTAGGGTCGTTTTTCCAAACACTTTACGTTTGAGGCTCGGGTTTTTACCCGAGCGCGCTCGTTTTTACGTTTTTCTTACATTTTTAGTTTTAAAAGTTTCTTTTTGTCAAATTACTTTTCTTATTAGTTTAATTTAGTTTTCTTTTCATAAAATTAGCTTTAATCCCCATAATTTAGTTTTAATTCACGTTTTTAGAATTCCCGTAGTTGCGTTTTAGGCTTAAATTGCATTTTAGGTTTAATTTGCTTTACGTTATTGTTTATATGCTTATTTGGATCGTTTTAGTTTATGTTTCATTATCGTAGCGTAGAAAACCGTTATCATCCCTTTTACACTTTCGAATCCCGAATCGATACGTGAGTTGATAAACTCCATTCATCCCTCGTTGGGAAAACGACCCGGGAAATAGATACCTTTGTATTTCTTCAGAAAATATCTATTGTACGAAAACGTTCAAATCACTTAGCAAACCTGCACTCCCTTGCAAAGTGAGCAGTCTTTTGACAATTGAAGCATTCAATTTAGGATTTGTCAAAAGTTATTCCTTGTTTTGGTTTGAAATCAATACTTTTGCCTGTCTTCTTCATGTATTTTTTGATCCTTGCAGTGATCATAGCAACTTGCCACCTGATATCAATTTCTTCAAGTGCATCTTCTTCAATCTGTGCTAGATCCTCTTCATAAGTGACAGGTAAACTGGCTTGTTGTGCAAAGAAAGAGCACACAACTTCATCTGAGTGCAAAGTGGTAGGTGGTGGGGCCTGCTGAGCATATGAAGGGGGGTTGTAAACAGCAGTACTTTGAGAAACAGTACTTTGAGGAGAAGCAGTACTTTTGACAGAAGTACTGTCCTTCTTTTCAGATGATAGAAAAGCTATATTGTGAGACTTAGAATTTGTTTGACCACTCATCTCATGCTCATACACCTTCAGTTGATGATAGAGATCATCAAAGTCCATGACATCCAAACCTTGTTGTCCTCTGATCATTGTAGCAATCACATGCCATGTAGATGGAAAACTCCTTAGAAACTTCAAATTAGCATCCTCAACTGACACTTCTGCCTTGTATAACTCCAACATGTTGAGGAGATTTTGAAACCTATCATATGCAGCATCAAGACTCTCTCTTTCACCTACTGTGAAAGTTTCAAACTGTTGCTTCAGCAAATTTCTGTGCATCTTCTTAGAGGCTTCATTCCCTCCAAATCTGGTCTTGAGAGCATCCCAGAGCTGCTTAGCATCTTTAGCATCATGAAATTTGAGAAGATGACCATCTAGAATGGCAGATAAGAGAATGTTTAGTGCATTTTCTTGATTCCTTAGGGTTGCTGCTGGTAAGACTGCCTTTGGTGCTATAGGTTTTCCAGGAATATTAATAGGTTCTAGAACTACCTCATTGCCATTAACAATTACATTCCATAGAGCATGGTCTGTAATGGCAATATACTGCCTCATCTTCATGCACCAGAGATCATATTCTCCCTTCTTGATTATTGGAATTCTGAGTGAGGTGATTGAGGGTGGTGGAACAGCTTCAGTCGACATCTTGAATATAGTTGAAGTAGGGTTTCTTCCTAGTCAGAGTTTCCACACAAGCTCTGATACCACTTGTTGGATCGATATACTTTAATCAAACTAACTTAACTAGCTTGTTAAGGTTTAATAACCTCGGATAAATCCTAAGTTATTAACAAAGAAACACTGAGCAATCTTTATCAAGTACGGGGAATTTACTTAACAAGGCTAAGAAGAATAACTTTTATTATAAACTCTAAATCTGCTTATTATGCAGATACTCTAAACAACTCTAAGATTATCGAACTTCTCTCTAAAACACTAAATAATTTGTGAATTCGTAAACTCTAAAACTCATAAACTCATACCTCTAATGCCAATCTAGGAGTCCTTTTATAGGCTCAAGGATATCCTAGTCGGTTTACAATTTGTATTCTTGTACAACAAGTAATCTAAACATAGAATACAATACTTTCCATAAACGAATATAATAGTTCTTTGTTCTTGTAGTACTTTGACTTCATAGTGCAGTACTTTGACTTTGTCTTTAGCAGTACTTTGAATCTTTGACGTTTTCCAGTACTTTACAACTTACAGTACTTTCATATCTTCAGCACTTTCATATCCCAACAAAAGGCATGACTTCTGTCAAATAACATTCTTTTGTTTGCTCAAAACCCCTTTCCCCTTTTGTAATCCTAGTTGGTGTAATTCTCTTCTTACATGTTTTTTCAAAGTCCCCAAATAGTTGATAAACTACATATAAGCTGACTAAGGTTTTGCTTTGTGTGGGAAGAGTTCTAGGCAGTAAATGCATAGGTGTATTTGGAGGATACACAGTGGCTGGAGGCAATCTCCTACAAGGGGAATTCTTTTCAATCAAATCATCAGCTTTTTGCTTGTCCATATCTTTTTTCCAGAACACTTGTTCAGGGGTCAGCTGGGTTTGAGGTCTAAATTTATTAAAGGCAATCCAGTTTTCCTTAGCATAATTCGGTGTTTCTTTTAGGCATGAAGGATTCTTAAGTTTTTCATGTAATTTTTTTCTGGTGACTTCTTCTAATTGTCTATCTTCCTCAGTGCATTCAACACAGGTAGGCTTCTGTCTAGGCTTAAGAATCTCATTTCCATCATAGATTACCTTTTGAGCTGCTTTTGCTTTAATGCAAACCTCATGATTAGGTTCTTCTACCAGTGCAACACTATGTTTATCACTTAAAGTTCTATGTTTAGTGATCATGTGAGCAGTCTGAATGGTGTTTCCTTGTACGTACAACTGGTTTTCTAGTTTGTTCTTCAAAGTTTTTAGGTTGGAAAATTCAGTTAAAAGTTTTGATTCCTTAGCATTAAATTCATATTTAAGCACTTTTACATTTTCTTGAAGTTCTTGTTTTTGCTTACCAGTTTTGTTCAGCTTTTCTTGTAAGGAATCTAACTCTTTTTTTAACATTTCTTCCCTAAAATTACTTTTTCTGATAATTGTACGCATTTGGTCATCCATTTCCTGCTCACAGGTAGTTAATTCAAACTTAGCACGTTGTTCATATATGGCAACTTGTTTCTTATAGGCATTCAGTTCAGAGATAATAGAATCATCAGGGGCACATGCATTGTATTCATAAAAAATATAGTCATTATTGACTGCAGAAGATGCATCACTTGGTACAGTCACACTTTCACTTTGTATCACATATTGATCATATGGGACAACATTGCTATTACCCATATTTTCAATATTTGATTTATTAATTTCAGGTGATTGCACCTTGTCATGTATCTTTTGCACATCAACTTCATCATATAGTTTTAATACCTCTGATATGATTGAATTCTTGGAGGGACTTGCTTGTTGTGGTGACAGAACCTTTAGAGAGACCATTGGTGAAATACTAGCCATGAAGATTGTCTGGGCAGTAGGTTCATCATTGACATCAGATCCAAATGCATCACAATCTGCCACTTGAAATACATTTGGATGATTATGACCTATTCCCTGCACTGGCTGCTCATCCACATCTGCATCATAAGTTTTGGCATTTCCCTCAGCAAGAAATAGCAATTCTTCCTCATCCAACACTGCTCCATTATCTTGAGCTTGCACCAGCAACATTTTGTCCCTAAAGTACTCTGCATTTTGTGGACGTTTTAGAGATGTGCAGTTCCTTGCAATATGTCCTTCACCACCACAGTTGTAACACTTGATTGGCTTCCCTTGACCTTGAGTCATGTTCCTTCCTCGATTCTGATTGCCCACATATCCTCCACCTACTCCTGTATTTCCATAACCTGCTCCTGCCAGTCCTTGTTCATTCTGTCTTCCTTGCACATTCTGCACCACTACTTTTCCATCTCTAACAGTAGCTTGATTGTGGGGATTGGATACCATTCTGAGGTTGTTGTTGGTGTGTGGAGTGAGGTTCAGATTTTGCTTAACCATAAGGGCCAGTTGATTGACGAGATTTTCCATGAATGTGTCTGAATCTGGATGCTTATACCTTGGATCTGGAATGAGTTTGTGATTACCATTACTAGTTTGTATGACTTGAGATGCTTTGGTGGTTATTCCTACATTAGTGTAGAATGCAGTTGTATCATTTGACGAGCTTGCATCACCAGAATTGGATTTGAACTATTCCAAGATCATTCGTTCAAACATGGCATGTTTCTCATTTTGAAGCAAATAAGCATACAATTGCTCGTAGTTAGTGTGCCTCAATCCTTTGGTTAGCTTGACAGAAGTGACAAATTTGTGCCATTCGGGATTCATGTTGTTCACAAACTTTGAATTGAGTTGGATATTTGGCATAGTCATTTTGATATTCCTCATGTCATTCACAAGCTTGTGGAACCTCACGTAGTAATCAGTGACAGTTTCCCCAGGGTTCATCTCAAAGTTCTCAAAATCATCATACAGTTGAGACTCTTTATCTTCTTTAGTTAATTCAGAACCAGAGAGAAGCATCTTGACATTGTCCCAAACTACCTTGGCTTCAGTGTTGTGATTGATCAGCTTGTAAATGTCCTTTGGTAGACCCTGAAGTATAATGTTTGAAGCCCTAATATCAGCATCGTATCTCTTTTTCTCCTTTTCATTAAGCTCATCATACGTTTTTGATCTATCCAATCCTAATATAACTGAACCATCAACATTAGTTTCAAGAATATCTCTCATAGTATCAACTTGATACGGTCCTTTATCAATTGATTTGAGGATGTTAACCCCATTTTCCTTACCCAAGCAGTACAATCTGATTCGTTGAGCCCATGAGTCATAATCTGTTATGTCTAGCATGGGTAGACGAGTATCAGATCCTGCAGCTTGAACGTCATCAGCAATGGAAGATATGAGTGTAGACATGTTAGTAGACATGATTACAGATTCCAAGGGATTTTACAATTCTTTGATTAAACCGGGAAATAGATTCTTTCACGGGATTTTACTGAATCAAGAGAAAACCGTAAAACATAACACGAAGAAGCAATAAGTCTCAATAGACAAATCACTCACCCAGACAAATCCCAGTTAGGACAAATCGCTACACAGACAAATCGCTACACAGGAAAATCGCTTTGACAAGTCGCAACACAGACAAATCGCTTTGACAAATCGCTGCTCAGACAAATTGCTTCTTAGATAAATCGCTTAGCAGACAAATCGCATAGAAGACAAATCGCATAGTACACAAGTACACCCACTACTTTGTCCTTTTTGTCGTTTTGTCTCAATAACAAATCGCTTCTCCAAAAATAATGACAAATCACTACAAGACTAAGACAAGTCGCTTCAATAAACAACAACAGAAGGGACAAAACGCTTCAAGAACAGGACAAATCGCTTCGATGAAGCTTTTACCGTGGCACAAATCGCTTCCTAGAAAACTTCAAAAACACAACTTTTCAATCCAAAAACAGCCCAACCACGATGATTCAAGCCTTCCAAATCAATACCTAAACACTTATAATGATTCTAAACACAAAAGTACTATCAAAATCCAAACTTTAACACTAGAAATGATCCAAATGATGCTAACTACTCTAAACTCATACAAACCCAAAAACCATATGAAAACCACTAGAAATCCAAGAACATGAGAGTTGAGTGATCAAACCATGGCTCTTGATACCATTTGTATCATATTGGATTTCATAAACACATCATATCATAGCAATAAGGGGGCGTATGGTTTAGATTCTAGAGAGAGAAAGCAAAGAGTTTTGGGAACTTTGTGAGACAAAGAAAAATGAATATTGAAAGCTCCAACCCTTTTCCTTAGAGGGCAAAGGGTATTTATAGTTACAAACATGACACGCCCTCCTTCGGGCTGTGGATCAGGCATACAGTGGGTAAAGACCCGTCCGTCCTCCACGGTTTTACTTAACTAATTACTTACTAATACTAAATGACTACGACTACGAGCTTTCTAACGAATACATTTACTTGAGGTGACCGACTCTTTAACAATTGGATTTTCTAAATCCTAACAAAGTCGGACTACAAACGTTTAGGGTTTTTACTCCAAAAGTCTACCTCTTTAAATGAAGAAAAATCGAATTCTATATATAGATTTACACTTGCGACAGCATCGCCTTATAGGTGGGACTCCGTCAGATCGCCGTAATTAGGGTTTTCGTCTTGGCCAAGTTATTGATGGGACGGCGTCATGTTGGAGTTGTGACGCCATCAGTCTTTATATGGGATGTCGTCTGATTCTGGATCTGGGCCATCTGAGATGAAAAGTCTGAGTGACGCCCTTCTTCTTCAAAGCCTGACTCCGTCAGGTGTTATGAGCAAAAATTCCACTGAGCCTTCTAGTGCAAGTTTTTATCAAATTTGTATAGAGGGATAGCGTCGCCCTTTTTTTGGGACGCCGTCAGGTTCAGTTTGAGCAGCTGATAAGGTTTTAAAATGTACCTTTTTGAGGGGTCGTTTAAGCCCTTATTTGATCACTTTTGTATTCGTTATTACTTAATATCGTTCCTTTTCACTTTTTAGGTCTCTTGAAGGCAAATTGCTGGAATGGCACTTATTTGGATGAAAAGGCGCGGATATACGAAGAAAATGGCCAAAGTCAAGAATCGAGAAACTCAAGCTGCTGAAATACAAGGGGACGGCATCAGGTGTTAATTGCGACGCCGTCGGAGCACTTCTGTGATGGCTCAGTAGCCAAATTGCTTATTTTCAAGTGACGGTGTCAGGCTTTAAAAGAGTAGGCCGTCGCAACTCAAACGGCCTAGATTTGATCCAGACGGCGTCAAAGACTGAAGGGGACGACGTCACAAGCATAAGGTGACGTCGTCGCAAGACTAACGTGGCCAAGAAGAAACCCTAATGACGGCGACCCGACAGCGTCACAAATCATAAGGTGACACCGTCGCGATTGTAATCTTATATATAGAATCCGAAATTTTCAGATTTAGTGTGTAGTCTTTTGGAGTAAAAACCTAAACCGAACCAAGGCTGTCTTGTACAGTATTTTAGGGTTCCAAACCCTATCTTACATCAAGATAAGTGTTTTACTTCATTAATTCAATTATGTCTTCAATTATTTGTGTGTATGCTTGCATGTTCTCCATGTCCGGCTAATTTACTTGTGTGTTTCTTAGGGAATATGAAACTTAATTATTGAATATTGATTGGTTGTCTCTTATCTTAATTGTTAATGATCTAGTAATGCGATAGGTCATTCGTTGTGTAATTAATGCTTGATTAATCTTTGTGAACCTTGGACTATAACACTTAGAGCAGTTGTAGGCTAAACCATCCAAAGAGTACCTTAGAGTTAGAGTCTGTAATCCCTAGAGATTTTGTAGACGAGACCCTTTTGGTAGTTTCAAAGAGTTAGGGACAAACACATACCCTACGACTTTAGACACACAATGCGATTAAGAATAAGGACGTGACAATTCAACCATCAATAGGAGATAATTAAGGAGTAATAAAACCTAAGTGAACACATCTTTAAACCATCATACGAGCACACAATAATTAGACATAGACTACGTACACCTTAGATTAGATAATTAGATAAGTAGAGTAATCGGTAGAAATACCAACCCCTAAATCCAAACCCCGAGATTCGTACCTTTCCTTTCCTAAAAAAAATATAAAAAGATAAAAAATAATCTTCCTCAACCCCAACCTTAGCGTAGTAACTCCTTACTAGCATTCCTATTCCCCTAGAGAACGATATCAATTCCTGTGGCTTACCCTATTACTACACTACAATGATTAGGTTCACTGCCTATGGTGTTGAAAAACTTGCTCGACAAAAAGGAAGTTCCTTTGACCCCAAACGGCGTGTAGCGTTATCAAGTTTTTGGCGCCGCTACCGGGGAATAGAATAGCTAGTTAGTAGTCCACCTCGTTTAGGTTTCTTTACTTGATTCCTATCAAGTAAAATTTTCTCATTTTTAGCTTTCTCGTAGTCTATCCCCCTTCTTCGTGACCTTTGTTCGTAATCCCATCACTTTTCATCATGGAAGGTGATAACCAACCACCACTCATCAACCCACCACCAAATGACCCGCCAAGAGCCTGTACTCTTGGTGAATACCCGAGACCAAGCCACCTAGGCTATAGGAACACCATTGAGCTTCCCGACCAAGCCCATACTACGGCCCTGCGATCCGACACCATCCGGTTGGTGCAAAACGGATGTGCATTCCATGGACTTCATTCCAAAGATCCTAATCAGCATCTTAAGGATTTCCTTAAAATTGTCGATTTCATCGACCTTGATGCTACTACTCGGGAGACCACGCGTCTGCGTCTCTTCCAATTCTGTCTACGGGACCAAGCTAGTCATTGGCTTGAGCGACTTCCCGCCGGCTCTATCTCAAGTTGGGATGATCTCACCTCTCGCTTCCTTGCTCAATTTTTCCCACCGGGGAGAACCACTAAGCTTAGGAATGACATCTTGATGTTCCAACAACGTCAAGGTGAATCTCTCTATCAAGCATGGACTCGATTCAAGGACTTACTTCATAAAGTTCCTCATCACGGCATTGATCTTTGTCTCCAAGTCCAACTTTTCTATGATCATGTCAACTTCCCCACCAAGCGATCCATTGACCAAGCGGCCGGTGGAAAACTTAGTGATCTCACCGCGGAAGAATCATGGGGTATAATAGAGGACCTTGCTCTCTATGACAACGAAAGTTGGAATGACCCCCGTGAGTTGCCCAAAACCGTTAAGGCAATTTCCTTGCCTCCCATTGACTCACAACCTTCCGACCGTAGGATGATCGAACTTGAAGATCAAGTTAAATTCCTAATGAGTTCCTACGGAAATCCTAAGTCTTCACATCAAGTGAATAAAATCACTCTTCCTTGTGAGTTATGTAGTAGTCCCCATGACACTCGTGATTGCACAAGACTCCCCGAACAAGCTTTTGCGGACTACGCCTCCATGCGTACCGACGGAGCAGGAGAGAAGTGGTACACTTTCAAGCCCGAACAAAACAACTTAGGAAACTCTTACAACCCCTCATGGAGAAATCACCCTAACCTTAAGTGGAACCAAAGCTCATCTAGTCCACCTAATAGGTTCAATTCTCTAAACACCGGAAACCCCGCTAATCTTGAGGCAATTGCATCTAGATTCATGTCATCTCAAGAAACTCGATTGACTAAGCTTGAAGCCGATTTTAAGCGAAGACAAGGCGAGATGACAAACAAGCTTGATGCCCTCTTAAAAGCCTTTAATGAACGGGAAATTGGAGCACTCCCAAGTGATACTATAAAGAACCCAAAAGTGAATTCGATTTCGTCGACTTCATGTTCTTGTTCACCATGGGAGAGTGCACATCCATGCCCCTCACACCCAACGGTTCACTCGGTAAATGCTATCAACAAGGGTTCCAAGCAATCCAAAATGAGGTACCAAGGCCCTGCACCATTGGTAGAACCTACTCTTGAGAAACCCGTCAACCAAGAACCCAAACCTAATCTAGAGGAGGAGTACAAGGAACTCCATAAAGAAAAACCGGTTCTTGAAGTCTCAGCTCATGCACCTTATTATAATGCTTTAAAAGAAAAATATGAGTTAGAACTTAAACTTGGAAAACATGGGTCCGCTTTTGTGCGAAATAATCTACCTAAGAAGTTAGACGATCCCGGGCTATTTACTCTTCCGTGTAGGCTTGGAACTTCTAAACCTCTCGATGCTCTAGCCGACTTAGGATCATGCATCAATCTTGTTCCGTTGTCCCTCCATAGAATCCTTAACTTAGGTAAGATAGAACCAACGGAAACCATCTTAGGTTTAGCGGACGGTAGTGTTGCATATCTGGTAGGGATAATAAAAGACATGGTAGTACACGTAGGAGAGTTGACTCTTTTGGTCGACTTTCATGTGCTAGACATGAATAAGGACCCGACATGCCCATTACTAGTAGGATGAGGATTCTTAGCTACCGCTAGTGCTATCATCGATTGTAAGATGTCCAAGATAGTGGTAGGAGAGGGGAGTGCTAGGTCAATTTACGATGTCAAAAAGCATACGTACTATAAAGAAGAGGAAATCCCACATGTGATTAGGTTGGATAGGACGCCTTCTAGATATGGACCTTGGATAGATAAGAACCTCATAGGTCCCCAACGACCTTTCTACTTAGATGAAGCCTTTGCTAGTAAAGCAAATTTCCATGAAAAAGAAATGGCTAGGGACATGGAAGTGAACCCGTTCGAGGACGCCTTAGTATTTAGGAAGATGACCGAGTTCCTAGTAAGTTTGCCCGTCAACCTTGTCATGAATAAGTGGAAAATTGAGAAGCCTAAACATAAGTGGGATTGGGATAGACCGCCTAGTGATGGTAATGGAGTGTGGCACATTTGGATAACAATCTATGATCCCGATGGAGAGAAGTTTGAAAAGGCATATCGAACCGAACGTACTACTAGGAACTTAAATGATTAGTTTGATCCTTATGACATTGTTAAGGATAGGCTTACTTATATCGGTACGTAGGAGCACCACTACGAGTCTAGCTACAAGACTCATAAATAAAGAAAAGCGCTTCGTGGGAGGCAACCCATGCTTAATTGTTTGCTTGTTAGTGTCGTATATCTTTTATTGATTGCTTATTCGCATGTTTAAATTTGTAAAAATGCTTTATTTTGTTTTTAACCTCGTCTTAATTGCATATAAAGGTATTTTACATAAAGGATAAGTGTAGGGAGGATTACACACGTTTTCAAAAGAAACGTAAACATGAGAATAACAATAAATTAAAAGATATACATGTGTGTTTGTTCGAGTCAAATGCTTGTATCGAGTCATAATGGATGTTTTGCAGAAATTTTTCCAGATTCTAAAGATTTAAATTTTCCAGAATTTTTTCCAGAAAATCGCAGACCAGTTTTTGTCAGGATAACCTGACGGCGTCAGGATCGTAACCTGACGGCGTCAGGAAGGATTAAAAACAACAGATTACTTTTTTCTCGTTTTCTGAGCTACTTATAAAATTTTTTGGAATTTTCGAGGTCTTAATTTCCAGAAATTATGTAAACATCCATTCCACAAGCATTATATCTTAGTTTTGTAGAGTCTTATATATATTATTACCGCCGATTTTACGCGAAGGTTTCGTTCTTTTTCTTCAAGTGTGCAGGTTTTATTTATCAAGAAGAAGATACATAAGGTTGGAAGGAGCTTTTCACGCATACATTCTTCTTGGAAAGGATTTAACCACTACTTCACACACAGATCCTACCGAGCTAATCAGGGGAGTATTAGTTTCTTTCGTTTTTCATTACCTTCTATTATCATAACTTTGATACTTTCGGGGAACATTGGGGACAATGTTCAGTTTAAGTGTAGGGAGGGAAAATAAAACGGGAACTTTGAAACTATGCTTATCCTTGATTATTTGCTTTGTCCAATTGTATTTGTGTAATAAACCATAAGAAAATGTCGGTTAGGGTAATTTTGGCACCAAATTTAAAATTTTTCATGACATATAGGAGTGGGCCATTAGTCTTAACAAAAGCGTCTCACAGATAGGAAGTTGCATGACTAGCATAAAAACCCTTTACCACCTAAATTCCACCCATAATGTGAGGATCACCCTTAGATTAGTAGGAATTAAAGCTTTCATCTTTAATGCTTAGTGTGTGAATAGGTAGTATATTAGATTCTAGAACTTGTTTTGTGATGCATCCCGAGATCGCTAGTAAGACTACACCTGTGTAGTTAGGAATAACTAAATGATAAGAGGCATTAGGATAACCCTTGTTTGATACCCATAATATAATTACTTCTTCCACATTGGTTGAGTAATTCCCCCACACCTTTGCGTTGTACTCATCTTTAGTACACGATACCCCTAGTTAACCCCTCAGAGCCTATCCTTTTTGCGGTTCTCGTGATGTTTCGGTTTTTCCGAAATATCAATGAAGAGCATTGTTTACACCCCACCCCCAAATGTACACCCAAATCGCCTTAGCCTACCTTGTATGCACTCACTTTTAGTGCATTATTGTTATCACCCCAAACCCTTAGCTCAATTATCTAGTTGCTTGCATGAGTTGCTAAGTCGAGTCATATCCTTTGTATACAGTTTTGGCACGATTGAGACTCATGGGAAAAGTTAAAGTTTATGAAATGACTAGAAGGGAACGTTAATTCAAACTCCCTTATTTGCATAATAGTGTACTCCAAGTGTTTTGATCTTTTCAATTCGGGTCAAGTTAGTGTTAGAATAATAAAAACTCAAGTGTAGGGATGTGCCTATAAATTCCTATTATTTTGATGTTACCATAGAGGATGGTAGAGTAAAAGTGTATGAAAAAAAAATCGAAAAAAATAGAAAAAGAGAAAAGAAAAAAAATAGAGTGTTCAAAAAAAAAAAAAAAAAAAAACATACGGGCTACCATCCTACATCTATCCTTTAAATTTATGTTTGTTTGTTTCAGTTATCTAGAGTTTAGAGTGTCGAGTCTTGGCTTAGCAACGCCATTCTTCGTATGCTTGTAACATAAAGATTTTTGACTTGCCACCACTAAATTGCTTAGCCCACCAAACCCTTTGTTTCCCTACCGTAAGCCTAACATTACAACCCTTTAAAAGACCTCTTTGATAGTCTTTCCTAGGTGCTTACGCCAAAGCGATGGAGGTTTGATCTATTCTCAAGCCTATGGTAATCTATGTACTAGGACCGGTTAATGAGTGTTTATCTTCCATTTCCAACTTGCTATATTTCATATACACCCGAGAGATGTGGGTATCCAAACACCCCATGTGAGGTGCTAGTATGTAATTTCCGTGCTTGTTATGACTTTTGCGGGGCTTATATGTGTTGTGGATTGTTTTAAACCAATGCTTCATGACCCCTAACTTATAAATTAATTCGCTAAAAGCACATTTGCTTGAGGACAAGCAAATACCAAGTGTAGGGATATTTGATAAGGTTTTAAAATGTACCTTTTTGAGGGGTCGTTTAAGCCCTTATTTGATCACTTTTGTATCCGTTATTACTTAATATCGTTCCTTTTCACTTTTTAGGTCTCTTGATGGCAAATTGCTGGAATGGCGCTTATTTGGACGAAAAGGCGCGGATATACGAAGAAAATGGCCAAAGTCAAGAATCGAGACACTCAAGCTGCTGAAATACAAGGGGAAGGCGTCAGGTGTTAATTGCGACGCCGTCGGAGCACTTCTGTGACGGCTCAGTAGCCAAATTTCTTATTTTCAAGTGACGGTGTCAGGCTTTAAAAGAGTAGGCCGTCGCAACTCAGACGGCCTAGATTTGATCCAGACAGCGTCAGAGACTGAAGGGGACGGTGTCACAAGCATAAGGTGACGCCGTCGCAAGACTAACGTGGCCAAGACGAAACCCTAATGACGGCGACCCGACGGTGTCACAAATCATAAGGTGACGCCGTCGCGATTGTAATCTTATATATAGAATCCGAATTTTTCAGTTTTATTGTGTAGTCTTTTGGAGTAAAAACCTAAACCGAACCAAGGCTGTCTTGTACAGTATTTTAGGGTTCCAAACCCTATCTTACATCATGATAAGTGTTTTACTTCATTAATTCAATTATGTCTTCAATTATTTGTGTATATGCTTGCATGTTCTCCATGTCCGGCTAATTTACTTGTGTGTTTGCTTAGGGAAAATGAAACTTAATTATTGAATATTGATTGGTTGTCTCTTATCTTAATTGTTAATGATCTAGTAATGCGATAGGCCATTCGTTGTGTAATTAATGCTTGATTAATCTTTGTGAACCTTGGACTATAACACTTAGAGCAGTTGTAGGCTAAACCATCCAAAGAGTACCTTAGAGTTAGAGTCTATAGTTCCTAGAGATTTTGTAGACGAGACCCTTTTGGTAGTTTCAAAGAGTTAGGGACAAACGCATACCCTACGACTTTAGACACACAACGCGATTAAGAATAAGGACGTGACAATTCAACCATCAATAGGAGATAATTAGTGAGTAATAAAACCTAAGTGAACACATCTTTAAACCATCATACGAGCACACAATAATTAGACATAGACTACATACACCTTAGATTAGATAATTAGATAAGTAGAGTAATCGGTAGAAATACCAACCCCCAAATCCAAACCCCGAGATTCGTACCTTTCCTTTCCTAAAAAAAATATAAAAAGATAAAAAATAATCTTCCTCAACCCCAACCTTAGCGTAGTAACTCCTCACTAGCATTCCTATTCCCTTAGAGAACGATATCAATTCCCGTGGCTTACCCTAATACTACACTACAACGATTAGGTTCACTGCCTAGGGTGTTGAAAAATTTGCTCGACGAAAAGGAAGTTCCTTTGACCCCGAACGACGCGTGTAGGTTCACTGACTAGATTACCTTCATAACAGGTTCGTTTGGTTTGGGATGATATTCGGTTGTTATTTTGATATTAAAATGTATATTCATCATCTTTATATGTTTGCATTCTTACTTATTTGTAAGTAACATATGTTTGTTTGTGTTCATGGGTATTATGTTCAGCCACTTATTTATATTTGAAGTAATTATAAGTTTGATAGAATCTAAGTTTATCATCGTCATTTTTGTAATAAAATTGTATGATTTTGGATTTTGTTTGTTAGTGATGCTGATGTCATCATACCTGAATTTTATTATTATTATTATTATTATTATTATTATTATTATTATTATTATTATTATTATTATTATTATTATTATTATTATTATTATTATTATTATTATTATCATTTTTTTTTATTTATTATAAACTCACTTTTATTATCATTATCATTATCATTATCATTATCATTATCATTATCATTATTATTATTATTATGTTTTAAGTATTTTATTTCAATATTTGTGCTCAACTTGTTCTTTGTGATTTTGTGTTATTGATTGATGTAAGGAGGTGTTTGGTAGGGAGACATAGAAAGAAATGAAATTAATCTCATTTCTCGAGCGTGTTTGGTAACTTGAGTCTTTAACATCATTTTCTCATTTTGGCCATGCTTAACTGCTTGACTAAATTATTTTTATGACATGTGTCTTTACAAGTACAAGTGTTATGTGAAGACATTTTTTTTTCTTTTAACTTAAATGACAAATTTACCCTCAAACACATATATAAAACACACCACATATTTCATTTTTTCTAATTTTTTATCACTCTCTCTTCTACTAAGATCCGACCATATATATACCCCTGCCACCATCATCATCATAAAATACGCACACACACACACACACACATATATAAATATATATATATATATATATATATATATATATATATATATATATATATATATATATTTATATATATGATGAGTGGGGTATAACACATATATAAACCTCCCACCACCATCATCATAAAAGACAACACAAGATCCAGCCAAGACTATCGTCAAAGATCCGGCCAGATCCGGCCAACACCCATCGTCAAAGATCCGGCCAACACCCGTCGTCAAAGATCCGGCGGAGGCGGTGTCGAGATCTACAGATTCGACCTTCAGAATTCTGATCGAAATCCGGCCTTCGAGATCTACAAATAATAATAATAATAATAATAATAATAATAATAGTAATAAAGTGATGTTTTATATAAAAATAATAATAATAATAATAATAATAATAATAATAATAATAATAATAATAATAATAATAATAATAATAATAATAATAATAAAATTCAGGTACGATGACATCCGCATCGCTAATGAACAAAATCCAAACCGAGGTAATCATACAATTTTATTACAAAAATGACGATGATAAACATAGATTCTATCAAACTTATAATTACTTCAAATATAAAGAAGTGGCTAAACATAAATACTCATTAACACAAACAAACATATGTTACTTACAAATAAGTAAGAATGCAAATATATAAAGATGATGAATATACATTTTAATATCAAAATAACAACAAAATATCATCCCAAACCAAAAGAACCTGTTATGAAGGTAATCTAGTCCACCCTTTGTTAAGACTAAAAGGGACGTACGGCACGGCAGCTTATCGTCATCTTCGTCCGTTGCAGAGTGCATTGCCCTTGTGGTGTGATAAGGTGATGGTTGTTGGCGGTAGTGGAAGTAAAGGTTGTGGTTGCAAGATCTGGTAAAAGAGAGTGGTTTAGTTAATGTGTTAAAAGAATGGAGATTGGGGAGCCTTAAATGATAGATATAAAGGGGAAACTTTGGAAGCTGCGGCAGTTAAAACTTTTTGAAAATTTTAAAATTTGTTGGTTTACTTCTTACCGCTAAAAATTTTGTGAGTTGTACTGTTCAATTGATGACGGTAGGTAGGTATTAATGAAGTTTGTAGAAGACGGTTGGAGATAGAAAAGTTTGGTGATAGAATGTTGTTGATGCTTTTTATTTTCCTACTTTGTTATTAAAGTATCATTTAATATGCAAACTATAGTATTGACATGCATTGTTTATTCAATTACCAAAATGGGCCAAAAATCCAACTTTGATGCATTATCTAGTCACTTTTAACATCCTTTTCCGATTTTGACATGTGTCCATACAAGTACAAGTGTTTGGTGAAGATGTTTTTTTGTTTTTAACTTAAATGACAAATTTACTCTTATTATCTTTCTTTATTAATTATCTCACCTACCATCACCTAAATCCATCCACCTACCTCACCACCTTACCAGTCCAAAACCACCACCACCACCGCTGCTCATCTGCTCGACCATCACTGCTCAACTGCTCGACCACCACTGCTCAACCACAAAAAATATCTATCCTGATCAAAACTGACACGCAAAATTACTTATTTCATCAGTCGATCCACATCTTCAATAAATCCATCTCCAAAATAACTTTATTTCATCAATCAAAAAACAAATACCCATATTATATTCATAATAAACCAGTAACCAAACCGTTAATTAACAAATCCGGAATGTGAAATGTTGACTAGTCTTAATTAACCACAATTTTAATTAAAAAAATCACGCATCATAGATCTAAAAAAAGATGTTGTATATGTTGTAGTTGGCTTTTTTGTTACAAAGAAAACTACAATCGAAAACATATTAGTTTTCACGATGTCGACACTAACAAAAAATCAACACAATCAAAAACATATTAGTTTTCACGATGTCGACACCGCCGGATCTGTAGATCTCAAAGGCTGGATCTGTAGATCTCGAAGGCCAGATCTGTAGATTGCTTTTCGCGCAGAATTCCAAAGGCCGGATCTGTAGATCTCGACACCGCCGTCGTCGGATCTGGCCGGATTTTTGACGATGGGTGTTGGCCGGATCTAGCTGGATCTTTGAGGATGGGTGTTGGCTGGATTTGGCCGGATCTTTGACGACGGTCTTGGCCAGATCTTGTGTTGTCTTTTATGATGATGGTGGCAGGAGGTTTATATATGTGTTATACCCCACTCATCATATATATATATATATATATATATATATATATATATATATATATATATATATATATATATATATATATATATATATATATATATATATATATGTGTGTGTGTGTGTGTGTGTATATATATATACATATATATATATGTATATATATATATATATATATATATATATATATATATATATATATATATATGATGATGGTGGCAGGAGGTTTATATATGTGTTATACCCCACTCATCATATATATATATATATATATATATATATATATGTGTGTGTGTGTGTGTATATATATATACATATATATATATGTATATATATATATATATATATATATATATATATATATGTATATATATATATGGATATATACATATATATATATACATATATATATATATATATATATATATATATATATATATATATATATATATATGTATATATATATATACACACACACACACACACATATATATATATATATATATATATATAGAGAGAGATGGGATCATTTAAAAACTTGATCTCAAGAGAAAAGTGGGGGAAGTAATCTCAACCGTTAGATCATCCCCCCTTCCCCTTCTTTTTTTTTACCAAACTACAGGGGCCTAAATGTAACATTTTGTATTCTTGAAGGTGAATTCCGTAACTTTTTACAATTCCGTATATAATGTTTAAATCAAAATCATTTTTGGAGATTATCCTTTCCAAAATTCTCTCCTTTTCCCTCTATAAAACGAAAACTCGATTCACGCATTTGTTTCTGTCACAAATCAATAGAGCTCGTTGATGCACTGATTCCGTCAATCACAATGACTCATTCCGACATCAACTGTATGTTAATCATAACTATAATCGTTATTTTTTTTGCTTTAATTATATGATTATGTGATGTAACACGTTTTCCCCTTTATTTTCGATGTTAATATTCATAAGTGATTATGTTATATGTTGATTTTATTGATATTTGACCTAATGCGTGTGTTATCTGATGATTTGTTTGTTTTTTTAGTCTATTTTTTATTTTATTTTTTTGTTACTTTTGTCATATATGTTAATGATTATGTTTTAGCAGTTGTATTGTAAGCTTAATCAGATTTTTTTTTTTTTTTTTGTACAGATGCACTAATTTTTATGAATTGCAGTTTGTTTTGTATTATGATTTGTTATTTATTATTATTATTATTATTTATTTTTTTATATATATATATTAATATAAATCGATTTGATGTATAATACAGATGCACTAATTTATAAATCATGTTCATATTAATGTTACTGTTGCTGCAATAGTTGATATAAGTGTTGCTGCTATTGTGATACAGATGATTCAGATTTGTTTATGTTTATATTAACGTTGTTGATATTGCAGTATTTGATGATAAGTGTTGTTGATGCACTTTTATTTTTGTATCATATGCACTTGTATACGAATTAGTGTATTAAGTTTGTGGATATACCTTTATTTTTGTATTCATATGCATTTGTATGTGATTTATATGAATTAGTTGATTAGGTTTTTGTATTCAGTTTCATTTGTATACGAATTGTGGAGTAAGTTTGTTGATATTCACTTTTATTTTTGTATTCAGATGCACTTATATGTTGATTGATAAGTTTTATGCGACTGACTAGTTTGTTGATGCACCTTTATTTTTGTATCCGGATGCACTTGTATGTGATTGATATTAATTAGTAGATTAAGTATGTTTATATGCATTGAATGTATAACTTGAAGTGATACGGATTATATAGCTGTATACGTATAAGCTGATTAAGTTTATATGCACAATGTATAACTTCAAGTGAAGTGATAAGTTGATGTGATTGATATGAATTTTAGTGGAGTAAGTTTGTTGATGCACCTTTTTTGTGTACATATTCACTGAATACATACAGACGCACTTTTTATATTTGGTTATAAATAGTAGTTACGCAAACATGTTATAATTGTTGTGTTTTCATATCTTCAGGTTTAGGTACGATTTATTCTTCAAACAATGTTGGCGAAAGCAGCAGTTGTAGTTATGTGTGTGGGGGTAGTTCTAGTTTAGGTTCTGATGGTGTGCGTGTATCTAGCTCTGGCTCAGTGAGTGATGATTCTAGTTCGAGGATTGTTAGTGCATCTAGTTCTTCATCTGTTGTTAATGTCTCAAATGTTGGTGATCGATCTGTTGGTGTTTCGTCGGTTATTGATGGGTCAAGGGTTTGGGTTCCTGATGTGGATGTGTCTCTTAAACCGACAAAAGGAACTGTGTTTGTGTCCTTGGTGCAAGCGTACAACTTTTACAGACATTATTCAAAAATGGGAGGGTTTGATATTAAGCTTGGTACTGAGAGCAATCCCGATGGTAGCGATTGTCCTAGTATTAAGTACTTTAGCTGTAATAGAGGTGGGAAGAAAAGAGATTCTATGTATGATAGACATAGGTCTGATTCTGATGTTGCTGTGCGTGGTAGGGTGAATGGTAAAGGTGCTAATGGGGCGATTGACAATAAGGGCAAGGGAATTGACTTGTCACTGGTTGGTGATTCGTTTGCTAAGAAAAAATTTAGGAAGAATACCTCGTGTAAGACTGGTTGTTTAGCTCAGTTGAGGGTTAGGAAAGTCGATGGGGTTATGTATGAGGTGTACGTGTTTGTTGAAGAACATAACCATCCGCTAGTTTCAAAAGAAGACATGCAGTTCTTAATGAGTTCAAGGGACATGGGGTGTTCTAAGCAACATTTTCTGATGCAAGTATCGAATTCCAATGTTGGACCTGTTAGAGCGTTTAAGCTTATGAAAGAGATTTACGGAGGGTTCGAGAACATTGGTGCAACTGTGGTGGACTGCAAGAATTTTAAACGGGATGTGAGTACCTTTATTGGAGACCGTGACGCACAGATGGTGGTGGAGAAGTTAGAGAACCTTGAGAAGCATTGCGAGGGGTTTTTTGTCGATTACTATAAAGGTGAAGGAGATTCCTTATCTGCTTTGTTTTGGGCTGATAGTTGTGCTAAGATGAATTATCGTCGTTTTGGAGACGTGATATCCTTTGATGCAACCTTTAGGTCGAACAAGTATGTTTCATGCTTTAGTTTTACTTTTTTGTTGATTTATTTACTGTTCAACTTTTCGTATATATTGGTGCACCTTTTTATAATAAACTGATGCACTAAAAATCAATTGCAGGTACAGAATGGTGTTTGTGCCTTTTACTAGGATTGATAATCATAACCGATCTGTTACTTTTGGTGCTGGGTTGCTTGCTGATGAAACAATAGCGTCCTATAAGTGGCTTTTGCGGGCTTTTAAAAAGGCGTTTTTGATTGATCCGCAAGTTGTTGTGACTGACCAGGACCCGTCGATGAAACAAGCCATTGCTGATGTTTTTCCTAACGCGCGCCATCGTCTTTGCATGTGGCATATCATGCAGAAATTATCGGTTAAGGTATTGATCCGTGCCAAACCGTCAAGTTTTATCACTCAAGCCGACCACTTGTGAATGGCCGACCGTAACAAACTTAAAACGGTTCAAGCACGAATGCAATGAAGATCTGAGGAGTATAGTGTTTCCCCGGGTCGTTATGTCCCAGCGAGCTATGCGAAGAATCACCAAACGAATAGTGATCGAGAGATTTGAACAGAAAAGGGGATTTGTGATTATTATAACTAAAAAAAAGCAAACAAATTACAGAGGCTTAAATGCAAATTAAAGAAAATTAAAAAGATAAAAAATATTAAATAAACGCTATCACTATTTTTAAAATGATGTTTTTGATTTTTTTTCTTTTATAAAACTGAATTAAAAACTACGTAACGTACAAATGAAAACGTGAAACTTACACAATATTAATCCTAAAAATATGAAAATGATATTTTTACAATCCTAATGATAAAATAAAATTTATAGAAAAAGAAAATTATTTTTATAACTATTAAATTAATTATTATTAATTAAAAACTATTTTTAACTATTAAATATTAACCTAAAATACAAAAAAAATATGAAATAAAGCTAGAAAAATAAAATTAAGACTTAGAAAAATCTAAAATATCAAAAGAGAATTTTCAAAACTATTTTTTGTATTTTTCTGAATATTTTTGTATTTTCTAGGAATTAAAAACTATTAAAAACTAATTAAATTGCTTAAAAATAAAAATTTAACTAATAAAAATCTGGAAAAATATTTTTTTGGCTTTTTATATTTATCTTAACTTAAGAAAAATGAAAAATTATTTTTTTGAAACTTTTATTAATTAATTGTATTAAATGCTAATTAAAATAACTTAAAAACTAATTAAAATGGAGAAAAATAGCAAACAGGACAGGAAAAATATGAAAAATTCAAGATAAGCCTAAAATAATATTCTAAAGCTGAGAAAAATATAAAAACAGGTGCTTGTGTACAAGAAAATGAAACTGCTAGGCAAGTGCTTATAATTAAGCACTTGAAATAAGCCAAATGAAAACCAATAAGCACCAACTGTTTACAGAAGCTCTAATATACTACAAATACCTAAATGCAACTAATCTTAACTGTTTTTAACCTCTAGATCACCATTTACACAGATTTGAGGATTTTGATAATAAGCTAAAAACAGTTTTGAGGCCAACTTTGGAGCCAAAGAATAAGCACTCAATAAGCTAGAAACCAAAAACCAAGTATGGAGACCTCAACTAGACCTGGGTGGCTACTTACAAACCAAAGACCAGGCTTTGAGAAGCTCTTATGAGCCTTGTGCAAGGGCTGCACAAAACCTGTGCACACTCAGTTAATACAGAGTGTGTACAGGGCAAATAAGGCCTATTTGACAAGCAGATTTGAAGCCTTTAAAAATTTGATAAAAATCCACATAAATGACAATAAGCAAGTAGACCAACTGAAGTTTTTATAACCACAATTTCAATTGATTTGGTCCAGAAATGAAGTAATGAAAAATCCACCCAGTTGGGCTCAAAACCACTTTTCCAAGTTTTTGACTTTTGATGCAAAAATGAAATGTTGACTTTATTGAACTTTGCAGTCAATTTGTGGACTGAATGTGTTATATTATGATGAATTAACACTACTGCAAGTTATCTCTATGTAATCTTAACACAAAACAAGTTTTTACTTTTACAAAATCCAAACAGTTAAGTTAGTGAGACAGATTTGAGTTGATGTTGACTTAGAGCTATTGCAGGCACAAGTTATTGACTGATATGAGTACAATAGAGTTAAACAAGCATGAACCAACAAGAAGCTATCACTGAATACACCTCAAGGACAGTTAAACCAATAGAGCCAAACACCCTTGTATCTACTGATTTGCAAAGTAAAACTGAACTAAAGACTTAATCAATTAAGACTATTGATCAAACCAAGTTTAACTAACCTAATTACACCTTAATTAACAGATTAAATCCAATCTAGACTACAAGAACAGGTTATGTAATAACTTATTGAAAATAACTTACAACTTGTCCCAGCCACTATGGCTTGCCATCATTGAAACCAGAACCACTAGCCTATTCCAACCCATTAAACAACTCATTATCAACCCAATTCCATGTCTGCATCACCAAATTCCATTTCCATTACCCCATGATGAACCAGTTGACTTTTATTGACCAAATTCCAATTTTGCTTGAAACTGAAATGTGAGCTTACAGAAAGCTTTAATAAGCTAGTGGAAGCTTGTTTGAGCATATAAATAAGCTTTTTGAAACTTTAACAACAGATTTTAAGATTGAAAATTGCAACAGTTGACATAAGATGTGAAATGTGAACAAAAGCTTAAATTGAAACTTGATAATGGTTGCAATACACTGAAACACCTTTCTCTAATACAATGAGACTTGAAAATACAACTACAAATCTATTTAAGACTAAGAATTTTAGAAAACGACATACATTCTTAAAAATAAACTAAGTGCTATCTTATTGTTGCTTCCTCTTGGTCTTTTATACACCCATGTGACTTATCTCCTCTCTCTCTTCAAATCCCAGCAATAAAACTTGGCCCTTGGATTGGTTGAAGCAATCTTGGCCGTTTATGCATTTTGGCGCCAAAAGTGTTTTTAACAGCTGGAGAGGGCAGAGTTAGGTTGAAGGTGCATTAAATGCATCCTTGGAGTGGGGTGAGGTGGAGGTGGAGGGTAGGGATGATGATGGAGGTGGGGGGTTGAGTGTTAGCAGGTGGTGTTGCAGGGGGTAGGGATGATGATGAAGGTATCTCGTGAGTGGGAGGGAAAAGAGAAGTCAAAAGGATTTGACTGGTAATATTAAAAGGGGAGTCCAAATTGCAAAGGGTCCAAAAGGGTAATTGGCAGGGGGTCATATGGGTTTGTGACAAGGGTCCAAGTGGTATTAAAGGTTTAATAATCAAGGGACCAATTGTGTAAATCCTAAAAATTGAGGGACCAGAGCTGCCAAATTGCAAAGTTGTTCCAAGGGACCATAAGTGACAAGTTCCAAAAGTACAAGGACCAAACTTGTTATTTTCCAATTTCCAAGGACTAAATTTGCCAATTTTTAAACTTTGTTAGGAATTGGAAATTCCATGTTAAAGAGTCGGTCACCCCAATAATAGTCTAGCATATGTTAGCTCGTAGATTTGTCGTTGTTTACGTTATTTACTGTTTTATTAGTTAGTTATTAGTCTAGTTTAGTATAGTGCAACACCGTGGAGGAAGGACGGGTCTTTACCCACTGTATCCCTGATCCACAGGCCGATAGGAGGTCGTTGTGTCTGTAAGTATAAATACCCCTTCCATCCATGGAAGGGGTGGTGCTTCTCATAATCTAATATTCAACATTTGTGTAAACCTCTACCAAGAACACCCTCTCTCTCTAACTTTCTCTCTCAAATGGAAAACATGTATTTTGATCTCCCAAGACCACCCGAATCATCTAACACAATAAAATAATGATCCTACAATTGGTATCAAGAGCCAAGGTTTTTTGTGTTATATTTGATTTGTGTGGTCCGTACCATGGTTGTTGTTTGTGGTTTTTTTTGGTTCACGATTGTTAACTGTTTCTGTTCACTTTCATGGTCGGAAAAGTTTGTTTCCGTTTATTTATTTGGTAAAACAGTGTTTATATGGTTGTATTCTCTTATTGGTCACAAGTCATGTCTATCATGTTTATGTCTACTTCGTTTTATCCCTATGTCCAAACCGCTACATATCTTTGACTTGGTACCAAATCTGTGTAATATATTTCTATGGTCAAACTGCTTGTGGAAGAGTTAATTGAATTTTTATGGTGAGTCATTCAGTGGTCCTACAACAGTCGATAGAAGCAGTTTTTTTGTGACTCTTTCTGGGTTTATTATGAATATGGTCGGAAAAGTTGTCGGAAAACTCATCGGAATACTGAAAAATCTTGCTAGCGACTTAGACACAAAACAGTCCAGATTCAATGTATTTTTCTTAGCGACTTGTCTTTACAAGTCGTAGCGAGTTGACCTAGCGAGTTGACCTAGCGAGTTAGGTTAGCGAGTTAGGTTAGCGAGTTGGGTTAGCGAGTTGGGGTAGCGACTTAAGTTAGCGAGTTAGACAGAAAGGAAGAAGAAGAATAGACCACGACCACGACCACAACATTACTACATACCAGACACCAACACTCAGACCTCAGTTTGTATTACAACCATCATCAGTCTACATATGTCTAATAACAGTCAAACATAACCATGACTCGACTCATATCAAAACAAGATCTCAGCTTTCTTTATTTCGTGGCACTCAAAGGCAACATCAAGACCACAAGGGTCTAATTCACGAATAAAGATGTTATGCATCACAGATCAATGACTCACGCCTCAAACTGATACTACTAAGATCTCAGAAGTTTCTTCGTGTCTCAATGAAATATTAAGACTCCAAGGTCTATGACACGAAGGTTTTATTCCATCATCGATCCACACATACACGCTATTATTCTATCCGAATGGTCAAGACTCAAAAAGGTAAAGCATGGAAAACAGTAAATTGGATCTCAGCTTCGTTTCCTTGTGTATGGTTTGACAGAAACTCTTAGACCATTTAAGATCTATACACTAAAGAAATAACATCATTGATCCAATGTTTATGACAATATCCGAAAATAAAGATGTGGTTTTAACAATATTGTTAATTCCTATCTTTGATTCGTTTACTTTGTAAAACAATCAAAACGTTTTGATAATATTCGACTTTAAAGTAATGAGTGTAACAAGGATGTTAACTCAAAACTTTGAGTCGTTTTGGTCTTAAACAACTGTGATTCAAATTTATCATGAATAATTAAAGCCTACCTTCGACCCTTGATTTATTTCAAAGCATTATCAAGAACTTAAGCCATCCATGTGGCGTTGATGTTCCTGCCGTGCCATCTCTGTGGCTTCTCGGACTCGTGGATTTGAAGGAAGCAAGTTATTCGAATGTTAATAAGGATTAGTGAGATGAAATGGTTTTTTGTCTACTGATTTTTAGGAGTGAGGCGGTCTAAACTATGAGAATACTTATGGTTTGGTTTGATAGTGAGATGATTTTTTTTGGCTGCATATGATGGGGGCGTAAATAAAAGTGAGAGATTTTAGGGTTTGAGAAAGTTTAGGGTTAAGTGTGATTTGGGGAGTGCTTTATACCCGTTGAATTAGTGTGAATATGTGAGAGTGGATCCAGCATGTGACATAGCCCTTCGTGTGCTACTGGGCCAAGCGTTAAAGTGTGGAATGGGCTCGTCACATCATCAGTTTGCACATGAGTAATGAGTTTAATACTGAATTTGAAAATTAAGCTCCATCATATTATTTTACATCTGATATTTAAATGGATAACAACAAAATAATATGGAGATAAAGGATAATTTATGTTGTGTGTAATATGATGACGTGAGGTATTTCATTGGGCCATGCGAGCTCCTAAGGGTGATTGAACTTGGCATTCATTATTCATGTGCATGTTAAGTATATGTTACCGAGTACACGTATTCATTTATTTGATCACGCTGTCTCACTCGATCTCATGGGCAGAAGAAAATTATAAGTTGGATGTGGACTAATGATTATCACATTCGTGAGCCTAAACAAATATTTAAAAGATATTCGTGTATGTAAGGATATGTGCGTCAAAAGGTTACTCATGGGATTTGTGTTTCGAATGTTATGTTTGGATCGGATGATATATGAATATTCGTGCGACTTGTAATTTGTTGATGCATCGTATCTCTCAAAGCTATGTGTTGATGATTGTACTTGAGCCTACTTGAATAATTTGTGAAGACATCTTGCGGCTTACCTAACAAACCAAGTTTGATTTTAAGAATGGATTTGGGCTTTGTGTTGCTATCTCATTCGTTGGCCAGAGCTGCAAGATATGGTGTTATAAGTTGGGCTTCTCAAATTAGATAATATACCCAAGTTCTGATGTTATGAGATTTGGTGAGATTTGGATGTTTTATGACTTGAACAAAATGAGTTTTGTTGAAAAGATTGATGATAAGATTTAGTATGATGCTGTGATTTGATGGTTTGTGAGGCTCGGTACTTTGATGAATGCATTTTCACTGATAATATTATGTCTCGGCTTGAGTTAATGATTGAACAAAGTGGACTTCGGGGTTGTTTGGACGGTATTTCTTATTTGGATTTGAAGTGAGGTTTTCCAGGGGTGTTTACTTATTTTCGTCTTCTTTCTTTCTACCCTTCCGCGAAGATGACTTGTTTGGGCATTTATAGAGGGTGATAAAGACTTGGCTATTTAGTTACGTTTGTGATTCTTTCTCGCTTGACCCACAACGTTGCTATCACTTCGGTGTCTCACTCCGTTGAGAATGTCAAGAGTCTTTGTACATTGGGTACACCGTTTCTTCTTCACAAGGATTAGTACAAGTTTAAGTAACAAATCTGGGGATGTTCACTTCATGATCAAGTTTGACATATCGGGTTTACTTCTCAAATGTGGTCACTACAATAGCCGTCAGAATATGAGAATGGTGTGTTTTCCAAAGTGTTTATGGGATGGTTGATGATTATGTTAATGTTGGATAATGAACCGTTGATGAACCGCTGCATGTTCCCCTAAAACAGATATTCACCGAAACCAAAGTTGTCATAACACATTCAAGCTGACATTATTTACGGTTTTGTCTTGATTTTGTAAAATCCCGCGAAAGAATCTATTTCTCGGTTTAAATCATAGACTTGTAAAATCCCGTGACAATGGAAACATCTTGGTAATTGTAAAGTGCATTTCCGGAACTATCATACGGTTTATTCTTGGTTTTGTAAAATCCCGCGAAAGAAACTATTTCTCGGTTTAAACTGTAGAATTGTAAAATCCCGTGATGATGGAACCATCTTGGAGAAAGGAAAGCGTATCTCGGGGTCTTCTGATACTGGTGTTACGGGTTCTGTCTCGAAGAAGGGATAAAAGAGTGTACTTCGTGAATTGGATGTGTGTTTGGATATTTGTCATGGTAGTTTGGTTATTACATGGTTTTACGGGGTTATGTGCATTTAACCATGGTCGGGATGAAGCCATTATCAAAGTTCGTTCAAATGTCAAAGAAGGCTAGATTTGAGCAGTTCAGAAGATGTGACAACGGAGTTAATTCACTATTATTTATTTGAGGTTGAAGTGAATTATCACGGGCGAGTGTACTTAGTATCTGAAGATATCGGGGATGGATGGATGAAGATTCTTCGAGATCCTTGTTCGAGCTTATTTTCAAAAACAAAGACTTGGAAATCTAGTTATTGTTGGGTGTCTTTTACCTTTTCTTTTACCACTTGGGGGAATTGGGCTCTTATCACCACAAAATAACTATCACTTTAAGGAGTTACGTTGTAGTGCTCAGTGTCACATTCAATTGTGGATTTTCAAGAGGTGATATACGTCTAATACTCGATGGTTGGTTGGTTGAAGAGTATAGAGTACTTAGAGATTCAAATGGGCATGAAGTCTCGGCACCGCTCTTTGTTACATATGTGCAAGTTTAAGTCACGAGTTCGGGTTAGTTTACTTCAGGGTCAAATTCATCATATTGGGTTATCTCCATCAGCTGTCACTACAAAGAGCCTACTGAATGATAATGGTGATGATTACTTGTTTTGCTAAGAGAGTTGAAAAGAGAGAGATTATGACGTCTGTTCACATCAGTTCAGGCCTCGTACTCTAAAGAAAAGAAATGTGTACGTTTCAGTGCGCATTATCTTCGAAAGAAGAGAAATCTTCTTATGACGTATGAACACAACAGTTCATGCCTCGTTCCTCAAAGAAAAGAAAAGTGTACGTGTCAGTGCGCTTTATCTTCGGAAGAAGAGAAATCTTCTCATTAATGACCATTCTCATCAACATGCTTCATACTTTTTCCATGCGCTTCAGTCTTCAAGTGAACCAGGCTACCACTGATTGTTTTCTCATTCCACTTGCTCGATTATAATGAAGATGGCGACAACACGTGCTTATTTTGCGGGAGAGAAGTGTGAATAGAACATTCGGATGATTTTCACTTATTTAGTCAAGAATGGCATCTCCGTATGCAATTCTTGAGGGGGAGAAGAAGTGTGAAATTACTACATGGTTGATTATTATTTGAGAATTTAAATGGTCATACGGCTCTAAACTCATGTAAGAACCGAGCTTCTTCTTATCGGGTAATCTTTACATGGAGTTTCTTCTTAAGAGCCGTTAGTTGACATCTTCACAAGCTGATATGAGTTTATTGACAAAGTGCTTCCGGTTAATGCTTCACGTGCACATCAACATGATGATTCCGAACAACCTTCTGTTCTTGTTTGATGTGATTGTTTGCTTGGTATTACCATTTCGTGTGATTCGTTGCGGCCTGATTGCTGATTTCCTTGATGAACATCTTTCTGTTCTTGTTTGATTAGGAGGGATTTTAGTTAAGGGGATTTGCAAGATGTAAGTTGATTGGGATGCTTTTTGGTGATGTTCTTGTTTTGGTGAGTTGAAGATGTTAACTATCTATTCCCCAACTGGACAATCTTGAAGAAGGTCGAGTCTACAGTCTATTCTACACTTTCTGCTACATGTTAGAAGACTAAAAGACGAGTTGCAATTGATTATCAAAAGTCTTCTTCTTAATCTGGTCATTCATCATACAGATTGTCAGTTTAGGGAAGAGCACTAATTGGGGGAGTGTGATATGTCGTATTTAATCCCCAATTAGACTTGCTCATATTCTTCAGCAAGTTGATTCTCACAAAGACTTCTAAGGTTCTTCTCAACAGATTTCTTGTATTTGGGCTTTCAAAGTGTTGCTGATTCTGAAGTGTCAAAACCAGCAAGGGGGAAGGAGACACGTATCTAAACGCGAGTAAACTTGATGAACTTAATACCTCTAAGTAATTGAAGATATCCCGGGAAGACAAATGTGATTACCGCAGAGAAACTCAAGGTTTGACTCATGGCGAGTAAACTTGATGGACTTAATACTTCTAAGTGATTGAAGTTATCCCGGGAAAACAAATGTCATGACCGCAGAGAAACTCAAGGTTTTACTCTTCAAGGCGTTTAGTGTTCTTATTTCAACTATGTGGGGGAAGAGATGTTAGAAACTGTTTCTGAAGATATAAGAGGTACATTGGTGTGTGATGATCTCGATGTTATCGCAATCATCAGGGGAGAGAGAATTGTGAACATTGGGGATGCTCAGCTGTTTTACTTGAGGGCTTAATCTGTGATTCAGAGATATAATCACTTATTCCGGTGTTGACATCCGCAGAGATTGTCACCCGCAGAGATAATCAGTGATTCGGCCTGCTTCTTCAATGTTATCGGTTGTTCTCTCTTTGGGGAATGTGTGTACTTCGGGTCCTTGAGCTTCATACACGATCATCAGGGAAGAAAGCCATTGTTTACCACAAACATTGGGGAGGTGTTTTCCTTCCGGGCATGATGTGTATTTGGGAGAGTTCTTGGATATTGGTGTACTTCGGGTTCTTGAGCTTCATACACATTCATCAGGGATGAAAGATGTGAACATTGGGGAGTTGTTCTTCATTACCCTCATGATGTGTATTCGGGAGAGTTCTTGAGCATTATACAAAGAGACTGACTGCATCAATTCAACTACTTGGGGGGAATTGTTCTCTTGACACCTTTTGGAATGGATCGCTTCAGACGTCAGTTGAAAGGAAATTTGAGAAGTGTTATTTATGAGTGGGATGAAACGTTGCTGTTCTTCTACTGGATGATATAACCCCGAACGAAGAACCTCGATTATCGTTCTTAAATGGAGCAGCGGGATTTATGATTATGGTGTGCATCTCTGTGCACCTGGCTAAGGAAAGCTTGAAATAGAGCTTCGAATCTGCTCATCCAAAGGATTTTCGGTTTGGGGGGAAGCTGCCAGAGTCTCACTTTCAGATGGTTCAATTTCTTTCTTCAATGCAAGAGCCTCGGAAGCTTTGGTGGTGAAAGTTTTAGGGATGATGACTTCTATCTTCTACAACGAGGCTACTCGATATCCTTATCTCGGTACTCGTATCATCATCTTCTTTAACTATATCATCTATTCTATCTTTGTAAATATTTATCAGAAAAACCAAATACAAAATTATAAAACCTATAAAAACAAAATAGAAAAATATAAAACCAACAAAAAGAAAATAGAAAAATATAAAACCTTCAAAAACCATAAAAAAATCAGAAAATTTCAAAAAATACCAAAAATATTGTTTTCTCATGACATGTCTTCTGGTATCGATAACATCTACGGTCTTAGAAATGTCATTCAATAATGGCACGGGACCATAGATGAAGTTCGAGCAGGAGGTGTAAATATTCTTTTCTAAACATGTCTCTAAAAATGGCTTACAGTTATTTCAGACTGTAACCCGCGCTTCAAAAATATGGTTTGCTATTATTTCAGATAGCAACCCGCTCTTCAAAAGAAAGGAAAGTGCTGCGCTAAACCAATTTTTCAAATATTTCGTGCACTTATCCTAAAAACAAATGAGGAAAGTATGTCGAAGGACTGCTGTTCCTACTCAAATATTTTTCCGTCTATAAATTCTTCAGAAAAATATTTGTTGTTTTCTAAAATGGTGGTAAAATGAGTTGCTTGAAAAATCAATCAGGATCAGAGTTTTCGTATTAATTCGCAAAAACTCAATCGATGACTTCAGCACTCTTAAACTTTTCACAAATTGAGTCATTGATTGAGGGGGAGAATGTTTTCAAATCTATATCATCTAACGAGCTTTCTTAATTATCCTACGTGCTTAATTAAAAATGATATTTGCCTGTGTCGAAGGACTAGGAATTTAGGATATGATTGTTAGGTTTAGATGATTAGAGTTTGATTAACACATAAACCCCATGCTTATATGATCTGATTGTTATGTTGAATTGACTTTAATTAGTCGATTGTTGTTTGGGTGATGTCGACCACCATATATTTGTATGTGTGTTCACTAACGTATGCAGGTATATTGGTTTAAAAGAATGTTCCCGATCCGGATCCCACAATTGAAAATGATTGGATGCCGAAAGGAATGGGTAACTATATCTTGGGTTGACAAATGAAGAAACAGAGCTTAACTGGACTTCAATGGAGAGTTGGCATGAAATGCAACGTAAGAGGTCTTACTGCATCAGCAGATGGTTTTCTTCAGCAAGTGAAGAAACGGAGCTTAATTGGACCTCAGTTGGCACTCAAAATGCAACATAAGAAGAAGTCTCACTGCATATGCAGACGGTTTTTCTTCAAAGCCCTACAG
This sequence comes from Chrysanthemum seticuspe, assembly GCA_019973895.1. Taxonomy (NCBI): domain Eukaryota; kingdom Viridiplantae; phylum Streptophyta; class Magnoliopsida; order Asterales; family Asteraceae; genus Chrysanthemum; species Chrysanthemum seticuspe. The sequence continues at coordinate 101,827,256 of BPTQ01000006.1, forward strand.
CAACAACAGAAGCTTCTCAACCACCTAACGTATCTTTGTGCAGGATAATCGTGATGATACCATTTTTCTAAAACTTTGAAAAATATTGTTTTTGAAAATGGAAAAAATATTGTTTTGAAAATATATTGGACTAAAATTTGAAAATCACCGGACTTCTTTTTATCAAAACCTAAGTCACTCAATTATTGACTTCTGTCATGGATTGAGGGGGAGAGTGATTTAAAATATAATATTTTCAAACAATATTTCTTCATAAAAGTTCCGGTTTGTACGTTAAAATGTGGTGATCTAAAGATTTAATGTTATGTCATGGTATGATTTTTTCTTTAGAATCAAGGTCTTTCAAAATGAAATATTTTCTGTTCTTGTTTGATTGTGAAATTGTTTTGTTTTACTTAAAAGATCTCTTAAAAACTATCATACCTGACACTAACAATCTTTAATGTCTTAAAATGGTCCGTATCTGTCATCTTTCAAAATTGAATCTTGCCACGTCTTTCCCCAAATTTTTCTAAATGATTTAAATCAGTTGGGATCACAAATCTCCAATGGTTTGATATTTCTGATCGGGGTAGAGATCGTGTTTTAAATCTCAAATCTGTTTTAATGGAATTGGTTTTAGTCCTTTAAAGGCACTCCTGCCTCCATGTGACAAACAATTTCAAATACACAATTCACATGTTGAGGAGGAGGATTTATCCAAAAACCAGATGAGTATTTAAACAAGGCCACATTTTCTCCCATGTTTTCTAAACCTAATTAAATCACTTGGGATCCAAAATCTCAAAGGATTTGATATTTTTGATCGGGGGAGAATTTGTGATTTAATAATGAAATTTGATAAAAGTTGATCGTTTTGATTCAGTTGTGCAGGCTGCTCTCTCATATGTGCTAAACGCTTTCGAATCTCGAAGCACATATTGAGGGGGAGCAAAACCATCGAGGTACAAAAGTTTTTTTAAAAGAGATTATAAAGTACCTTGATTGTGTTTTCAAATGGTTTTCTTAATGGATTTTGTGATTGTGGATGTGCTTCAAAAGAACTCTTGCCTCTATGTGATAAAATGATTTCAAATATCCTATGCACATATTGAGGGGGAGAATTTACCAAAGAAAATCAAATGGCTTTTTCCATGGAAATTGTGATCAAGAAATTATTTCAAAGAAATTATTTCAAAGAACTCTTGCCTCCATGTGCTAAACAATTTCAAAATCATATGCACATGTTGAGGGGGAGGTTTTCTAAATGATCAAAACTATTAAGGTACAAAATGCTTTGATCTCGTATCACAAGTACCTTGATTGTTTTTCCAAATGATTTTTCAATTGGTTTCATGAAGGAAAGAACAATACCAAAAGACCGACCAATTTACTTTATGCATGGAGTTATAAGGATGGTTAGGTTAGGTATTCGTTCCCACGATCCGCCAAAACCGGAGGGATCTTCCCAGGGACAATCCACTAGATAGTGTAGAGTCCTTAGGAATATTGAAAAAAGGAGAAAAATGAGGAATGGGAAGAGTGCGGACTGAGACAGAGCTAGTACTGGAATAAACCCAACAAGGTTCTAGTTATGAAGTCTCGGTAAGCACTGAAGGGGTTGAAGAATGAAAAAGAAATGAATATGAAAAGGGTGAAAAGAAATAGCCCTCCAATAATTCAACCTTAGGGCAGTAACCGGGTTCAATACATATGCTACTAAGTGGTTACTAAGGTAACACTGGTATTGAAGACAAGACGTCATGGACCCAGTGACGCACTGCACTAAACTTCCCAAGCCACTCAAGTTCCTCTTAAAAGGGCTTGTTTCATTCTCACGGGGAACCGACATAATCTATCGACTTTCTCTTAGAGATTGTTGATATTGAAGAAGGAGACCCTCTCCCTAGTCTCCGGCACAGGAACCAAATATGCACGAATGAGTCTAGAGTCAAGAGATCATCCACAATATCTCGTTAGGACACTTAATTCTTGAAGACCTGCTTTTTTACACAATGTGGAAAGTAAGTATATATTAAGAGTCCTACGCATTATCCTTGTGGTATTGCCAGAACATCTGAGTGGTATGTAAAAGTATTCACGATGAAGATGGAAATCCTTCTAGAGCCAACATCAAACAAGCTCTTGGTGGGTGACATGTGAGATCTTTTCAAAAGATCAAACTTGTGACAACTGGATAGAAACGATGGGCCGATTCACTCGTGAATCAAACTTGGTCCAGGAATGGAATTGACGAATACTTTTGGAAAAACCGTTCGATGTGCAAACCTTCTTTTCTCTAGCACGTCGAATGTGTATTCATTTCAAATTCAAAAAGTATATCTGATTGAAAAATACTTTTAGAAAAACCGTTCGATGTGCGAATCTCTTCTTTTCGCTAGCACGTCGAATGTGTACTCATTCTCTAATACAAAAAGTATTTTGATTGAAAATTGATCTTTCTCATAAAACCTTCGTCGTATTGCAAAACTCTTTCTTCAAGCAATACGCGATTGTTTTTCAAATCATTTTTCATCAATCAGTGAATCTCAATTCGCTGGTTCACTCACTCCGTGTTGTCTTCTTTGAGACGTTCCGGTTTGAGAACAGCTAGAACAGCTGCGAAACCCTGTCAAGGAGATTCTTAGGAATCCTACCTGATCACAGGCAGTACTTGTACTGATCAACGGGGAACCGTGGGCCGTGTACCTCAATTCAGCGAAAGTGGTCAAAGACACTTTCGTATGTTTTATTGCTAAATGTTGGTTGCAAGTACACTTGGACGGTTGCAGCTGATCAGAATTGAGGAGTCAATCCAAAGCCGCATGTTCACAGCAACCACACTTATTTGAAGAAATCATGACTGGTGCATATCTCCATAACCTGGTTCTGATATTTTTATACTATGCTTCTGCTACGCTGCTGCAAATATCATGAACCAGTAAGGCTTCCGCTACTCTGATGGAAAGATGTCATGATTCAAAAGTGTGAGCATGTCGGTCCAAATGTCACAACATCACATGATGGCAACACAATAAAGGGTGATCCAGAGATTTAATGTGGCTGATGATCTCAATGAAAGCTCGAAGATCATCAAGATGTGGATCAGTTCAAAGACCTCCACTCAAAGTACAAAACTATGCGGACTATGAAGAGTCACTGCTTATCCACAAAGATTGCGGAAATGAAGAATTCAAGTCTACGAGCTCAAGAACGAAGTCAAAGATAGAATGCTAGGAAGCAAAATGTATTTCATGGGGTGACCTCCCTTAGGGGGAGATTGTTAGGAATTGGAAATTCCATGTTAAAGAGTCGGTCACCCCAATAATAGTCTAGCATATGTTAGCTCGTAGATTTGTCGTTGTTTACGTTATTTACTGTTTTATTAGTTAGTTATTAGTCTAGTTTAGTATAGTGCAACACCGTGGAGGAAGGACGGGTCTTTACCCACTGTATCCCTGATCCACAGGCCGATAGGAGGTCGTTGTGTCTGTAAGTATAAATACCCCTTCCATCCATGGAAGGGGTGGTGCTTCTCATAATCTAATATTCAACATTTGTGTAAACCTCTACCAAGAACACCCTCTCTCTCTAACTTTCTCTCTCTAATGGAAAACATGTATTTTGATCTCCCAAGACCACCCGAATCATCTAACACAATAAAATAATGATCCTACAAACTTGGAGGACCAAACTTGTAATTTCTCTAAACTTTTGACATTTTTCACCAAAGGACTAATTTTGACAACTTATGATTTAAAAAGGACCTTTGGTGATTTTTCTTTTGAAATTAAGTGCTCAGGGACTATTTCTGACAACTTTTGAAACTTGGGGGACTGAAACTGCCAATTATGCAAACTTAGCTCATTTTTCATCTGATTTTGAACATTTTGCATCTGAAACATATAAAATGCAATTTTGGAATATTTTCAGTATTTTGATGCATTTCTGAGCATTTTTAAACGTTTTGCAGTTCAGATTTAACCAAAAATGATGAGTATTTACACACTCATCAATCTCCCACACTAAACTATTGCTAGTCCCTAGCAATCTTTTGAGAAAAACTTAATGGATTTGAATCTCTTTACCAAAAGCCATTACTTCTGGAGTAGCCAAATGTTTCAGTTCAAGTAAGAACTATGGTACACCGATAACCATGTGATTTTGAGCAAACCACCAGCTTCCAACGGATTTGATTTGTCTTTACCAGAAGCCGTTTGCTTCTGGACTAGCCAACTCTTAGATAAGGATGCTGCTGAGATTCCTGCTTTTTTGCGCGATGAAGACTTATCTGGTTTGATGCGTACAACATCTAGGTCTAAATCAGAGAATCATTTTTTTGGGAGATGGACTAATGCAAACTTAACCCTTGTTGAGTTTATTAGTCATTTTGATTCTGCTATGGATTCTCAGAGGTATTCTTAGCGAAAAAATGATCATGAATCTAGGTATAAAAAACCGGATATGCGTACTGGGTTGAAATTAGAAAAGGATGCTGCTGAGATTTATACTTTGAACGTGTTCTTTGATATACAAGAAGAAATTTCTGCTTCTGTTACGAATTGTTTGTCTGTTAGCACTCAAGATATTGGTCTTTTTGAGAAATTTTTCATTCGGGACACGGGTGTTAAAAAGTGGAATGACAAGGCAGCGTTTGAAGTTTTTGAGGTATGTAAATAATTGTATGTATATTTTTTAATTTTAGATGCCCTTTTTTTGTTGTGTTTAGATGCTCTAATTACTGTATTTATATTCAGTTTATCCTTAGATTAGTTAATATAGTTTGATTTAGTATCCTTTTAGGACTTCACCATTCTTATTCTATCTTAAAACTGCTTATCCTCTTGTTGATATTGTTTGGTCTTTGTTATTCTTCATATTTTATTGTTTATATTTGATATGTGATGCCTTTTAGAATCCTTTAGAAGCTTGTATGATTAGCTTATTAGGCGTGCTTTTCTTTTTTTCGCCCTCTGCACATCAGTTACCATCTATCTCAATCCAATGTTGTTTTTTATTTTTAAAATCTGCATGATGATGTAGTTTTTAGCTGAAAATATGTAAATATGATATTTGGTTGGTTGTCTTTCACTATATTATTTTATTTTATTTTTGAGAATTTCCTAAATTAATTGAATTTAAGTTCAAATCATTCTCTTCAGGGATGTTTGGCCTAAGCTTTAGGAAACCTGATGTTGTGATTATATGATTTTAACTTGTGCTTTTAGGGTCTAATTCAGTTGCAGTATGATAACTTTAGCTGGTTAAGTTTAGTTTTAGGTAATGGAAGCTTATGGTAGCATTGTAGTAGCTTATAGCGTATTTCTTAGATGTAATTGTATTAGTTTATTTCTTAGATGCCCTTTTTTGTTTTGTTTAGATGCACTAATTGCTGTATTTATATTCTGTTTAGGTGCAGTAAATTGATTATTATTGAATATTTCTGACTTGTCAAATTTAAATGATTGTATTATATATATCTTAGATGCATTAATTAAGGCAATAATATTTTTATTTTTTTAATTATACAGGTGTTGTTTTGTTCATCTGATATGTCTATCACCTGTTCATGCAAGAGGTTTGATTTGTTTGGGTTACTTTGCCGCCATATCTTTTATGTTTTGAGGTTAAATGGTGTTGAGGATTTCCCGAGAGAGTATGTGCTTGATAGGTGGTGTAAGACTCCTGATGATGTTTGTTTGGATGCGTTTGTTAATGCTGCTGATTCGAGCTCAGATGCTGTTATTCGATCAATTCGTCGTATTGTTGAAGATACGGTTGACAGGTTGATGCCTTGTAGAGAAAAGCTTGATGTATATCGTTTGGAGTTATTTGAACTTCTATCTAGGGCCGAATCTGATGTTCCAGTTGGGTTAAAGAAGAGTAAATCGGATACATTTTGTTCAATGCTTGGTGTTAGTGAACCTGAAGGTGTTGTTATAAAGGTTCCGAAACAATCAAAGAACAAAGGGACTGGGTTCATACTCGATGGAAGAACATTGATGAGATAATTCGCAAAGAATCTGAAGCAGGAAAGAAGAGACGGGTTTGTTTCACTTGTGGGAAGGCTGAAGGACATAATTCCAGGACATGCCCTTATAAAGACACGATAAGGTCTGGTAACAAAAGAGCATGCCGTTCTACTCGTGACATGGATGTTAATTACGAGGAGTGACTAACGTTTTGCTGATTATGATATGCACCTATATACACTTTCAATTGCAATTTGTCTTTTTTGTTTTTGTTTTTTTTTTTTTTTTTTAGGATTTTTCTAAATAAGCATAATATGCAGAATAATGTCATGCTTGTCTGATGCATGTATATGGATTGTTGATTTTTTACGGAATTGTCGTACGTATTGGATACTGGATTTTTATGGAATTTAATTGCATCTTTGTAAAATTTGTTGCTTGATGCAGTATATTTTAAAATATTGATGCACTGATTTTAATATATTGTATGGTTAGTTATTAAGTTTTCATAATGATGCAGTATATTTGATGAATTATATTTTACATTTTTTATTTATTTATTTTTTTTTTTTTTGATATATTGATGCCATTATTTTCAATATTAACTTTTCATATATTCAGTTATTTTTACATCATTTAATTTATTTTTTTACATCATTCACATATGCATCAGTAATTATCATTTGGATGCACCTTTTTTTTATCATATTGATGCACCATTCTAACCCATGTATGTTTAAACCCATTTACATCATTTAATGTAATTTTTACTATATGAAACTTATTTTACTGGTTTTACTATATTCAGTTATTTTATACGTCATTCAATGCAATTTTTAACATCATTCACATATGTATCATTAATTATCATTTGGATTCACCTTTTTTTTATCATATTGATGCACCGTTCTAAGCCATGTATTTTTAAACACGTTTCAACTTGTAAGGTAATGTAACATTATTTAAACACGTTTAAACATGTTTAAACACGTTTCACATGTGTATCAGTAATTATCAATTTGATTTACCTTTCTTATATCATATTGATGCACCATTATAACGCATATATGTTTAAAGACATTCCAACATCATTCATTATAACCCATATATGAAACATGCCATTCATAGAGTCAAAGACATAAGTTTTGATTATAACATAACATTGTTTTATGTCCTATATTAATACGAGACCATCATAATACGGTAAATTACGTAGATCTAGTTCAGAATTGAAATTTATCACATCATATTGTTTGCTGGTGTAAATTTGTTCAGAAAGCTCCATTTTTTCTTGAGCTTCTCTTCGTGCTCATCATAATACTTTCGAACCCTTGGTTGAAGACGTTGAAATTGAGTCTTATATAAATTCGACTTTTGAGCTTCGTTGAAATTGCTGTACCTTTTCGACTCTTGTTCTAGCATCTCTCTTTTTTCGTTGATAGTTGTCATCAACATCTTCACCACGTACTTCTTTCGAAGCCCGATTAGCTGGTTTAGTTGCTGGACACTCTCTTTTTTCAGACCAGAATTGAAATCTTTTTTCCTTCCAAAGAATGTCTCCATGTGTCTCATTACAAAAATCCCAGAATCAACGCGGTTCAATCCTGTCTCCCATTCCAGCTTCATGATTTTATGTTTTGATTTTGATATTTTAGCTGCAGATGGGTGTTCCACTGAGTGCAGATATAATGAAAATGTTTTTGTCTGTAATTGAATGTGTTAATCAATACATGTTAAATACATTTAGATGCACTTTATTTATAATCTTTGATGCACTAATTTAAATACATTTAGATGCACCTTATATATATATATATATATATATATATATATATATATATATATATATATATATATATATATATATATATATATATATATATATATATATATATATATAATATTGGCAACGTAAACTGCATAATAAAACTAAAATATTTCATGCATTGCATCGTTCAGTGCATATATATTATCCATACAACTATTATTAGTTACATTTGCACTACCAACTCAAACCATACTACTAATTAATATAAAATCTGAACCCAGATGCACTATTAATACAACATCCACACTAATAAACTTATCACTAACTCTATACTAACCTATAACTTTGTTATGTATGATACATCAATAAACAAACTAATTCTCTTATGATATTTAAAGTATGAATAACTAAGTTTATATATAAATTACGAATCACGTCATATTTACAACATATATCGTATTCGCATTCAATATGTCAAAACATCCTCATACATGTTATGTTATATGTATTATCAATTAAATCATACCGGCAACGAAATGAGATCGAAAAAAAGTATCAATCAATCATAAATCAGATTATCTTCTATTTTCTTAACATCAAACATTCATATTCATTCACATTCATTTGCGTGCGAATAAAAGTTTCTTACCAGTGCCTTTGGAATGTCCCCGTATCTTTTATGTATGTCTTGACTGTCATCATGTTTGTTATCGATAATATCTACTTCCATTGTCTTCAAATTGTAGACAATAAGGTAGTATCGATTAATTTCTTCTGTTGGCATGGTTATGGGGAAAAAAACCTGATTCGTATACATATTTACGTTAAACAACAGTTTTAATAAACAATGTATTGTGTTTTTTGTTTTAAATCTTACCAGCTCAACTTTGTCAAGGTTATTTTTTGTAGAATACTCGAGCACCTCATCCATTTTTCTTTTAAAGTCCTCAGGTTTGCGTGACATATGTAAAAATAAAATGCATTATACAATATGTCATAAATTTGATTCAGAATTTTATCAATTGTTTTTTTGTATATTAAAATATCTATGAATATTATTGAATTCACGTACCATCATTCCTGTTTTGCAAAACAAAAAGCGTGAAGATACCCTGTTTTTCAGTTTCTCGTCATTGTTTTGAATTATACTCCATACGTCTATAGCTGCACTTGTCACCGGTAAACTTTCACGCATGCTCTCAAATACCACCCTTGGGACCTCCATGTTCATTGTTTTGAAAACAATATCGCTGTTCATATGTAAATACGTCAGTTTAATAAAAGGGATGCACTAATAATTCAACTGTGATGCACTAAAAATAAATAATACTCTATATATTTGTCAAATTCGCATTTACATACTTAGCCGGCAACGTTCCGCTGAATATGAACTCGACGATAGGTTTCTCATCAGCCTGCAAATTGTTTGTGATGCTGACCTTCCTCTTGACGTATGGAGATAGCAATACACCTGATAATACCCTCTCCCTTTTTTGTCTTACTTCCTTTTCCGGTTCTTCCTGATTGTCATTTGTGTTTCCTGGTTTCACGTATCTTATAGGAACTGCTTTAATTGCGTCAGCTGGTGTGATACTTCCATCTTCAGTGCTTACCAACTGTTTCGCCTTACTCCTTGTGGTTGGTGAAGGTTGCCCTTGAACCACTTTTGTTGTAACCTTCGGGCTTTTGGTTTTTACAGTTTCAGTTCTAGGGTCTTCCGTGTTCTTCTGAACTTTTTCCAATTCTTTTTTACCTTTTTCAACATCATTTTGCTGATTGGTTTCATCATCTTTCCCATCATCTGTTACTTGAGTAATTGGTAGCTTTAATACTTTGTCCAATCCAAACATGTCGTCGCTCTGTGAAAACAAATTGAAGCTTGGTGGTGTGAAATCCAAATTTTTATTTGTTGCATCTTTACCAGTTTTCGAGATTTCCACCGTTTTTTCATTGTTGAACTGCTGTCTCACTGCGTCTGTATCATTTTGGAAACATTTTAGTTGACCTTTTCTTCTCATGTTTCTCGTAATCTGTGAAACAGTCCTTGTAGGTTCAATGTATTGTTTTTCTTGCAGCCCTTCACCCAACGTTGTCTCTTTTCCTCTGTTGACGTTTTCTTCCTCATTTATATTTGCATCTCCCGTTGATACAACATTTGTATTTTTCTCCTTTTCCAGCCCTGTATTTTTATCTTTATCCACAACCTCACTATTATCTGTTATGTCTAATTCCACATTCATACCATGAGTTTCTTCAGCTGCATTTCCCGAATTATTTACCTCATTTACAGCATCACTTACCCCATTTTTTACCCCATCTTGCACCACATCATTATCATTTACCCCGTCATTCACAGCATCACTTACCCCATCATTTATCACATTTGTAGCATCATTTACCCCAACATTTACTTGAGTTCCGTCATTTGCCCCATCATTTGCATCCATGTTTTCAGTTGATTGGTTCTCATTTCCATCTTTATCTCCGTTTCCTCCTTCACGTACCCTATCAGTGCCCACTTGAACCCCATCATTTACATCCATAATCGTGTTTTCATCAATATAATCGATGTCAATGTCTATTTGTAGACTCTCTTGTCCAAAAAAGTCATCCGTGCTCATGTTGTTGTCTTCTTGTGATATATGTGCGTCGTTCACATCTTCTTCCGATTCAACCACGGCTTTTTCGGTTACGCCATCCGATGTGATTTTCCCTGGTTTGAATGCTTTCATGAGTTTCTCATTTCTTGTTTGAACAAGTGCTTTTAAACCCTCATCCTCAGGGTAAGAATTCAAAGCCAATTCGAGCAATTCGTCTACCAGACCTTGTACACCTTCTGATATGGACAATGTCTTCGTTATTTGCATTTTCATTTTCTGAATTATATAATTAATATGCGTTAAAAAATAACAATAAAATAATATTAATAATAATAATAACAATTGATAAGCTTTAACAGATTTTGTGCAAATCTGATGTTGTAAATATACAAATCAGATGCACTTAATTTTATTTATTTGATGCACCAATCATATTATTAAGATGCTTTAAACTGTCATACAGATGCTCTAAATGTAAACATAGCTAATCAATATATCCATATGCCACAATCAACATGAAACTGTCAAATGATCCATACCAGTAAAGAACCATATCAGCATCATCACATAATACATACCAATAATCATGAACATATCCCCCAAACAAGCAAAACTCAACCAATTCAGGATTCTACATTCTCAATCACTAGGACCAGGAAACTATCATTATATAGCTACTATCAAACCAAAACTCTTAAACAAATTTACCTAATCTTTCAAAGTACACAATCACTAGGGAGAAGATGATCAAACAATGCTGAGTTCAACACCAATATACATGGCCATCCGTCCCTAACTAACCCAAACATCCAAACACTCCCTGAGTTTGTGGTAACATAGCAAAAGCTCATTAATCAGACACAAAATCTCAGAAATGGCAAACTTAGCCACTTGGGTGCAGGAAACAATCCTTATGGAACTACTATCATTAACTACATTATAACTAAGAAATGGCGAACTTAGCCACTTGATATGCTTTAACAGATTTTGTGCAAACCTGATGTTCTAAATATACAAATCAGATGCACTTAATTTTATTTATTTGATGCACCAATCCTATTTTTTAAGATGTACTAACCCTGGTGTACTAAATATACATATGTATGCACATACATACCTCTGATGTTTTACTTTTGAATATTTTGAATGCTTCAGCCTTATTTGAAGGTTCACCTATCCCACATATTCCATCACCAATGTCAATTCTCGGTGTATATAAATGGTGTATGATGTCTTCTTGTGCATACTCCAATTGTTTCGCTGCAAATTGATTTAGTGATTATTATTAAATATCACGAAATTATTATAATACATTACAATTTGTAATAAAAGCTAAATTGTACATATTACCTGGTGATTTTTTGGAATTCCTGATTGCCGACTTTGTAAGACCTCTTTTTCTTTTCGGTGCAATGTACTCGCGCCCTTCTTTAATTGGTAACTTTCCAAAACCTCCCATTTTCACTTCCTGTTTTTCTCTGATCTTCAGCTTTTGCGTGTCCCATGCTTTGATAGCTGGGTTTTCTTGAGCAACTTCAACCTCTTCTGAGATGGTTGAGTTTAGATACAAAAGCTGCAAAGATAATAATACAAGGAAATTAGCATAAAGATACAATGCAGATGCATTATTTTTTTGTATTATGATGCACTTAAATGTTTGTAATACTTACCACCATTAACAACAGTGGACCCCCGAACCCAGATGAACTGTTATACTCTCTTTTTGATTTCTTCATTGTTTGCAACAAGTATGTACACCAATCCATATTCTTGATATCTTCTTCCTTTTCTATACACTGCAAAAACTTCTGGTTTACTGTCCCATTTTTTGTGCATTCGCCGATAATCGAGATGAATGCAACAAGGAAGTTTAGCTTGAACTCCCGTCCAGTGTGATGCTCTACAATCAGTTTCTCAACCACATTTTTCAAGTAGAATCTATCATCTGGATAATCATGTGTGTGCCTCCATTCAACAATTAACGGGAACTCTGTTGTTGCAGCCTGCACTTCTGTGACAGTGATATCTCCCATCGGGATTCCAATCAGTTCTTGTATCATATCTGCAGTGATCAGGATTGATCTACCGTCTCCCATCTTGATTGTTGACGTTTCAGGATCAAACTGGTCTACAACCCACTTTCCCAGTTTTGTTGGTGTTGTTTTTATATTGAAGTTACCGTCCAACAATGATCCAAACCCCATGTCAGCAATGTTCTCTTTCTGGACATCTGACAACCTTGTTAATATTTCTAATAAATCCCTTGGCGACGACCTAGATTTAATAGTTGGGAACGTATTTTTTGGTACAATAACTATATTTTCTTCCGCAACCTTCTGCTTTTTTTTGTCGTGGACACGTTTAATTGGTTGTACTTCACTTGATTTCCTTTTTTTTGTAGCTATTTTCTTCTTCCTGTTCTGGCTTTTATTTGTGTCGATACTGAGATTGTCGTTGCCTACATAATGAAACACATTCAGAGTTAGAGGACGCATTAAAAGTATGATGCAAATATAAATACTACATATGCTGCAATTATGATCATATTGATGCACCTTAAATGTATGAAGTGATGCACCAAAAATTCAATATTACATACAGATGCACCAAAAATTCAATATTACATACAGATGCACCAAAAATTCAATATTATACACAGATTCAATTTGTGTATACCAAATGATGCATAATAAATAATAAATTGTATACAGATGCTGTAATATTATCCATCGATGCTCCTAAAATATACAAACTGATGCTCCTAAAATATACAAACTGTACAAATAATTTTACACACATCAAACAATTAACGCTTACCGTTCATGTCTATATCACATTCCCCGACAAGTGAAGCTAAAAACACATCACCTTCCAGACTACCCCCAGGACGTTTCTTTTCATGCACATTTTTAGTTTGTTTCCTCTTATTACGTCCACGAATTCCGGATTCTGTATCATGTACAACCCCTTCATTAACTAATCTTAAAATAACATCATTCGTTTTTAAATCATAAACTACTTTCATATATTATTTTAAATCATTGCATTTTGCATTCAGATAAATAATCCCGCATATAAAATAAGTTTCGCACATGTCATAGACTACATCCAACCTAACTCATGCTCAAATGACATAAATTAAAACCTATTACATCTTAGTTCAGCTTCTAGTGGATCAAATAAATTAACAATTACAACTGGACTAATGCTCATACAGATACACCAAAATTCAATATTACATACAGATGCACTTTTGAGTATAGCAACAGATGCTGTAATATTAACCATTGATGCTCCTAAAATATACAAACTGATGATCCATAATTAAAATTATTCTTAACATGAAACACATGATTAAATTAAGAGTGTATATATGCCGTATTGAACAATTTAATTTATGTCGTAATGAAATATATGTATACTGAGCAATGCAAAAATATACGTACAGTAAACATGTAAGTATATTTGATGAGTTAATGACATGAATCATATGCTGCAATTAATATTGTGTAGTATGTAATAAATAAATAAATAAATATTTATACATGAAGTATTCAGCATACACATAAATATTATACGTATACATATCAAATACCAAAAAAAAAATTAATAAAAATAACTGATATTGAAATAACATGATCTGTAAAATCCCCATGAATTCTCGAATCTCTTCCTCTGACTTACTATTTTGAGATGTTTCATTTTGAGAATTATGCCCCCCATTGCCTTCTTCTTCTTCGTTTGCTGAAAATTTGAATTGAACATATGTGTCATAATACTAATAATACTGAAAAAAGGCGTCATAATAATGATATTAGATGCTTTAAACTTAAGTTTAGGTGCACTAATTATACATTTAGATGCTTCAATCATTTTAACCAACCATTTTTTGATGCACTAATAATGCAAACATAGCAGTTTAATACACTAATTATACCATTAGATTCCCTGATCTTTTATATTTTGGATGCCTTAAACTCAGATTTAGAATGACTTAAGTGTATATACCATCAGTTTGATGCCCTAATAATAACATTTTGATGCATTAATCATATATTTAGATGCTTTAAATATAAATTTGATGCCCTATTTTTTTGCATGTATAAGATTCGACATTTTATATTCACTTCAAACCATCATATTGATGCACTAATCATACAATATGATGCTGTTATCACCTAGTTTGATGTACTACTCAAATATTCAGGTGAACTAATTCTACTAAGTATTATTTATTAACACAGATGCACTAAAATTATACCTTAATCATATCTACAATTACTTGTTGCATATTACTAACTAAAATTAATAAAACAGATGCACTAAAACTATATCTTAATCCTAACTAAAATTAATACCACAGATGCATCAATTATCCAATAAAAATATAAATACCTGAAATTACGGCACTTACATTCTGACTGATGTTGTTTGCTTATTATTTCCTTCTCGATTGTTCGTGGACTCACACGAGTAGCTGAAATTGAAAAAAAATCAAACAAAATTGTAAATATTGATTTTCATCAGACTAAACACTGAAAATTAGGGCACTTACGATTCCTATATGTTTTTTTCTTCATTTTTATTTTGATCGGAGTCATTTGTTTGATCGGAAGCTGGTGGCGGCGGTGGAGCTGGTGGAGACGGTGGATCTGGTGGCGATGGTGATGTTGAGTGTGTGTGTTTATTTTGATTTTGATCGGAGTATTTTTGATCTGTGTGTTTATGAGTGTGTGTTGTTGTGTGTGTTGTTTTGTGGTGAAAATGTGTACAGCACACGCATAAGGCGTGTTTATTTTTTATTTTCTACTTTTGACCCTCAACTTTCATATGTTTACAGAATCTACCCTGAAACTTTTTTTCTCACTTTTCTCTCTAATTACACTTTTCTCTAGAACCGGACTCTATATATATATATATATATATATATATATATATATATATATATATATATATATATATATATATATATATATATATATATATATATATATATATATATATATAATATATGTGTGTGTCTTTTATGAGGATGATGATGATGGTGGCATGAGGTTTTATTATATGATGGTGGATGGGGTATATATATGGCCGGATCTTGGTAGAAGAGAGATTGATAAAAAAAAATTAGAAAAAATGAAATATGCGATGTGTTTTATATATGTGTTTGAGGATAAATTTGTCATTTAAGTTAAAAGCAAAAAAATATCTTCACCTAACACTTGTACTTGTAAAGACACGTGTCATAAAAATAATGGAGTTGAGCAGTTGAGCATGGCCAAAATGGGAAAAGGATGTTAAAGACGCATGCTTCCAAACACGCTCGAGAAATGAGATTAATTTCATTTCTTTCTAAGTCTCCCTACCAAACACCCCCTTACATCAATCAATAACACAAAATCACAAAGAACAATTTGAACACAAATATTGAAATAAAATACTTAAAACAAAATAAGAATAATAATAATAATAATAATAATAATAATAATAATAATAATAATAATAATAATAATAATAATAATAATAATAATAATAATAATAATAACAAAGTGATGTTTATTAAAATAATAATAATAATAATAATAATAATAATAATAATAATAATAATAATAACAACAACAACAACAACAACAACAACAACAACAACAACAACAACAATAATAATAATAATAATAATAAAATTCAGGTATGATGACATCAGCATCACTAACGAACAAAATCCAAACCGAGGTAATCATACAATTTTATTACACAAATGATGATGATAAACAAAGATTCTATGAAACATATAATTTACTTCAAATATAAAGAAGTGGCTAAACATAAATACTCATGAACACAAACAAACATATGTTAGTTAAAACTAAGTAAGAATGCAAATATACAAAGATGATGAATATACATTTTAATATCAAAATAACAACAAAATATCATCCCAAACCAAACGAACCTGTTATGAAGGTAATCTAGTCCACCCTTAGTTAAGACAAAAAGGGACGTACGGCATGGCAGCTTATCTTCATCTTTGTCCGTTGCAGAGTGCATTGCCCTTGTGGCGTGATAAGGTGATGGTTGTTGGCGGTAGGGGAAGTAAAAGTTGTGGTTGCAAGATCTGTTAAAAGAGAGTGGTTTAGTTAATGTGTTAAAAGGATGGAGACTGGAGAGCCTAAAATGAAAGATATAAAGAGGAAACTTTTGAAGCTACGGGAGTTGAAACTTTTTGAAATTTTTGAAAATTTTAAAATTTCTTGGTTTACTTCTTACCGCTAAAAATTTTGTTAGTTGTACTGTTCAATTGATGACGGTAGGTAGGTATTAATGAATTTTGTGGAAGACGGTTGGAGATAGAAAAGTTTGGTGATGGAATGTTGTTGATGCTTTTTATTTTCCTACTTTGTTATTAAAGTATCATTCAATATGCAAACTATAGTATCGACATGCATGGTATATTCAATTACCAAAATGGGCCAAAAATCCAACTTTGATGATTATCTAGTCACTTTTAACATCATTTTCCCATTTTGACATGTGTCCTTACAAATACAAGTGTTAGGTGAAGATATTTTTTTTCTTTTAACTTAAATGACAAATTCACCCTTATTATATTTCTTTATTAACTATCTTACCTACCCTCACCTAAATCCATCCACCTACCTCACCACCTTACCAGTCCAAAACCACCACCACCACCGCTACTCATCTGCTCAACCATCACAGCTCAACTGCTCGACCACCACTGCTCAACCACAAAAAATATCTATCCTGATCAAAACTGACATGCAAAATTACTTATTTCATCAGTCGATCCACATCTTCAATAAATCCATCTCCAAAATAACTTTATTTCATCACTCGAAAAACAAACACCCATATTATATACATAACCAGTAACCAAACCGTTAATTAACAAATCTGGTACGTGAAATGTTGATTAGTCTTAATTAACCACAATTTTATTAAAAAAAATCACGCAACACAGATTTATGGCCGGATCTTGGTAGAAGAGAGAGTGATAAAAAAAATTAGAAAAAATGAAATATGCGGTGTGTTTTATATATGTGTTTGAGGGTAAATTTGTCATTTAAGTTAAAAGCAAAAAAATATCTTCACCTAACACTTGTACTTGTAAAGACACGTGTTATAAAAATAATGGAGTCGAGCAGTTGAGAATGGCCAAAATGGGAAAAGGATGTTAAAGACTCATGCTACAAAACACGCTTGAGAAATGAGATTAATTTCATTTCCTTCTAAGTCTCCTTACCAAACACCTCCTTACATCAATCAATAACACAAAATCACAAAGAACAATTTGAACACAAATATTGAAATAAAATACTTAAAACAAAATAATAATAATAATAATAATAATAATAATAATAATAATAATAATAACTATTATTATTATTATAATAATAATAATAATAATAATAATAATAATAATAATAATAATAATAATAATAATAATATTAATAATAATAATAATAATAATAATAAAAATAATAATAATAATAATAATAATAATAATAATAATAATAATAATAATAATAATAATAATAATAATAATAATAATAATAAAACAATAATAATAACAATAATAACTATAATAATAATAATAATAATAATAATAATAAAATTCAAGTATGATGACATCAGCATCACTAACGAACAAAATCCAAACTGAGGTAATCATACAACTTTTTTACAAAAATGACGATGATAAACAAAGATTCTATCAAACAAATAATTACTTCAAATATAAAGAAGTGGCTAAACATAAACAAACATATGTTACTTACAAATAAGTAAGAATGCAAATATATAAAGATGATGAATATACATTTTAATATCAAAATAACAACAAAATATCATCCCAAACCAAACGAACCTGTTATGAAGGTTATCTAGTCCACCCTTTGTTAAGACAAAAAGGGACGTACGGCACGGCAGCTTATCGTCATCTTTGTCCGTTGCAGAGTGCATTGCCCTTGTGGTGTGATAAGGTGATGGTTGTTGGCGGTAGGGGAAGTAAAAGTTGTGGTTGCAAGATCTGTTAAAAGATAGTGGTTTAGTTAATGTGTTAAAAGGATGGAGACTGGAGAGCCTAAAATGAAAGACATAAAGGGGAAACTTTTGAAGCTGCGGGAGTTGAAGCTTTTTGAAATTTTTGAAAATTTTAAAATTTGTTGGTTTACTTCTCACCGCTAAAATTTTTGTTAGTTGTACTGTTCAATTGATGACGGTAGGTAGGTATTAATGAAGTTTGTGGAAGACGGTTGAAGATAGATAAGTTTGGTGATGGAATGTTGTTGATGCTTTTTATTTCCCTACTTTGTTATTAAAGTATCATTCAATACGCAAACTATAGTATCGACATGCATGGTTTATTCAATTACCAAAATGGGCCAAAAATCCAACTTTGATGCATTATCTAGTCACTTTTAACATCCTTTTCACATTTTAACATGTGTCTTTACAAGTACAAGTGTTAGGTGAAGATATTTTTTTGCTTTTAACTTAAATGAAAAATTCACCCTTATTATATTTCTTTATTAACTATCTCACCTACCCTCACCTAAATCCATCCACCTACCTCATCACTTTACCAGTCCAAAACCACCACCACTACCGCTGCTCATCTGCTCGACCATCACTGCTCAACTGCTTGACCACCACTGCTCAACCACAAAAAATATCTATCCTGATCAAAACTGACACGCAAAATTACTTATTTTATCAGTCGATCCACACATTCAATAAATCTATCTCCCAAATAACTTTATTTCATCACTCAAAAAACAAACACCCATATTATACACATAATAAACCAGTAACCAAACCGTTAATTAACAAATCCGGAATGTGAAATGTTGACTACTCTTAATTAACGAAAATTTTAATAAAAAAATCACGCATCATAGATCTAAAAAAAGATGTTGTATATGTTGTATTTGGCTCTTTTGTTACAAAGAAAACTACAATCGAAAACATATTAGTTTTCACGATGTCGACACTAACAAAAAATCAACACAATCAAAAACATATTAGTTTTCACGATGTCGACACATCCGGATCTGTAGATCTCGAAGTCCGGATCTGTAGATTGCTTTTCGCTCAGAATTCCAAAGGCCGGATTTGTAGATCTCGACACCGCCGCCGCCGAATCTGGCCGGATCTTAGACGATGGGTGTTGGCCGGATCTGGCTGGATCTTTGACGATGGGTGTTGGCTGGATTTTGCCGAATCTTTGACGACGGTCTTGGCCGGATCTTGTGCTGTCTTTTATGATGATGGTGGCAGGAGGTTTATATATGTGTTATACCCCGCTCATCATATATATACACACACACACACACACACATATATATATATATATATATATATATATATATATATATATATATATATATATATGTGTGTGTGTGTGTGTGTGTGTGTCTTTTATGAGGATGATGATGATGGTGGCATGAGGTTTTATTATATGATGGTGGCTGGGGTATATATATGGCCGGATCTTGGTAGAAGAGAGAGTGATAAAAAAAATTAGAAAAAATGAAATATGCGGTGTGTTTTATATATGTGTTTGAGGGTAAATTTGTCATTTAAGTTAAAAGCAAAAAAATATCTTCACCTAACACTTGTACTTTTAAAGACACGTGTCCTAAAAATAATGAAGTCGAGCAGTTGGTTTCCTTGATGAGTTACAACTAAAGAATTCCAAATTTCTTTAGTGGTTTTAAGCATAGAAATTCTTTCGAATTCCTTTTTCGGTAAAGCATTATATAAAACCATTTTTGCTTCACTATTTTTAGAAATCTTTTTCTTCAATTCATCATTTAGTTTATCATGAGGTATGTTAAATACATTCCCTTTATCATCTTTTGAGGTAGCCTCAAAATCGCCTTCAACAATAATGTACCAAAGATCAATATCTTTAGATTTCACATATATTTCGAATCTATTTTTCCAATATATAAAACCATTAGTTTCAAGTAGTGGTGGTCGTTGCATAGATTACCCTTCCTTATAATTTTCAGAAGCCATAGTGATCGAAAAGTTTTTAAAATACAATTTTACTTTAAAACTTTTATAAACTTTGCTCTGATACCAATTGTGGAAAACTAGAAGGGGGGGGGGGGTTGAATAGTTTTGCCGATTTTAAGTTAGTTTCAAAAACTTTAGATTCATTAATATGTGAGATCTTATGGATGTAGAGAAAGTATAGATCTAATGATAAACAAGTAAATAAAGTAAAGCAAAGGGATAGAAATGACACAACCGATGTATAGTGGTTCGGCTACAAGGACACCTTCCTTGCCCTACTTCACTCCCCGAGTCACCTACTCGAGAGTTCAAACACTATGTCAACAAACTCCTTCACTTGGCGGAGAAGCCTTCACAACGTTGCTTACACCTTTTTTCGGTACAAAGCTAGATACTGAGTCCGTAACACGGTGAACCAAACCAACACGACTATTACACAACAAATATGTGAAATATCAAATACAAGATCTTCGCTACAGAAATCTTGCGGAGTGACAAATCAATCAAGGACCCCTTGCTTGGATGACTTGTAGAATGCTCGTGATCTCGCCTTAGAAAAGGACCTATATGAGGATCACAATTGAAAGAAAGAAGAACAACTCTCTAGATCAAGTGATCTATATGTTAGAAGAGAATGAGAGTGTTTGAGAGATTAAGTAAGAAGAGGGGTGAGTTAGAATGAAGAAATTGATAGAAACTAAGAACGTGATGAAGATAGTTTCTTGATCATTTATGAGCCTTAGGGTTTAACAATAATAATGACAATACGCAGCGGATAAATCAAAACATAATTGTTATTGACACAAGGTTTTCATTCACTAACACTAACTAATCTTAGACGTTTATAGGAACACGTCTACTAGCTAAACTAATAACCTAGGCGTTTACAAGACTATACGCCTAGGACACACACACACACCTTTTAGTCGACTACATCTTGGAAGACATGTATTTAAAACCTACACCTATGTCCTCTTTATATACTAGAGGATTAGGGTTTACAAAATCCTACAAAGGACTAATAAATAAAACTTCTTTTGCAAGCAAGTCATTCCATCTTTTTGTAGGTTTCCTTCTTGTCGTATTAAGTCCCTCTTGTTTCATTCTTTTTGTCTTATCAACTCAAACGTATAATTCCCAACAATCTTCCCCTAGTTGATAATGACAAAACCATTCTTGAACGAACTTCCCTAGACGAAGTAGAGAAATTGAGATCAGGGATCTCACTATGAATAAAACACGTATGTCTTCCTTTGTCTTTCCCTTAATCCATGCCATGCCACTCAAAAATCTCTTCCCATTTTTGTTATTATCCAAATAGGAAACGTATGAAAATAATGATCTTGACCACCACGAACCAATATCATACTTCCAATCTAAGACTTCCAATGTTTAAAATCGCCCACCATTATGCACCATAAGAAAAATGGATTCAAAACAGTAGAAACTCCAACTAGCAATAGGAATAATGATCAACAGTAGTAAAAATCAAACACTTCCCCTTGAGTGATGCATGTAGATGGTTAAACATTTAACAATAAGCTTCCCCTGAAACCCATATGTTAACCATCTTCTTGATTCTTCAAATCTGTAGGCTCCATGTAATGATCACTTGTGAAGAAAACCAAATATAACAAACTTGATGTAGAAGTAAAATAACCCAAACTTGTATCTTATATCTTGCACTATAGATGACATTTGTTGGGATATAAAAGTGCTGAAGATATGAAAGTACTGTAAGCTGCAAAGTACTGGAAGAAGTCAAAGAGTCAAAGTACTGCTAAAGACAAAGTCAAAGTACTGCACTATGAAGTTAAAGTACTGCAAGAACAAAAGAACTGTTATATTCATTTATGGAAAGTATTGTAACTCTAGAATAGTCTATGTTTAGATTACTTGTCGTACAAGAATACAAATTGTAAACCGACTAGGATATCCTTGAGCCTATAAAAGGACTCCTAGATTGGCCTTAGAGATGTACGAGTTTATGAGTTTTAGAGTTTACGAATTCACAAGTTATTTAGTGTTTTAGAGAGAAGTTCGATAATTTTAGAGTTGTTTAGAGTATCTGCATAATAAGCAGATTTAGAGTTTATAATAAAAGTTATTCTTCTTAGCTTTGTTAAGTAAATTCCGCGTACTTGATAAAGATTGCTCAGTGTTTCTTTGTTAATAACTTAGGATTTATCCGAGGTTATTAAACCTTAACAAGCTAGTTTAAGTTAGTTTGATTAAAGTATATCGATCCAACAAGTGGTATCAGAGCTTGTGTGGAAACTCTGACTAGGAAGAAACCCTACTTCAACAATATTCAAGATGTCGACTGAAGCTGTTCCACCACCCTCAATCACCTCACTCAGAATTCCAATAATCAAGAAGGGAGAATATGATCTCTGGTGCATGAAGATGAGGCAGTATATTGTCATTACAGACCATACTTTATGGAATGTAATTGTTAATGGCAATGAAGTAGTTCCAGAACCTATTAATATTCCTGGACTACCAATAGCACCAAAGGCAGTCTTACCAGCAGCAACCCTAAGGAATCAAGAAAAGGCACTAAACATTCTCTTATATGCCATTCCAGATGGTCATCTTCTCAAATTTCATGATGCTAAAGATGCTAAGCAGCTCTGGGCTGCTCTCAAGACCAGATTTGGAGGGAATGAAGCCTCTAAAAAGATGCACAGAAATTTGCTGAAGCAACAGTTTGAAACTTTCACAGTAGGTGAAAGAGAAAGTCTTGATGCTGCATATGATAGGTTTCAAAATCTCCTCAACATGTTGGAGTTATACAAGGCAGAAGTGTCAGTTGAGGATGCTAATTTGAAGTTTCTAAGGAGTTTGCCATCTACATGACATGTGATTGCTACAATGATCCGACGACAACAAGGTTTGGATGTCATGGACTTTGATGATCTTTATCATCAACTGAAGGTGTATGAGCATGAGATGAGTGGTCAAACAAATTCTAAGTCTCACAGCATAGCTTTTCTATCATCTGAAAAGAAGGGCAGTACTTCTGTCAAAAGTACTGCTTCTCCTCAAAGTACTGTTTCTCAAAGTACTGTTGTTTACAACCCCCTTCATATGCTCAGCAGGCCCCACCACCTACCACTTTGCACTCAGATGAAGTTGTGTGCTCCTTCTTTGCACAACAAGCCAGTTTACCTGTCACTTATGAAGAGGATCTAGCACAGATTGAAGAAGATGCACTTGAAGAAATTGATATTAGGTGGCAAGTTGCTATGATCACTGCAAGGATCAAAAAGTACATGAAGAAGACAGGCAAAAGCATTGATTTCAAACCAAAACAAGGAATAACTTTTGACAAATCCCAAATTGAATGCTTCAATTGTCAAAAGACTGGTCACTTTGCAAGGGAGTGTAGGTTTGCTAAGTATCAAGCAAACAGAACATCTGAGAAGCCAAAACTTGAGCTCAAAGAAATTCCAATTACTGAAACAAAGGCTTTGGTTGCTCAAGAGAAGTTATTAGAAGTTGACTGGAGTAAAGAGTTTGATGATGAACCAGTGACTTACTGTATGGTAGCAGTAGAAGATGCAGTTGAAGACACAGTGGAAGCATTGGACTGGAGCACTGCGTTTAATGAAGAAACTGAACATGCTGCTTTGGAATCTGATGATGGCTTTGGAGGATTTGATTGGAGCAAAGAAAGTGAAGATGATCCTGTTCTTCTTGCAATGGTGGCTACTTCACCAACTCAGTTTCCTATCTCTGAGGTATGCTCCAACTGTTATGATTTTTATCAAAAACTACTTAACAGTTATGTGATTGAAAGAGATAATTGTGTTAAGGCTAGATCTGAAGTGGCTGGTTATCAAATTACTTTAGAGTCAATGGAAGCTAAAATTATAACACATGAAAATAATGAAATGGCTTGGGCTGAAAAGTATGAACAATAGGATTACCAGTTAAAACTTAGTGAATGGAAACTAAACTGTAAAATTGCTGAAATTAAGAAATTAACTAAGGAGAGAGATGATCTGTTAGAAAAGTTTGCTGCCTGGAATGAATCTGGTTTGTCCCATGTTACTTATGTTGAAAAACAAAGAAGAGCATACATTAGAACTGGATTAGGTTTTGGTATGAACTTTGATAACATACAAGAAAACCAACCTAGTGATCAGGATGTAGGTGATTTTGAGGACATAACCACTAGTGATGATGAACTCATTAACTATGTAGATACATCTAGTAATGAGGGCTCAATAAGTGAACCACCTCCTGAGTATAAGAAAGACAAGGGATATAATGTTGTCCCACATCCCATTAGCCATCAACCCATAAGGCCTGATGTTTCTCGATTTGGAGTAGACAGTCTAGAATTTAGGAAGAAGCTTGTTGCTCAAACTAGGTCTGAAAAACCCAAAGAAGCTGTTGAAAATAATGTTCAAAATCAAGCAGTACCTACAAATCAAAGTACTGCTCCACAAGCAGTACCTTCTGCAAAACCTTTTCAAAACAGTACTGCTAAACCTTTTTGGGATAACTTTGGTCAAAACAGGTTTAATCATTCACCTAGAAGGCACAATAGTTTTGGTCATAGACATAGAAGAAGTCATATTGGTAGTATGGGTGAAAAACTGTGTTTTGTGTGTTTTAGTCCTAATCATTTAATCAATGATTGTGAACATCATTCAGAATAACTTAGGAAAGTTTCAAAGAATAGGACTGTTAACCAGAAACCTAGAGAGAACAAACCAGTTTGGAATAATTCAAATAGGGTTAATCACAGAAACTTCACACCAGATCATAGATACCCGCATCAGAGAAGACCTTTTTCAAAACCTTCAGTATCTCACAGTACTTTCCAAAGTACTGCTCAGAAACAAGGTACTGATCACACTACTTGGAATAGGAATCCTAGGAGATCTCACTATCAACCTAGAAGGTATTACAATTCACATAGGGGATCTAAATCACAGGAACCACGTGTTAAACCAGAATGGGTTAAGAGGGAAGGTACTGCTGAGGGACACACAATACTTTCAACAAAAAGTGAATCTGATGTTTTTGTGACACAAGAAAAAGCTAATAATCTTGTAAAAGAGATTTATGTTGAAAAACCAGAAAGTTTTGAAAAACCACATGCTAAAGATCAAAAGATAATTCTGGATCATCATTTGAAAGATAGTGGGAATTACATACTCAAAGAATTTGAGTTTGTAACTCCACAAGGGGAACACAAGTCAGTAATGGCTTGGGTTCCTAAAAATCACTAACTCTTTTCTTTGTATGCAGGGCAACCCAGAAGAGGAGCTTAAAGATCATCTAATTGTGGATAGTGGTTGCTCTTGAAGCATGACATGAGACAAACAGATCCTGTCTGATTTTAGAAATATTAGTGGAGGAAGAGTTGCATTTGGGAATGATCCCAATGGAGGAAAGATTACTGGAAAAGGAACTATCAAAGCAGGGCTTATAGACTTTGAGAATGTTAGATATGTGAAGGAGCTTAAGTTCAACTTGTTATCAGTCTCTCAAATTTGTGATAAAAAGCATCCTGTGTTATTCACTGACACAGAATGTCTCATCCTTTCCTCTGATTTTAAGCCTGTTGATGATGAATTAGTAGTCCTTAGAGTACCAAGGACAAATGATGTGTATAGTTTAGACATGAAGAGTCTACATTCTTATGGAAGAGCCACATGTTTGGTGGCTAAAGCAACATCTGAAGAAGCACATCAATGGCATAGAAGATTGGGCCATGTTAATTTCAAGAATATCAACAAACTGGTCAAAGGCAATCTAGTTAGAGGTTTACCTTCAAAGACTTACAAGAATGATCACTCATGCTTGGCATGCAAGAAGGGTAAACAACACAAAGCTTCTTGCAAGAAGCTTGAGGAAAGAACTATTAGAGAACCATTGGAGCTGTTACATATGGATTTGTTTGGACCTGTCTTTGTGGCAAGTTTAAACAAGAGAAAATACTGTTTGGTTGTTACAGATGACTGCAGTAGATTCAGTTGGGTTTTCTTTTTGGGTTTTAAAGATGATACCTTTGATGCTATTTAGACACTGATTATAGCACTTGAAAACCAATTAAGACTCAAGGTTAGAGGTATTAGATGTGATAATGGGACTGAATTCAAGAACAAGCTTATGGATGAATTTTGTGCCAACAAAGGCATAAAGAGGAAGTTTAGTATAGGACTTTGATTGAAGCAGCAAGAACAATGCTAGCAGATTCCCATCTACCTATTCAATTTTGGGCAGAATCTGTAAGTACTGCGTGCTATGTACTTAACAGAGTCTCTGTCACCAAACCACAGATGAAGACACCCTATGAATTGCTGATGGGCAATAAACCTAACATTCGTTCTACGAAGCCTTTTGGATGCCCTCTCACTATTTTAAACACCATTGATAATCTGGGGAAGTTTGATGGCAAGTCTGAAGAAGGATACTTATTGGGTTATTGCACTAACAGTAAAGGCTTTAGAGTATACAACAGAGTTACTAAGAAGATTCAAGATTGTCTTCATGTTGAGTTTTTTAGAAGATCAAGACAATGAGAAAGGTAAAGGTCCTGATTGGATGTTTGATCTTGAGGTTTTAACTCCTTCAATGAAGTACCTGTTAGAGAAGAAAATCAACCTGTCCACAATGGCGAAGATTTACAATATGTTG
Source organism: Chrysanthemum seticuspe (assembly GCA_019973895.1). NCBI lineage: Eukaryota > Viridiplantae > Streptophyta > Magnoliopsida > Asterales > Asteraceae > Chrysanthemum > Chrysanthemum seticuspe. The sequence goes on from BPTQ01000006.1 coordinate 101,854,273, forward strand.
TTCATGGAGTCCATATTAGATCGGATGCTGTTCCTGATGAAGATCCTGATACTCCAAAACAAAGTACTGATGTTCCCAAGCAAAGTACTGATACTCCAAAACAAAGTACTGTTGCACCACAATCCTCATTATCTGCTGAGGATCAATCTATTCAAGAGGAACTTAATCAAATGCTTCTTCAAGATGTATTAGCACATTCTTACACTGATGAACAAAGGAGAGCTTATGAAGAGGCAAAGAAGAAGAACAGGACTGCAGAGTACTCTCACAGTACTATTGACAGTACTTTCGATAAAAGTACTGCTGAACCTGTTGATAGTACTTTAGATGATTTGGATGATCCTACCATGCCTGGATTAGAGGAAACTGATGATGAGCTTGCAGATGAAGGTATTTTATCAGATTCCAATGAAGATGCAGATTTAACTAACTTAGATGATGCATATGGGGTTCCACAATCTCCAATCTTAAGGATTCATAAGAATCATCCTACTGATCAAATCATTGGTATTTCTACTTCTGGAGTGATGAGAAGACACACAGCTAAGCGTTTTACTAAACCTCATAATGCTTTACTTAGCTTTCTCTATAAATAAAACAGGCTGAATCATAAGGACCATCAAACCTGCCTATTTACTTGTTTTATCTCTCAAGAGGAACCCAAGAACATTGCTCAAGCTTTGACTAAAGAAAGCTGGGTTGAAGCTATGCAGGAAGAACTTCTTCAATTTAAACTTCAAGAAGTTTGGGTTTTATGTGATCTTCCAGATGGGAAGAAAGTTATTGGAACCAGATGGGTTTTCAGAGTCAAAAGAGATGAAAGAGGTAATGTTATCAAGAATAAGGCAAGGCTAGTAGCACAAGGCTACAGACAAGAAGAAGGAGTAGATTATGATGAAGTGTTTGCTCCTGTAGCAAGAATAGAAGCCATTCAGATATTTCTTGCTTTTGCTTCTTATATGGGATTTCAAGTTTACCAGATGGATGTCAAGAGTGCCTTCTTATATGGCAAGATTACAGAGGAAGTTTATGTCAAACAACCTCCTGGTTTTGAAGATCCTAAACACCCAAACAAAGTCTACAAGGTGGTTAAGGCTCTTTATGGCCTTCATCAGGCACCTAGAGCTTGGTATGAGAGGCTCTCTACATTCTTATTGCAACATGGATACAGGAGGGGAGCTATAGACAAGACTTTGTTTATCAAGAGAGACAAGAAGGATATCATGTTAGTTCAAGTCTATGTTGATGATATCATCTTTGGGGCTACCAAACAGTCCATGGTTAAGGATTTTGAGCAGCTGATGCAGAAGGAATTTCAAATGAGTTCAATGGGAGAGTTAACTTTCTTTTTGGGACTTCAGGTTAAGCAGTCAAAGGAATGAATTTTTATCAGTCAAGACAAGTATGTTACTGACATACTTAAGAATTTTAATTTTGATGATATGAAGGCTGTTACTACACCTATTAAATCTATCAATTCATTGGGCAAAGATGAAGATGGACAGCCTGTTGAAGTCAAGTTATACAGATCAATGATTGGCTCTCTTATGTATCTTACTGCATCAAGGCCTGATATCATGTTTGCAGTTTGTTTATGTGCAAGATATCAAGTCTCACCAAAGATCTCTCACATGAATGCAGTAAATAGAATCTTCTGTTATTTAAAACAACAACCTAAGTTGGGGTTGTGGTATCCAAAAGAGTCACCTTTTCACTTAGAAGCTTTTTCAGATAGTGATTATGCAGGTGATAATTATGATAGAAGATCCACCACTGGAGGATGCCAATATCTTGGAAGAAGGTTAGTGTCCTGGCAATGTAAGAAACAAACAATTGCAGCAACATCCTCTACTGAAGCTGAATATGTAGCTGCTGCAAGCTGTTGTGGACAAGTTTTGTGGATACAGAATCAACTCTTGGACTATGGGTTCAATTTCAAAAATACTCTTATCAACATTGATAATGAGATTACCATTTGTATTGTGAAGAATCCTGTTTATCATTCCAAGACCAAGCACATTCAGATTAGGCATCACTTTATCAGAGATTGCTATGAGCATAGGCTCATTAATGTGGTTAAGGTTCACACAGATGATAATGTAGCTGATTTACTCACCAAAGGCTTTGATGTTTCAAGATTCAATCACTTGGTGGTGAGCATTGGCATGATTAACTACTGAGCTACATTTAAGGGGAGGACTATTCAGTGATTAGTATAGTCCTATGTATTGCTTGAGGGGAGGATATTTGTGTATACTTAGTTTATACAGAAGAATTTGGCAAAGTACTGTTTTTCCTGAAAGTATTGCTTGGAAAGTACTGCTTTGGGAAAGTACTGCATACGTGGAAAGTACTGTTTGTCGTATTAAAGTACTGTTCCAACGGTTATATTGAGGGGTAATTAATGCTAACGGTTGTTTTATTTTGGGCAGTGATTTTTTAAATCTCACCTATAAATAACTACTTTCCGATTTTCCCTCTTATCTTACTACATTAGCATCGTTTCCATATTTCTCTCATTCTTATTCGATTTCAATTCTTATTGTGCTTACATAATCACCAATGGCGAATCGACCTACTATTTCAAAGCACAATACGGTAGCCAATTTAGACAAGACTGAAGATAATGAGGCGTTTCATGATATTATTGATTATCTAACTGGGTCGCCCATCAGTTATGCTCTTTTAGTGGAGCCGGATATTATTGAACCTTGGATTCAAGAATTTTGGGCTACTGCAAGGGATAATATGGAAAATGAAGAATTTTATATTAGAGCTACAGTTGCTGGAAGAACTGTGAAGATTACTGAAGCCTCCATTAGAGAAGATTTGCTGTTTAATGATGATGATGGGGCTATTCGTTTTAATAAGGAGTTGATTTGGGAAACTTTTGGACATCTTGGTTATGAAGGGTCTTTGACAGAACAAACTTTTCGGAAACAATTATTTTGTCCTCAATGGAAGTTTTTAATACATGTGTTGTTACATTGTATTAGTGCTAAAAGTACTTCTTGGGAGCAGTTTGGGTCAAATATAGCATCTGCTATGGTGGGATTAGCTACAGATCGTGTTTTTAATTTTTCAAGGCTAATTCTTGATGGCATGCTTTCTCACATCAATCATGGATCCAAATGGTTAATGTATCCCAGGTTTGTACAAGTTTTTCTGAACAAACAACTTGCTGATGTACCTAAGCCTACAGACTTATTGCCTGTTATTGTTCAACAATCAAAGATTTTTACTTTTATGGCAAGAAGAAGTGATTTATTCAGAGGTCCAGATACACCATTAACTACTTCTATGATGGAAGTTGTTCAGGCTGTTAGAGCTGAGGTTGAAGATGATGCAGCAAGTGACAGTACTGCATCTGAAGGTACTGCACCTGCAGGTACTGCATCTGAAGGTACTGCATCTGCAAGTACTGCTTCTCATGAAGGTACTGCATCTCCACAGGGTACTGTTTCCCCAAGCCCTGAGGTTCAAGAAGAAGTTGTAAGATCACCTTCTTCATCTCCACAACGATCTATTTCTGTTTCTCAATCAGAGGAGCATTCACAAATTCAAGGTGATGATCCACATACTATACCTCGTGAAGGTTTATCTTTGGATAATTATGCTTTGACAAGGGAGATAGTTAAGTTGCAAAAGACTACTAAGGTTCAAGCCAAGCAGATAAAGAAATTGAAGTTGAAATTTAGAAGGCTAAAAACTTTTGTCTGGCCTTTGATTAAAGAATTTCGTATCTGGGTCAAATCAAAGAAGAAATCACAAAAGCATTCCAAGACAAGTAAACACCAAAAGGTTCATACACCATCTTCTGTCAACTTGGGGAGGAATTTAGAAGAACAGAAATTGAAAGAAGATATGGTTAAAGAGAATGAACCTAAAAGTTCTAAAAAGTCTGAAGAAACGATCATTCAAGATACTGATGAGCAAGTTCAAGTTCAAAGTACTGCTGATGATCAAGGTACTGAACAACAAAGTACTGGTTTATACTTTCAGACAAAAGGTAATAACTCCAAGAGTATTAGACTTTGATGAGGAAGCTGGTCCTTCAACAACTGTACATGAAGAAGTTGTTGGTCCCTTAACTGTTTTTCAAGAGGAGGAAGCTATTCTCAAACCTATTCATTCTGCAAGTGATGATGAGTTCATTGCTACAATTTTAGGAGATTTATCACAACCAAGAGGATGAGTTACTATTCGAGAAGTACAAGAAGAAGAACAACAAAGAACTTCTCAACCTGAAATTGATCCTAAGGATAAAGGAAAGGGTGTTTTGGTAGAAGTTAAGAAGAAGAAACCAACTTTAGCACAGTTAAGAGCTGCTCAAGATGCTTTGAATGAACAAGCAGCTAGAAAGATTCAAGAAGAGTTAAATGCTAAAGATAGAGAAGCTCATGAAGCTCAAGAATAGAGAAGCATCTAAAAAGGTACAAGATGAATTAGATGCTGAAGCTGCTGAACCATTACAGTCACCTGTTCCTGTTAGATTTATGCCAAGAAGACTTAATAAAGCTAAAGACATAAATGCTATGATGGCTTATCTTAAAAGTCAAGGGTATAAAGGATTGCAGAAGTTTAATTACTTTGAGATGAAAAGATTGTATGATGCTGCTAGGGAGGATTATAAGAAGGATGTTGCAGGAATCAAAGATTTTAGAGAAGAAGCTACTTGGACTGAAGCTGAAAGAAAGAAGAGTTTGAAAAGAAAAAGGAAAACTGAAGTTACAGATGTTCAGTTCTCAAAGAAAGAAAAAGTTGAATTGAGATCTGAAACTAATGATGCATTAAGAAATTATCTCAGAGTGGTAGATTTTGATTATTCAAAAGAAGATGATGACATGAAGATTAACAGATCAAAGATTAGTGCTTTTGAAGTTATGAAATCCAAAGATGGAGATTATATGATTTTTCATAAGGAAGATGAAAGCTTCAAAGTTTTCAATAGGCTATGGGACTTACTGCACATTATAGATAGAGTAGATCTATTCTATTTATATCATGTGGTGAAAGCTTACTTTGAACATAATCGATTAGAAGGGATTGGTTTAGTTTTACATGGTGATCTCATAACTGCATGGGAAACTGAAGAGGAGAGCACTGATGATATTTGGAAGAATCAAGAAAATTGGGAAATTGTTTGCTGGAGATTCTTTGAAGGATCTGGAGTTCATGTTTTAGAGCTGGAAAATGGAACAATGATACACATGTTTGCAGAAAGAAGATACCCTCTCACAGTTGAGCTCATGAGAAGAATGCTAGAGCATGGAATGGAAGTAGAAGAGGATAATGAAACTGCTTGCATGGTTATCAACTTGTTTATCAACTGGACTACCATTGCTGAAGATGATGAATAAACTGGTATGAAACTTAATTGAATAAATTATTTTTGATAATTAGTACTTTATTCAAAGTACTGCTGATCAAACAGTACTTTAATCAAAGTACTGCTTGCAGCTTTTCAAACCAGTTAAGTGATTTTTGAATGAAACCTTTTGCTAAGTAACAAATTTTTGAAACAAAGGTTAAGTAAAATAAATGGATTTTGAGATGGTAACAATAGGTCATCAATCCACCATGGTTACAAAAGGATTGACTAATCCATGAGCAAACGGCTCTGGTAAAGATATATCAAATCCGTTTTTAGTTGACAACTTGCTAATAAGTTGGATGGTTTTTAACTCACCATATCAGTTAATGTGAAGAGTTGGCTAGCCCACAAGAAAATGGCTTGTGGTAAAGGCTGTGGAAAAACCATTATTGGTAATTAGTTCACCATTAGATAGAAGAACTAACTAGTCCAGAAGGGTACAGATTTTGGTAAAGACAAAACAAATCTGTTGATAGCTGATGATTTGCTAAAAATCATATGGTTATCAGTGTACCATGGTCTTACACACCAAAACATTTGGCTACTCCAGAGATAATGGCTTTGGTAAAGAGATCTAAATCCATTAAGTTTTCAATGATTCACCTCTCACAGGAGTTAACACACCTGGAAGTGATGAGAATAGTATGCAACTTTAACTGAATTAATGTACAAATTGTCATATATTGTTGTGTTGCTGAAAAGATGGAGTTTGCTGGATGCTGCTGTGAAAGAAAAATTCTAGAGATACTTTGACAAGCACAGACGCTACAGAGATACAATCCAAAGACTAAGAAACAATTTGTCCTTAAAGATGAAGTTGTTAAAGATATATTTACAAAAGGGAACTTGAAGTCAAGCAAGTAGAATTCAAGTTAGGGGAGGATTGTTGGGATATAAAAGTGCTGAAGATATGAAAGTACTGTAAGCTGCAAAGTACTGGAAGAAGTCAAAGAGTCAAAGTACTGCTAAAGACAAAGTCAAAGTACTGCACTATGAAGTCAAAGTACTACAAGAACAAAGGAACTGTTATATTCGTTTATGGAAAGTATTGTAACTCTAAAATAGTCTATGTTTAGATTACTTGTCGTACAAGAATACAAATTGTAAACCGACTAGGATATCCTTGAGCCTATAAAAGGACTCCAAGATTGGCCTTAGAGATGTACGAGTTTATGAGTTTTAGAGTTTACGAATTCACAAGTTATTTAGTGTTTTAGAGAGAAGTTCGATAATCTTAGAGTTGTTTAGAGTATCTGCATAATAAGCAGATTTAGAGTTTATAATAAAAGTTATTCTTCTTAGCTTTGTTAAGTAAATTCCGCGTACTTGATAAAGATTGCTCAGTGTTTCTTTGTTAATAACTTAGGATTTATCCGAGGTTATTAAACCTTAACAAGCTAGTTTAAGTTAGTTTGATTAAAGTATATCGATCCAACAACATTGAACGTATACCTATGTATAGGGAGACCTCAATCTCTTGACGATAATCACTGAGCACAATAATGTCACTCCTTTAAGTGTTATGTCAATTCTTTGTCATAATCATTGAAGCACGAACAAGTTACCTCCTTCTAAAAGGTATGATAAAACACGTATCCAAGTAATTCCACTTCACCTTCAAATAAGTGATAAATAATCCTCTTCGTAATCAATTCTTCAATGAATCTCCAAACCGAGCCTTTTAAAAACGTTTAAGAACAATTAACCAAACTCCTGTGTGTGTGAACAATAACCTATGTGTGTGTCGTCAAAAAAATCCATAACAAATATCATGTTCGACTTCCCATCAAATCTGAATATCTTCGTTTAGCAGTATTGTCGAATAAGCAACAGTACTTTGAATGAGAAGCAGTACTTTGAACTTAGAGCAGTACTTTAAGCAGTACTTTCACATAATAGCTCAGATCGAAGATCCCTTCGGTGGAAAGTTAGATGAGTATATAGATAACATCCACCAAAAATTTCTTCACGATCCAACGGTTAACGAAAAAGTTATGATTGTTTAAAAACAGTGTTGTAATAACCTTACGAAATTTTTTTTTTGTTTTCTGCAGCCGACTTCGACAGCTTCTAACTTTTGATTGAGAGCTCAGATCAACGATCCCTTCAGTGAGATTAAAGATAGATATACCAAGAAGCTCCAGTTCGAATTTTAGCCCGATCCAACGGTTCATTAAAACGTTATACCCTCTTGAAAACTGTACTGCAGAAAAGTTGCGAATTTTGCAAAAAATCGATTTTCTTCATTCTTTTTCGCCAAGAAACCTTGTGAATCCCTAGGTAACGAGCTCCCCAAGCTCTGACACCAATTGATAGAAACTAAGAACGTGATGAAGATAGTTTCTTGATCGTTTATGAGCCTTAGGGTTTAACAATAACAATGACAATACGCAGCGGATAAATCAAAACATAATTGTTATTGACACAAGGTTTTCATTCACTAACACTAACTAAACTTAGATGTTTATAGGAACACGTCTACTAACTAAACTAATAACCTAGGCATTTACAAGACTATACGCCTAGGACACACACACACACACCTTTTAGTCGACTACATCTTGGAAGACATGTATTTAAAACCTACACCTATGTCCTCTTTATATACTAGAGGATTAGGGTTTACAAAAGACTAATAAATAAAACTTCTTTTGCAAGCAAGTCCTTCCATCTTTTTGTAGGTTTCCTTCTTGTCGTATTAAGTCCCTCTTGTTTCATTCTTTTTGTCTTATAAACTCAAACGTATAATTCCCAACAGAAATAGCTCTCTATTTATAGGAAAATCTTCCACTGTTCCCCGGATCCCACGGATCCCTCCCACTTGGGATCCGTCTAGTGTAATCCTAGGGATCCGTGGGACGCTCCACTTTGCCCATGGGTTTTTTGGTTATGGTCATGGGTTATGGGTTGGTCCATGGGTTTTCTTTAGATTCAATGTATCTAAGTATACATTGTATCTAGCCAACTTGGGTATGGGTTATGATCCATGGGTTATGGTCCATGGGTTCTGGTTTTTACCCATCCTAATAAACTATTACAACAAATGCTTAATTACTACATTTTTGTATTTAAATGGCTATATGTAAATGCTTTACAAAAATAACATGTATCCTTATAATTATACTTAAGATAACATTAAATTTGTTATCAACAAAACACAAAGAGATCGCAAAATATTAATGAACGTTTTTACGGTTTATTTGTATTAACAATCTCCCCCTTTTTGTTGATGACAAAACATAATGTTACGATGAGTAAAACTTAAGAATAGATGTAAGTTTTGAAAGCTCTTAAGTTTACTTCTTCTCCCCCTTTTTGTCAAAACAAAAAGTTAACCCTTGGAAGAAATAAAAGTGTGGAAAAATTAGGCCACGTATCGCTAACTCCCCCTTGACGGTAGCTCCCCCTAGTTTGGGGCGTCAAGTGAAGAAAAATAAAAAATCCTACAAAGATAAATGTTAGTAACATGCTTAAATAATCTTGTGATTGCCGAGAATCAAGATTGGGAGCCAAGGTATGTAAACAAGGACTTGTAATAAAACAACAAATTGTAGTGGTATTTATGCCACCTACAAGCATGTAAAAATAAGAACAAGACTTGTTCTTGAAAATGACTTCAAAATAAAAGTACTAAAAATAGAAAATAGTAGTAATGATTCCTTCCATGCTTGCATAAGGTTATGGATGGAGGTTTGGATGAGTAATGGTATTGATGCGATCAAGGATGAGGTTGAGTATGAATCGTATTTCTTCCGTAACTTCTATTTCAATTTCCCTAGTGGATTGTAAATGTTCACAATGTAGGTGATGTGGGTAATGAGTACGAAAATATTCCGGTTTGTTTTGATTTTTGAGTTGCGGAAGTTGTGGTGGAAAAATAGGAAAATACGAATCAAAGTCCGGAATGATTGGAAGTGGTGGTGGAAAAGAACCTAGATGTTCTTGTAGTTTAATGGGAGCTAAAGGTGGTGATGTTTCAAGATCATTGAATATTGTGTTTGGAGAAGTTGGAGGTGTCAAAAAGGCTAATTCTTTTTGCTTTGGTTGTTGAGATCTTGTTGGAGTCGTAAGGAGTTCCAAAAGAGTGATTTTCGGTGGTGAATGATTTGGTGATGAAGTTGGTGTACTCGTTGGTGATGAAGGAGGTGCTATAATGGAAGCATCTTGTGGTGAGTTATTTGATGGTGATGAGCCATATGATGATGGTTTTTCTAAACAACAAGATGCGATGTTAATCCGTGCGGATATCCTAGAGTTTGATTTTGGTATTTTGGAAGGTGGAAGTACAAAGGTTTGGGTTTCATGGAGATGATTGTTTGTACTAGGTGATTCATCTAAAGGGTTTGTGGATGACATGGTGTATTTTGTTTGTGAGAATGAGATGGATTATGCAAGCATTTTGGGAGTTCTATATATAGAAAAACAAAACATTGTAATGAATGCTTGACCCAAAATGTGGATTAAAATCTAATGATTAGATATGAATTTAAGGCATGTGATCATGAGAACACAAGCATTAAAGAGCATACTCTCAAAAATAAAACAAATGTGGATTTTTCATCCAAAGTGAGAAAAATAGAAGGTAAAAATAGCTTCTGTCTCACGGATCCCACAGATCCTTCCCTTGAGGGATCCGTCCAGCATGAAAGCTGGGATCCGTGGGTCTGGTGATTCAGGCAGCACAAAATTTTCCTTTTTGGAAACATTTTTGCCTAGTGTGTGCCTATATGCAAACTATTTAGAGTTGCGGTTATCTTGACCCCTAAGTAGAAAAGAATCCTATTGAGATAACCCGAAAACACATATTTAGTACTTGAGTACGTAATTTAGTGTTTATCAATGCTCCTAATTCATTGTTGCTTAAATGAATGTACCCGAAAATACATATTAGTTATGTATCTCCTTTAGCATTCATAAGGCATGAGACGCAATGAAAACGGGTTTTTACTTTGTATTAATAATGAAAAAGCGATTTGTCCTAGACGTGAGAAATTGCTTTTGTGAAATTGATACGGGAAGGTATCATCCGTTTAGAAAACATATTGAAAAGAGGTTTTCTTTGAAAATGTGTATGTAGTTATGTGTTTGCAACTTGTATATAAAAAAAAAAGCTATAAGTGGAAAACTTATCTTGGGTTTCGAAAATTCCCTTATTGTTTGTGAGTTGTGCATGAAATAGAGATCCTAGACTCAGAAAGAAAAAGGTTAGTGTTTACATACCTTGTAGAGTCAAATAAGTTACGACGTTTGTTCCATTAGACCAAGACCAAGACGAAGTAGGTTGAACTGTTCCCGCTTCAACGGTTTGGTGAGGACGTCGGCTATGTTGTCTTCGGATGCTACCTTCTCAATAGAGATGTTCCCCTTTTGAACATTGTCTCTTAAGAAGTGATGACGGATCTCTATATGCTTTGTGCGAGAATGCAATACCGGATTCTTGCTTAAGTCGATGGCACCTTTTTTGTCACATAGGATGGCTATGTCGCTTAGATGAATGTCATAGTCGATGTGGAAAACTAGAAGGGGGGTTGAATAGTTTTGCCAATTAAAACTTCCTTTTAATCTATTTAGATCGACTTATGTCAATCTATTTGGATGTGTGTGTTGGATGTTGATAAACAAGCATATAAAGGTAAGTAATGAAAAGATAAGAGTAAGAAGCACAAAACCACAACACAAGTATTTATAGTGGTTCGGCTACAAGGACACCTTCATTGCCCTACTCCACTCCCTGAGTCACCTACTCGAGAGTTCGTAATCACTACACCAATCTCCTTATGGCGGAGAAGCCTTTACAACGTCGCCTACCCTTTTTCCGGTGCTAGGCTAACCACCGGGTTCTTTCACTCCAAGGTGAACCACACCTACACAACATCGCCTACCCTTTATAAGGTACTAGGATAAGTACCTAGTTCTTTCACTCCAAGGTGAACTACACCTTCACAACGTCGCCTACCCTTTATTAGGTACTAGGCTAAGCACCTAGTTCCATTGCAATGGAGGAACTACTACCACACTACACCAACAACTAATCCCAAAGGAGATCTACTCCTTTACAACATCATCAAGGATATCAATATCCTTGGATCTAATACTGGTCTATCTTGTACATCGAAACACACCATATCGAATGTACATCTAAGGCACCTTTCACTAATGCCTTTGACTAGATCTACAAAACACCTCTCACTAATGTCTTGTGTCTTCACTTCTAAGCACCTTTCACTAATGTTTCTTTGTCTTGACTTCTAAGCACCTACCACAAGTGCTTATCCTATAGACGATAGATACCCTTCACTAATATCTTCGTCTTGACACTTGAGACATCTTTCACTAATGTCTTCAACACTACACTTCTTTGAAGAAAGAAAGGAATCATCAACAAGAAGACTTCAGTAGCCTTGATGATGAGGAAGCATGGCAACTCATGGACTTGAGCTTGCTCGACTTCAAAGGTGGTGATCTTGCCTTTAAGAGGAACCTAAAAGATCACACAAAAACAAACCTACAAACATAGATCTCTTGGATCTAAGGTTAGTGAGATTTAACTCAGGGGAGAAAGTATGTTAGAAAGAGGTGAGAAATAATGAAGAAATGGCTCACTATTTATAGAGGAAAAATCCTACTGTTCCCTGGATCCCACGGATCCCTACCACAAGGGATCCGGCTAGCACAAAGCTAGGGATCCATGGAACGCTCCTCTTTACCCATGGGTATTTTGGTTATGGGTCATGGGTCATGGGTTGAACCATGGATCTTTGGCTAGATACAATGTATCTTTGAGTGCAATGCACTTAGTCACTTGGGTATGGGTTGATCCATGGGTTATGGATAGTATTCATGTGTGATATAAGCATGATGTCATGCAATGGGTTATGGGTCAAGATCCATAGGGCATGGGCTTTGGGTTGTACCCAACTACATTCAATGTATTTTCCCAATGGGTTGTGATACTTAAGTTTCTACCCATTTATATTACCCAATATACTACATACTAGTTATGTGTATATTTTATCCAAATATGTAAACACTAGTTGTTGTACATATGTATTACTAAATCATAAAATCACTTATACTTTTTTTAGTGTTTTATGTGAAAATGTGAATATGTTAGAAACTATTAGTTCAAACCATTTACGTATTTTATTTGTTTCGTTAATATGATTTTACATTTGTTATCGACAAAACATTAGAAGATCGTAAAATATAAATAAACGTTTTTACGGCTTATTTGTATTAACAGTCGACTAACGCTTGTTTCATCCATAGTGCTTGTTGGCATGATTTTCCGGCGGAGACGTACTCGGCTTTGGTTGTTGATATTGCTAGTGCCGTTTGTTTCTTAGAAAACCAAGATGTTAAAAAACATCCCATGAAAGTACATACCCCACTTGTACTTTTTCTATCAACGTAATCACCTGCATGGTCAGAATCTGCATATACAATTGTTTCTACTCCCGTGCCCTTAGGATACCATAATCCTAATTGTGTTGTACCCTTAATGTATCTAAATATCCTTTTTACGGCTTCTAGGTGTGATGTTTTAGGGTCTTGAAACCTAGCACATAAGCAAACACTAAACATGATATTCGGCCTACTTGCCGTGAGGTAGAGAATACTACCTATCATGCCACAATATTTAGTATTATCGACGGACTCGCCGTCTTCATCTTTTGTGAGTTTGGTGTCGGATGACATTGGTGTCCTAATTGGTTTCGACTCTTCTAGACCGAATTTCTTTAACATCTCCTTTATGTATTTAGATTGATTAAAGAAGATACCATCTTCTACTTGTTTGATTTGTAGACCAAGAAAGAAACTAAGTTCTCCCATCATACTCATTTCAAACTCGTCATGCATGATTTTAGAGAAATCATCACACATGTCGTGAGAAGTGGATCCGAATATAATATCATCTACATATATTTGCACTATGATTATATGTGACTCTCTTTTCTTAGTAAAAAGTGTGTTGTCAACTAACCCCATGGTATAGTTGTGTTTAATTAAAAATGACTTGAGTCTATCATACCAAGCTTTTGGAGCTTGTTTAAGAACCGTAAAGGGCTTTCTTTAATTTATACACATGTTTGGGTTTTTCAAAATCGATGAAGCCCGAAGGTTGAGCTACATATACTTCTTCATTAATGAAACCATTTAGAAAAGCGCTTTTGACATCCATTTGATAAAGCTTTAGATCATTAGCACAAGCATACGCAAGAAGTATTCTTATAGACTCTAATCTAGCCACGGGGGCATAGGTCTCATCAAAGTCAATTCTTTCTTGTTGGTTATACCCTTGAGCAACGAGTCTAGCTTTGTTCCTAGACACTACTCCGTTTGCATCTAATTTGTTTTTATAAACCCATTTGGTTCCTATTATGGTTTGATTACTAGGCGGAGGGACAAGTGTCCAAACATCATTAGACACAAATTGATTTAATTCTTCTTGCATAGCCATTACCCAACTCTCATCTTTTATGGCTTCTTGTGTATTCTTAGGTTCTATGGTTGAAACGAAGCAAAACAAGCTACTTTGGTTTTGAACTTGAGACCTTAATGTTATTTCGTTTAGCTTTCCTATGACCTTATCTACGGGGTGATCTTTGGACTCTTTAATGTTTATGACTTCATCATTTAAAGGTTCTTCTTCTTCATTTATCTTTTTCTTTATTACTATAGCTTCACTTTCTACAATCTCGTCATCGACAAGAGGTGGAGAGGGTTTGGATGGACTTTCATCAAATTTTATATTTAATGACTCTTCTACCTTCATTGTTTCTTTGTTTAATATGACGTAAGCTTTGCTATTTGGAGAGTAACCTAAAAAGATACCTTCGGTTGATTTAGGATCAAATTTTGTAAGGTAATCTTTAGTGTTAAGAATAAAACATTTGCTTCCAAAGACTCTAAAGTGATTTAACGTAGGCTTTTTGCCTCGGAGTAACTCATATGGAGTTTTACCTAAGATTGGTCTAACTAAGACTCGATTGAGTATGTACGTTGAAGTATCAACGGCATTACACCAAAACTTTTGAGGTATGGATTGTTCATTAAGCATGGTTCGACTCATTTCTTGTAGGGTTCTATTCTTTCTTTCTACTACCCCATTCGATTATGGAGTGCGTGGAGCCGAGAAGTTGTGAGTAATACCATTAACTTCACAAAAGGCTCCAAATTGCACTTCATTATCGAATTCCCTACCATGATCCGTCCTAATAGACACTATAGGACTTCCTAGTTGTCTTTGGATCTTTTTGCTTAATATTTCAAAATAATTAAAGGTTTCCGTTTTGTTCTTTAAAAATTTTGTCCATGTATACCTAGAGTAATCATCCACTATGACCAAAGTGTAGTAGTTGCCTCCATAACTTTGAATAGCGGATGGACCAAATAAATCCATATATAGTAATTCTAGACACCTAGTTTTAGATACCATGTTTTTAGCTTTATGACTAGAATGAGCTTGTTTTCCTACATTACAAGCATCACAAAAGTGATGTTCATATTTTAATTTAGGTAGATCTCTTACTAGATCTTTGGATGATAGCGATTGAAGAAGTCGCATGTTGGCGTGACCCAATCTTCGATGCCATAAGGTCGAAGTATCATCCATAGAGGTAAGACATAGTTTGTCTTTAGGTTCATTACCGATTTTAATGACATAGACTCCATGTTTCCTAATTCCTTTTCCTATGGTTATGCCATTTTTTAATATCTTACTACCGGTTTCGGTAAAAAGTACATTGCGCTTTTTATCACATATTTGTCCTATACTTAAGAGGTTAAAGTTTAGGTTTTCTACGTGACACACATCGTTTATGGTTAGAGATTTTTTAGAAATCATACCTTTACCGATGATTCTACTTTTGCTATTTCCAAACACCACATTACCTCTATTGAAGGATTCATATGTGGAGAATAGATCTCTATTGCCGGTCATGTGCCTCGTGCACCCGCTATCCTTGACCCATTCATCTGGGTCTAGGTCGACCTTTAAGCATACCTAAGACAATAATAACAAAAGTTTGGTCCCCATTTGTTCATGGGTCCATTAGTGTTAAACATTCCATTCATGTTAGACATGTATGGATAAGATGAGTATGCATTCCATGGAGCAAAGTTTTGAAAAGGAAAACCATTTTGCATATTTGGGTTCCATCCCATTTGATGGTTACTTCTTGGATAAACGTTATTAGGTCTCCTAGATGAATTATGTTTTGAAAAAGATGAAGCTTTGTTTCTTGCAAAAGTAGGATTATATTTTGGAGGTGGTTGTCTAGTGGTGACATGAGTTGGTTTCTTCCTATTAACGATAACAAACTCAGTTCTAGATGAAGAAGCTACGTTATTACCACTGTTTGCTACAGCAGATCCACGGATCCTTGGCTGCACACTAGCCGGTTCCCTTCTCAAGGGATCCGTGGGATCCGCCACAACAATGGCTGGTTTTTCTAGTGCCTTAACAAATTTTGTTTCTTTATTTTCACTAGTTGATGGATCAAGTTGTTGAATACCTAAACCTTTTTGGTTGTTACCGGTTTTAACATTATCTAATATAGTATCTAAAGTGTTCGTACTCATTCTAGCAATTTTAGAATCTAGATGATCAACTAGTGTTTGAAGTTGAATGCAAAGTTCACATTCACCACTTGCTATTTTACCCTTTTCTAAACGTTTTAGTTTTGCTTTTAATTCTATGACTTCTTTATCTAAACGTTGGTTTTGACTCTTTAAAAACTTGTTTTTGTTAATTAGTTTTATGCTAATATTGCATAGTTTGTCATATTCATTATGCAATGAGTCGTCATCAAGTGATGAGCTACTATAGTATTCGTGACATACCTCGTCATTTGCCATGAGACAAATTTCTTCGTCCTCCTCGTTGCTCATTCCCCACGTGCCGCTCACGAACGCCTTTTGATCATCCCGTTTGGGACACTTACTAATAAAGTGGTTTGGGTCCCCACATTTAAAGCAAGTACGATCATCTTTTGGCTTCTCTTTCTCTTTGCTTTTCCGAAAGCCTTTCTTATCGTCATACGGTTGTTTGGCGTATCTTCCCTTTCTTCTAAAGAACTTTTTAAAGTCCTTTACCGCCATAGTGTACTCCTCGTCGTCACTACTCGAGGAGGAGTTCTCTTCATCGCTTGAAGCCTTTTTGGCTTTAAGGGCAAGAGATTTGTGTTTCTCTTTCACCTTTGAGGCTTCGGAGTCTTTAGCAAGGACAAGCTCGTAGACTTTTAGATTGCCTATGAGTTCATCGAGGGTGAGGATTGTCAAATCTTTTGACTATTCGATCGCCGTCACCTTGAATCTCCACTTTTCGATGGAAGTGCCCTTAGATATCTCCTAACATGGTTACGGCTAGAAAAAGATTCATCAAGTGCTTGTAAAGATGTAATAATAGTATTAAAGTTAGCAAATGAATGATCTATAGTTTCCTCATCCGATATTGAAAATTGTTCATATTGTTGAACAAATAAATCAATTTTATTTTTTTTAACTTGTTGGTTGCCTTGATGAGTTACAACTAAAGAATTCCAAATTTCTTTAGAGGTTTTAAGCATAGAAATTCTTTCGAATTCCTTTTTCGGTAAAGCATTATATAAAACCATTTTTGCTTCACTATTTTTAGAAAGCTTTTTCTTCAATTCATCATTTAGTTTATCATGAGGTATGTTAACTACATTCCCTTTATCATCTTTTGAGGTAGCCTCAAAATCGCCTTCAACAATAATGTACCAAAGATCAATATCTTTAGATTTCACATATGTTTCGAATCTATTTTTCCAATATATAAAACCATTAGTTTCAAGTAGTGGTGGTCGTTGCATAGATTGCCCTTCCTTATAATTTTCAGAACCCATAGTGATCGAAAAGTTTTTAAAATACAATTTTACTTTAAAACTTTTATAAACTTAGCTCTGATACCAATTATGGAAAACTAGAAGGGGGGGGTTGAATAGTTTTGCCGATTTAAGTTAGTTTCAAAAACTTTAGATTCGTTAATATGTGAGATCTTATGGATGTAGAGAAAGTATAGATCAAATGATAAAGCAAGAAAATAAAGTAAAGCAAAGGGATAGAAATGACACAACCGATGTATAGTGTTCTGCAACAAGGACACCTTCCTTGCCCTACTCCACTCCCCGAGTCACCTACTCGAGAGTTCAAGCACTATGTCAACAAACTCCTTCACTTGGCGGAGAAGCCTTCACAACGTTGCTTACACCTTTCTCCGGTACAAAGCTAGATACCGAGTCCGTAACACGGTGGACCAAACCAACACGACTATTACACAACAAATATGTGAAATATCAAATACAAGATCTTCGCTACATAAATCTTGCGGAGTGACAAATCAATCAAGGACCTCTTGCTTGGATGACTTTTAGAATGATCGTGATCTCGCCTTAGAGAAGGACCTATATGAGGAACACAATAGAAAGAAAGAAGAACAACTCTCTAGATCAAGTGATCTATATGTTAGAAGAGAATGAGAGTGTTTGAGAGATTTAGTAACAAGAGGGGTGAGTTAGAATGAAGAAATGGCTCTCTATTTATAGGCAAAATCTTCCACTGTTCCCCGGATCCCACGGATCCCTCCCACTTGGGATCCGTCTAGTGTAATCCTAGGGATCCGTGGGACGCTCCTCTTTGCCCATGGGTTTTTTGGTTATGGGTCATGGGCTATGGGTTGGTCCATGGGTTTTCTTTAGATTCAATGTATCTAAGTATACATTGTATCTAGCCAACTTGGGTATGGGTTATGATCCATGGGTTATGGTCCATGGGTTGTGGTTTTTACCCATCCTAATAAACTATTACAACAAATGCTTAATTACTACATTTTTGTATTTAAATGGCTATATGTAAATGCTTTACAAAAATAACATGTATCTTTATAATTATACTTAAGATAATATTATATTTGTTATCAACAAAACACAAAGAGATCGCAACATATTAATAAACGTTTTTACGGTTTATTTGTATTAACACTCACCTAAATCCATCCACCTACCTCACCACCTTACCAATCCAAAACCACCACCACCACCGCTGCTCATCTGCTCGACCATCACAGCTCAACTGCTCGACCACCACTGCTCAACCACAAAAAATATCTATCCTGATCAAAACTGACACGCAAAATTACTTATTTCATCAGTCGATCCACATCTTCAATAAATCCATCTCCAAAATAACTTTATTTCATCACTCAAAAAACAAACACCCATATTATATACATAATAAGCCAGTAACCAAACCGTTAATTAACAAATCTGGTACGTGAAATGTTGACTAGTCTTAATTAACCATAATTTTATTAGAAAAATCACGCAACACAGATTTAAAAAAAGATGTTGTATATGTTGTATTTGGCTTTTTTGTTACAAAGAAAACTACAATCGAAAACATATTAGTTTTCACGATGTCGACATTAACAAAAAATCAACACAATCAAAAACATATTAGTTTTCACGATGTCGACACCGCCGGATCTGTAGATCTCGAAGGCTGCATCTGTAGATCTCGAAGGCCGGATCTGTAGATTGCTTTTCGCTCAGAATTCCAAAGACCGGATCTGTAATTCTCGACACCGCCGCCGCCGGATCTGGCCAGATCTTTGACGATGGGTGTTGGCCGGGTCTGGCTGGATCTTTGCCGATGGGTGTAGGCTGGATTTGGCCGGATCTTTGACGATGGTCTTGGCCGGATCTTGTGTTGTCTCTTATGATGATGGTGGCAGGAGGTTTATATATGTGTTATACCCCACTCATCATATATATATATATATATATATATATATATATATATATATATATATATATATATATATATATATATATATATATATATATATATATATATATATATAAATATATATATATATATATATATATGTATATATATATATATATGTATATATATATATATATATATATATATATATATATATATATATATATATATATATATATATATGTATATATATATATATATATATATGTATATATATATATATATATATATATATATATATATATATATATATATGTCTTTTATGATGATGATGATGGTGGCATGAGGTTTTATTATATGATGGTGGTTAGGGTATATATATGGCCAGATCTTGGTAAAAGAGAGAGTGATAAAAAAAATTAGAAAAAATGAAATATGCGGTGTGTTTTATATATGTGTTTGAGGGTAAATTTGTCATTTAAGTTAAAAGCAAAAAAATATCTTCACCTAACATTGTACTTGTAAAGACACGTGTCATAAAAATAATGGAGTCGAGCAGTTGAGCATGGCCAAAATGGGAAAAGGATGTTAGAGACTCATGCTACCAAACACGCTTGAGAAATGATATTAATTTCATTTCTTTCTAAGTCTCCCTTCCAAACACCTCCTTACATCAATCAATAACACAAAATCACAAAGAACAATTTGAAGATAAATATTGAAATAAAATACTTAAAACAAAATAATAATAATAATAATAATAATAATAATGATAATAATAATGATAATAATAATAATAATAATAATAATAATAATAATAATAATAATAATAATAATAATAATAATAATAATAATAATAATAATAATAATAATAATAAAATTCAGGTGTGATGACATCAGCATCACTAACGAACAAAATCCAAACCGAGGTAATCATACAATTTTATTACAAAAATGACGATGATAAACAAACATTCTATCAAACAAACAATTACTTCAAATTTAAAGAAGTGGCTAAACAGAAATACTCATGAACACAAACAAACATATGTTACTTACAAATAAGTAAGAATGCAAATATATAAAGATGATGAATATACATTTTAATATCAAAATAACAACAAAATATCATCCCAAACCAAACGAACCTGTTATGAAGGTAATCTAGTCCACCCTTTGTTAAGACAAAAAGGGATGTACGGCACGGCATCTTATCGTCATCTTTGTCCGTTGCATAGTGCATTGCCCTTGTGGCGTGATAAGGTGGTGGTTGTTGGTGGTAGGGGAAGTAAAAGTTGTGGTTGCAAGATCTGTTAAAAGAGAGTGGTTTAGTTAATGTGTTAATAGGATGGAGACTGGAGAGCCTAAAATGAAAGATATATAGGGGAAACTTTTGAAGCTGCGGGAGTTGAAACTTTTTGAAATTTTTGAAAATTTTAAAATTTGTTGGTTTACTTCTTACCGCTAAAAATTTTGTTAGTTGTACTTATCAATTGATGACGATAGGTAGGTATTAATGAAGTGTGTGGAAGACGGTTGGAGATAGAAAAGTTTGGTGATGGAATGTTGTTGATGCTTTTTATTTCCCTACTTTGTTATTAAAGTATCATTCAATATGCAAACTATAGTATCGACATGCATGGTTTATTCAATTACCAAAA